>CAWUFW010014000.1:0-439221 GCA_963921515.1 Calotriton arnoldi
ACAATCACTGACACAAGCACACACTCATCCATCAAGCCACTCTCACAATCACTCACTCTCAAATATAGTTATTTATATAGTCCAACACTCACATATACTGCCTTTCACATATATAGTTACTCACACATGTACCACTGAGACATCCATTCACTCACCAACACACCCATACACACACTCACCCACCCATACAGCCCTTCACAGATGCACCCTTGAACCCGTACACCCAGTGAATTACCCACTCACACATCTATGCACAGTCACACCCCCCCCACCCACCCACACAGACACTCAGGCACCCATACAGATACTCAGACAACCAATCAATAACCCATGTAGACACTCATGTAGCTACTCACCAACCCATGCAGCTGCATACACACCAACTGACAGACTGATAAAGACATTCACACAGTTTAGTCACTAACCCATGCATTCAGTAAGACATGTTTAATTACTCACTTATACAGTCAGTCACGCACCTACTAAATCATCCATTCAGACACTCATGCACCCACTCATTCTTCAATACACCTTGGCATATATAGATATATAAAAAACATATTTAAACTTTACGGAAACACACAGTCACTGGATGATGTCATCAGTGATGTCATTTGAGATGTCATCAGTGATGTCATCCGTGATGTCACTGACCATGTCATGAGTGATGTAATATGTGACAACATCAGCAGTGCATTGCGGGGGCGTGAGTTACAGTTAGCTCAACAAACTATAACGGCAGAATTTCTCTGGTTTTGTACGAGTGAAATGTCTAGCTAACTATAACGTCCCTGAAACCTGTGTTTTTTTCAGTGAATATATATATATATATATATATATATATATATATATATATATTTAGCATAGGATTCTCCCCATAAAAAAATAATCATCCAGCACTCCAAGGGGATTTGGTCACTCGATAGTTTATTGATGACGATACATCAACGCGGTTCAGCAGTCTCACGCTGCCTTGCTCACGATGCCAGAGCGCCATTTTTTCCACATTAAAATACTCAATACTTTCTGCACCTCTGTTGGTTCTTTCTGCCCATCTCTTGGTTCTTTCTGCACCTTTCTTCCTCTTTTTGGACTTCTGTTGCCTCTTTCTGCACTTCTCTTGCTTCTTTCTGCGCCTTTCTTCATCTTTCTGCACATGTCCTACCTATGTAGGCATATTTAGAAATTAGCATTTAAAAAACCTTACAAATTCACTGAAAAAACAGAGGTTTCATGGACGTTATAGTTAGGAATTAGCAGTTAAAAAACCTTTGAAATTCACTGTAAAAACAGAGGTTTTAGGGACGTTATAGTTAGAAATTAGCATTTAAAAAACCTGAGAAATTCACTGAAAAAACCACAGGTTTCAGGGACGTTATAGTTAGTTGGACATTTCACTCGTACAAAACCAGAGAAATTCGGCCGTTATAGTTAGTTGAGCTAACTATAACTCGCGCTCCCGCAATGCACTGCTGATGACGTCATATATTACATCACTCATGACATGGTCAGTGACATCACTGATGACATCACTGATGACATCTCAAATGACATCACTGATGACATCACTGATGACATCATCCACGTGATCATCTGATGCTTCTCCTCACACCCTAATATAACCTTTGATACACCCCCTCTAAAATACAGACTACCATTCTCGAAACCATAGACACACCACTACCAGTTAGTACATACCCACTCACTGATTCATAGGTCTACACACACATCCACTCACCAATACAGTCACTCATACACGCAGTCACTCATCAATATAGCCACTGAAATATGCACTCGTACACCTATACAGATACTCACACAACAACACTAACCATAGAGTTACTCACACACCTAGTCAGTCATGCAAAGAATCAATCACACTCCCATTTACTCACCTATACAGTTATACACACACCACCTCACTTATTCATACAGATACTAACACATACTTACTCTCTTATACAATCACTGACACAAGCACACACTCATCCATCAAGCCACTCTCACAATCACTCTCAAATATAGTTATTTATATAGTCCAACACTCACATATGCTACCTTTCACATATATAGTTACTCACACATGTACCACTGAGACATACATTCACTCACTAACACACCCATACACACACTCACCCACCCATACAGCCCTTCACAGATGCACCCTTGAACCCGTACACCCAGTGAATTACCCACTCACACATCTATGCACAGTCACACACCCCCCACCCACCCACACAGACACTCAAGCACCCATACAGATACTCAGACAACCAATCAATAACCCATGTAGACACTCACCAACCCATGCAGCCGCTTACACACCAACTGACAGACTGATAAAGACATTCACACAGTTTAGTCACTAACCCATGCATTCAGTAAGACATGTTTAATTACTCACTTATACAGTCAGTCACGCACCTACTAAATCATCCATTCAGACACTCATGCACCCACTCATTCTTCAATACACCTTGGCATATATAGATATATAAAAAACATATTTAAATTTTACGGAAACACACAGTCACTGGATGATGTCATCAGTGATGTCATTTGAGATGTCATCAGTGATGTCATCCGTGATGTCACTGACCATGTCATGAGTGATGTAATATGTGACATCATCAGTAGTGCATTGCGGGGCGCGAGTTACAGTTAGCTCAACTATTTATAACGGCAGAATTTCTCTGGTTTTGTGCGAGTGAAATGTCCAGCTAACTATAACGTCCCTGAAACCTGTGTTTTTTTCAGTGAATATATATATATATATATACATATATTCCAAACGAAAATGCCCACAATTGGAGAACCTCACACAGCGTGTTTCTTTTCTTTATTCCGCCAGGCAGTACAGCTATGCAAACTTGTGAATGTAGCAAAAATCAGCCATTGCAGTCCCAACATGTTTCTGGCGTTCTTACGCCCTTGATCACGGGAATGGCATACTGGGAGAAGCAGCGGGCAGGTAGCTTGTTAAGGTGTTGGAAGTCCCGCCCCATGGGCGCTTCGCGCATTGCCCTCTGGTATCCGTAGTCTTAATTATTGATTCCTTCGTGGATGCCGCTGCTTGATCTCCTCACACAATTAAAAAACCACAGTGGGTTGCTTCATCACGCCAAGGTTGCTGCCATACTGTTCTTACCCTGACGCAATCACACGTTGTTCTTTCTGCGTTGTACTAGTGTCAACGCTCGACCCGCACATCAGCAGGGGGGTTCTCCGCAACCTGGACAGGCCGCCATATACTCCAAACGAAAATGCCCACAATTGGAGAACCTCACACAGCGTGTTTCTTTTCTTTATTCCGCCAGGCAGTACAGCTATGCAAACTTGTGAATGTAGCAAAAATCAGCCATTGCAGTCCCAACATGTTTCTGGCATTCTTACGCCCTTGATCACGGGAATGGCATACTGGGAGAAGCAGCGGGCAGGTAGCTTGTTAAGGTGTTGGAAGTCCCGCCCCATGGGCGTTTCGGCGCATTGCCCTCTGGTATCCGTAGTCTTAATTATTGATTCCTTCGTGGATGCCGCTGCTTGATCTCCTCACACAATTAAAAAACCACAGTGGGTTGCTTCATCACGCCAAGGTTGCTGCCATACTGTTCTTACCCTGACGCAATCACACGTTGTTCTTTCTGCGTTGTACTAGTGTCAACGCTCGACCCGCACATCAGCAGGGGGGTTCTCCGCGACCTGGACAGGCCGCCATATACTCCAAACGAAAATGCCCACAATTGGAGAACCTCACACAGCGTGTTTCTTTTCTTTATTCCGCCAGGCAGTACAGCTATGCAAACTTGTGAATGTAGCAAAAATCAGCCATTGCAGTCCCAACATGTTTCTGGCGTTCTTACGCCCTTGATCACGGGAATGGCATACTGGGAGAAGCAGCGGGCAGGTAGCTTGTTAAGGTGTTGGAAGTCCCGCCCCATGGGCGTTTCGGCGCATTGCCCTCTGGTATCCGTAGTCTTAATTATTGATTCCTTCGTGGATGCCGCTGCTTGATCTCCTCACACAATTTTCGTTTGGAGTATATGGCGGCCTGTCCAGGTTGCGGAGAACCCCCCTGCTGATGTGCGGGTCGAGCGTTGACACTAGCACAATGCAGAAAGAACAACGTGTGATTGCGTCAGGGTAAGAACAGTATGGCAGCAACCTTGGCGTGATGAAGCAACCCACTCTGGTTTTTTTATTGTGTGAGGAGATCAAGCAGCGGCATCCACGAAGGAATCAATAATTAAGACTACGGATACCAGAGGGCAATGCGCCGAAACGCCCATGGGGCGGGACTTCCAACACCTTATCAAGCTACCTGCCCGCTGCTTCTCCCAGTATGCCATTCCCGTGATCAAGGGCGTAAGAACACCAGAAACATGTTGGGACTGCAATGGCTGATTTTTGCTACATTCACAAGTTTGCATAGCTGTACTGCCTGGCGGAATAAAGAAAAGAAACACGCTGTGTGAGGTTCTCCAATTGTGGGCATTTTCGTTTGGAGTATATGGCGGCCTGTCCAGGTCACAGAGAACCCCCCTGCTGATGTGCGGGTCGAGCGTTGACACTAGTACAACGCAGAAAGAACAACGTGTGATTGCATCAGGGTAAGAACAGTATGGCAGCAACCTTGGCGTGATGAAGTAACCCACTGTGGTTTTTTAATTGTGTGAGGAGATCAAGCAGCGGTATCCACGAAGGAATCAATAATTAAGACTACGGATACCAGAGGGCAATGCGCCGAAACGCCCATGGGGCGGGACTTCCAACACCTTAACAAGCTACCTGCCCGCTGCTTCTCCCAGTATGCCATTCCCGTGATCAAGGGCGTAAGAACGCCAGAAACATGTTGGGACTGCAATGGCTGATTTTTGCTACATTCACAAGTTTGCATAGCTGTACTGCCTGGCGGAATAAAGAAAAGAAACACGCTGTGTGAGGTTCTTCAATTGTGGGCATTTTCGTTTGGAGTATATGGCGGGCTGTCCAGGTCGCGGAGAACCCCCCTGCTGATGTGCGGGTCGAGCGTTGACACTAGTACAACGCAGAAAGAACAACGTGTGATTGCGTCAGGGTAAGAACAGTATGGCAGCAACCTTGGCGTGATGAAGCAACCCACTGTGGTTTTTTAATTGTGTGAGGAGATCAAGCTGCGGCATCCACGAAGGAATCAATAATTAAGACTACGGATACCAGAGGGCAATGCGCCGAAACGCCCATGGGGCGGGACTTCCAACACCTTAACAAGCTACCTGCCCGCTGCTTCTCCCAGTATGCCATTCCCGTGATCAAGGGCGTAAGAACGCCAGAAACATGTTGGGACTGCAATGGCTGATTTTTGCTACATTCACAAGTTTGCATAGCTGTACTGCTTGGCGGAATAAAGAAAAGAAACACGCTGTGTGAGGTTCTCCAATTGTGGGCATTTTCGTTTGGAATATATATATATATATATATATATATATATATATATATATATATATATATATATATATATATTATCTACTGGCGGTCGCCAGTAGATAGTTATAGTTAGGACCACGTTTCCATAGGAAAAGCGTTTTTGATTTGCTTATAACTTTGGCGTCGTTTGACGAATGTTTACGAAATTTTCCAAAAACTTCTCTTTTTAGATCAGCTCCTATCGTGAAAGTTTGGGGTGATTCGTCAAGGGGGCTGAGAAAAAGGGGGGTCCCAAAACGTGTTTTCACCATGCAATTTCCATAGGAAACTTTAGACAAGGCTACAGGTCAAACTGCTGAACGGAATTACGCCAAATTTGGCAGGGAGAAAGGTCTTGGTCCAGAAAGCACACTTTTTTTTTAAATGGGGTAAATCCGTTCAGTAGTTTTTGAGAAATATCAAATTTTACAGATATTGATATTTGAGAATTCTGACATCTGATTGGCTGAGGCGTTACGAGCAAGAGCTTGCGGCTCATTGGCTGCGAACGGTTGAAACTAGGAAGTGTTGGCAGCCATTTTGTGACTCAGTTGAAAGGAGTAGGGGAAAAAAAAAGAAAAATTGTATAAGAGGGTATAGTAGGAACACTGTGGACTTATTTTAAGCAGTCTGTACGGTGCACGACAGGTAGTGTGAATGTTGCGTAGGCCGTGGAAATGACGTCCGCAAAACAACGATGCGCGGTATTGCGGCAATGTTCAGTAGGCTGTGGAAATCATATCGGGAAAACAACAATGCGCCGTATTGCGGCCTTCCTTTAATATAATGCGCAGTAATGTTTACTTATAATGCGGTGTTCACTTTTATCACGGATAGTGTCACTGTGTTAGAGGAAATTTAATATTATGTGGGAGGGCGTGTTCTCTCCCTGTGCGCGGAACAAAATTAACATTTAATTGGCTGAGGTGTTCCAACAACGAGCTTAATGTTGATTGGCTGTAAACCATTGAAAGTAGAAGTGTTGTCAGCGATTCCCTCCCCCTCCGCGCAGTATCAGGGACATCTGATTGGGTAACGTGTTCCAAGCAGGACCTTCCGAAGCTTAATGTTCATTGGCTGTGAAGCATTAAAAGTAGAAGTGTTGGCAGCCATTCCCTCCCCCTCTGCGGAACACTATGGACATTTTATTGACTAAAGTGTTCCGAGTACAAGTTTGCTCCTTATTGGGTGGGAACGGTTCACTGTTTTCAGCCATTTTGTGACGCACTTCAAAGGAGTACAGGAAAAAAAAGTAGTACAGGGGAGGGTAGGAACACTATTAACTCTGTACAGTGGTCACAAGGAGGTGGACAGGGACTGTGAAGGTAAAAATTGTTTTTTATATACTTTTAGGGCCATTTATATAATTTGCGTGTGGCCTACAAATCACGGCGGGAAAATAACAGAGTGTGTTGCGGTCTTCTTTTTATTAAGTCAGCAGGTGGGCTACTTCCCAGGAGCAGTATTTACTTATAATGTGGTGTTTACTTTTCTGACGGGGAGTGCTACATCTTTGGAGGAAAAATTATAATATGGAGGAGGGGTTGCAAAAGAAAGCGCGCTGTTGCGGTCTTCATTTAAATAAAGTTCTGAGTAGGCTACTTCTCGGAGCAATGTTTACTTATAATGTATAGTTATAGTGCGGTGCTTACTTCTGTCGCGGGGAGTGCTACTTCCTTGCAGCAAAATAGTAGGTGTGGTTGCGCTGCAAAAATTTCAGTCTAGGTTTGAAACAGTTTTTATTAAGCAATCACAAATATACTTTCTTAGGAAAGTGTAGCTGTATATATCAGAGGGGTGACAAATAAAAACGCAATTCATAAAATATCCCTTAAGCATGGCCACACCCTCCCTTTTTTTGTCGTCTATAGTTTGTAAAAGTGTTGCCCCATATTCTTGTTAATATAAGAGGGCATCAGTTACTTTTAGATAAAGTAGAAAAGAAGTGCTACAAGAAACACTCCCGCACTACATCATCTCAGGTCACAACAATAATAACAAGTAAAAAACAGTTAAACACAAATGACGTCATATTACCTAGAAATGTACGCTTCATCAAAACATTAAATGAAGCACTATGTATATAATTTTTTTAGGGATACTATTTTATAAAATATTAGCAGTGTTACAAACTGTGAGGTAGTAAGTTATCAACGGAAATAACTGTAGTATATGTTGTTAATGTCTCGCACAGATAGATCTCCAACCCCTTTGAAGTACTATAAACTCACAGTATTAAAATGTACAGGGTGCGTTTATAGTATTCCACAGGAGAAGAAGAATAACTAGCACAACAAAAAAATCAAAATTTTTACAATTTCTATTCTGTAGAAGTCAGGAAAGTTTTGTCGTAGTGCTTAGAGGTCGCTCACTGCTCCGCTAACAGATCACGTACTCCTTTAAGAACATATAGGATAGTAGTAATATATACACTACTATTCCTATAAATTCTATAGGGAGAACGAGAATAGGAACCACAACAGAGAAAAAGAGAAATACCAAAATATCATTCAAAAATGTAGGGTTTATCAAAGGCATTCAGTAAGAAAGTGTCTATGCAAACAATATTTTTTAATCTACAATTTCCAAAAATATTGTCACTGTAAAAATATCTGATCAAGTAAGTTATAAAGGTCAGTAAGCTGTATTTGAGATGGTTTACTCCTGGCGGCGACAAATCTCCAATTCCTGTTGTGTGAAAATATGACACTCTACTACAATATAGAGAGTGACAATGATGCCACACAAAAGGAAAAGGAAAATAAAGTCATGAACACAAAACAAGATCAATAACGAAATATTTTCCAGCGGTGAATATGTTCAGAGCTTCTTTTCTCCGGGACTTCGAAATCTTTCATCTTCGCGCCCACGGGTCACCAACACCTCTGAGGTCAAGTATAGTGTCAATATTATAATATTCAAAGTGACACTATATGAGCTCAAATGAGCCAGAAAAGGAATAGTGTTTCCTCTATTTTGTCTGTTTCAGAATACAAGCTGCTGACGTTACATATAAATGGCAAAAACAACCAATAACATTTTTTTCTAAATACAAATCTTTAAATATTCACAAATAGCTACGTATTATAAATATCTACTATGCCATAATCAAACAACTTACAACTCCGTAATATGTTTTGTTGTCGCAAAAGAAGAATCCGACGCTAGAAAACGGAATCTGCATCACAGAATGGACACGCGTAAATAACTCGCAAAAACGAAACTAATCGAACAACGAGTGTGGTTTATATACTTTTTGGTTATTAAGTAGTCTATAGAAGGAACATGCGGCTCCGCCCATTTAGATGTCACGTTTTACAGTTGACACACGCTCACGTTTTCACTGTTTAACTTGTGCAGGTGTTGGGAAAAGTTACAAAATGTGAAGCGGTAAAGGTTTCGATTTCGATCCCCACACGTATAAGCTCCTTAATATGTACATACGTTGGAGACCTTAAAAACTGTTACCCGGTAAACCGTGTCATTTCCTTTCTCGAGACTAAAAACATCTATTAATTGCTGTAATTCTAAATAGAAGACATAAAAAAAATATTGTTCTGAATAGAAAAAAAAATACGTGCTAATATTTATCATCACTATAGTTTGAAATTAAAAAAATTCCAGCATTTGTAAAGCGTACAGCTACCTCCAGAGAGGTGTCCCGGCGCTCGGGGCGTCGGGAAGATTAAGCAAGGTATTGCCCACAGTGACATAGTGGTGGGCTAACGTGCCGCCGGAGCCGGGAATCGAACTGTGAACGCTGTTGTTCGAAGTCAGGTATCATAGCTGCTGCGTCACACTTTTTCCACACTTATATGTTAATTAGTGCTAATTAAGTTTTAAACATTGTTAAATTATAACTTATAACAGACTACTGTTACAGTTAGTTTTTCACTACAAAAAGTATGCACGTCTTTTTAAAATTTACTTAAAAACAATATAGGTTTCAGGGACATTGTAGTTACAAATTAGCATTTAAAAAAGCATTGAAATTCACTGAAACCTATGGTTTTTTCAGTGAATATATATATATATGTATATATTACCTACTGGCGGTCGCCGGTATGTAGTTATAGTTTCAACCTAGTTTCCATAGGAAAAGCGTTTTTTGATTTGCTAATAACTTTGGCATCGTTTTACGAATCTTTATGAAATTTTCCAAAAAGTTGCACTTTTTAGGTCAGCTCCTATCTTGAAAGTTTGGGGGTGATTTGTCAAACGGGGGCTGAGAAAAAAGGGGGTCCCAAAACGCGTTTTCTCCATGTTAATTTCCATAGGAAATTTTGCGACGAGCTACAGCCCGAACTGCTGAACGGAATTACCTCAAATTTGGCAGAAAGGTAGAGCTTGGTTCAGAAAGCGACCTTTTTTTAAATGGTGTAAATCCGTTCAGTAGTTTTTGAGAAATTTAAAGAATAAGAGTCAAAAAATCAATTTCCCATAGGAAACTTTGTGCAAGGCTAGAGCCGAAACTACTGAACGGAATTACCCCAAATTTGGCAAAAAGGTAGTGCTTGGATCAGAAAGCAACCTTTTTTTAAATTGTGTAAATCCGTTTAGTAGTTGCTGAGAAATTAGAAAAATAAAAGTTTTGATATCTGGGCGGAGCCTAAGTCCCGTGCACGAGCTTCACTGTGATTGGCTGCGAACACTCCAAACCAGGAAGTGTTGGCAGCCATCTTGTGGCTCGGTAGAAGCGAGTCACTAGAAAACAGAGAAACAAAGGTATAAAACAAGAGAAGGGGGCAGGGTAGAAACACCGTGACCCCCTAGACCTGCTCAGGGGGTCCCAGAAAGACCCCAGGGCCAAAAAAAGCATTTAAAAAAAAATATATTGGCGTAATTCGCGCTGGGGTCGCGGGGTCCCGCGTTTTATTTTAATGAGACCCCGGGGTGGGCTAGGTCCCGGGGGCATTTCTTAAGAAATAATAGCGGGGGCTCGGTGGGCCCCCGCAGACCCGGGGCTTCACTCATGTTGGGAGGGGGGTTGCGCGGCCCCCCTCCTGGAGACCTCCATGTGCTTATAATTTTGGCGTCGTTTGACAAATCTTTACTAAATATTCCAGAAAGTTTCTCTTTTTTGATCAGCTCGTATCTTGAAAGTTTAGGGGTGTATTGAGCTGCGAAGACATATTACAGGGTGATTGGTGAAGGGGGGCTGAGAAAAAAGGGGGGTCCGAAAAAGTGTTTTCGCAAATTCATTTTCCATAGGAAACTTTAGACAAGGCTGCAGGTCAAACTGCTGAACGGAATTACGCCAAATTTGGCAGGGAGAAAGGTCTTGGTGCAGAAAGCGCGGTTTTGTGGAAATGGTGTAAATCCATTCAGTAGTTTTTGAGATATTAAAGGAAAAAAAGATATTACATATCTGGACTGTGCCTAACTCCCGAGCACGAGCTTGCCTCTGATTGGCTGCTAACAATTCAAACCAGGAAGTGTTAGCAGCCATCTTGTGCCTCGCATCGAGTGAAAATATAAAAGAAAGGTCCCGGGGGCAATTTAATATACCGGAGCTCTGTCTGTGCGAGATACCGCTTTCATGCTGCGTCTCTCTACATCAGCAGGTAACGCACCCTTTTCCACCATCAACAGCATACCTCCAACAACATACTTGGGCCCGCAAGTCTGCCTCTGCGAACCACTTGTCGGCTCACAGCTCTTCGGGTGCGAGTTCTCGGGCCCGCAGTTGTATCTGTGAAGCCAATACTGGAAATATACCGGAGGTGTCTCTCTGCGAGATACGCTCTTCACGCTCCCTCTCCCCACATCAGTGTTCCGCAGCTATCCCTTTGGAAGCCAATGGCCCGCATCTTTCCCTATACTAGTCGGCCCGCAGGTGTTCCTCTGCAAGCTGGCCCGCAGCTCTTCCTCTGTGAACTGACGGGCCGCGGTTCTCCCTCTATGAGCCTGCTAGTCGGCTCGCAGTTCTTCATCTATGAGCCAGACCGCCGGCTCTTAAGTCTCTGAGAACAGATGTAATGGAGGCAACGATCATGCAGGTCGGACACCCAACACTGCTCCGACATCCCCCAGTAGGAGCTCCTTGTCTGCCATCTCCCCTCACCCCCACCCCCCACAAACAAATGTGACAGTCACGTTAGGTTGGACAAATAAAAATCTTAGTCATGTATGGATTTACATATAAAACATTTTATTAAAACAAAACAACAACAACTAAAACTATGTACAGCCATGTCGTGTCATCGCTTGACCATTTGTGAATCACAGCCTGTAAGACAAAAAGAAAGATAAGATGGTGCATCATGCGTCCAGCAAAGGAGAAAGAGAGAAAGAGTGAGGGAGAAAGAGAGAAACAAAGAAAGAGTGAGAGAGAGAGGAAGACAAAGAAATAGAGAAAGAGTGAGAGAGAGAAAGAGAGAAATAGTGTGAGAGAGGAAGAGAGAGAGAGAAAGAGTGAGAGAGAGGAAGAGAAAGAGAAAGAGTGAGAGAGAGAAAGAGTAAGATACAAGGAAACGAGAGAGAGAGAAACAGTGTGAGAGAGAGGTAGAGAGAAAGAGAGAAAGAGAGAGAGAAAGAGTGAGAGAGAGGAAGAGAGAGAAAGAAAGAATGAGAGAGAGGAACAGACAGAGAAAGAGAGAAAGTGTGAGAGGGAGAAAGGAAGAGATGGAGAGGGAGTGTTGACACTGGAGAAAATCTTCGCAGCTTACCTTTGTGCCTCCGGTGTGTCTCCAACCACGTGCCGGGACATAGTGCACCCTTAAGTTTAGTGATCTGAAAGATAGTATAGAATTAGTAAATGCAGAGTACATACAACTGCACACGCCTAATTATCTGTTTCGGCAATGCGCACTCAGGCTGCTGCAGCCCATCCACTCCCACTGCTCGGGGGTGTCTGTGCGCTCTTGTGTGCCCAGGCTGCTGCACACTATCCACTCCCACCGCCCAGAGGTGACTGCCCGCTGCTGCGGAAAGAAGTATCTCTGCTCACCTTCCGCCACCGGCATGTGTGTAAGAGGGTGCACCACGTGCTGAAGCAACTTTGTCAGGCGTTGTCAGGATGGCCACGCATCATCGCAGTTTGTACACGCGTTCAGCTGTGGTGGTGTGGGGGGGGGACGTCGATTCGTGAATCACAGCCTGTTAGATAAAAAGCAAGATAGGATTGTGTGTCATTCGTCCATCAAAGGAGAGAGAAAGAGAGAGAGAGAGAGAAAGAAAGAGTGAGAGGAAGACAGAGAGAAAGAGAGAAACAGTGGGAGTGACAGGAAGAGAGAGAAAAAGAAAGAAAGAGTGAGAGGAAGACAGAGAGAAAGAGTGAGAGAGACGAAGAGAGTGAGAAACAGTGAGAGAGAGAAAGAGAGAGAAAGAGTGAGAGAGAGAGAACGAGTGAGAGAGAGGAAGAGAGAGAGGGAAAGAGTGAGCGAAAGGAAGAGAGAGAGAGAGAAAGAGTGAGAGTGAGGAAGAGAGAAAGTGTGAGAGAGAGGAAGACAGAGAAAGAGAGAAAGAGTGAGATACAAGGAAGAGAGAAAGAGAGAAACAGTGTGAGAGAGAGGAAGAGAGAGAGAAACAGTGTGAGAGAGAGGAAGAGAGAGAGAAAGAGAGAGAGAAGAGAGAGAAAGAAAGAAAGAATGAGAGAGAGAGGAAGAGACAGAGAAAGAGTGTGAGAGAGAGAAAGGAAGAGATAGAGAGTGAGAGAGAGAGAAAGAGTGTGAGTGACAGAAAGGAAGAGATGGAGAGGGAGAGTGAGTGTTGACATTGTGGAGAAAATCCTCACAGCTCACCTTTGTGCCACTGGTGTGTCTCCAACCACGTGCCGGGATATAGGGCAGCCCTCAAGCTTAGTCATCTGAAACATTGTATGGAATCAGTAATGGATGAGTACATACAACTGCACCATTTGTGAATCACAGCCTGCAAGACAAAAAGAAAGATAAGATGGTGCGTCATGCGTCCAGCAAAGGAGAGAGAGAAAGAGTGAGAGAGAGGAAGCGAGAGAGAAAGAAAGAAAGAGTGAGAGAGAGAGGAAGACAGAGAAAGAGAGAAAGAGTGAGAGAGAAAGAAAGAGAGAAAGAGTGAGATACAAGGAAGAGAGAAAGAGAGAAATAGTGTGAGAGAGAGGAAGAGAGAGAGAGAAAGAGTGAGAGAGAGGAAGAGAGAGAAAGAAAGAATGAGAGAGAGAGGAAGAGACAGAGAAAGAGAGAAAGAGTGTGAGAGAGAGAAAGGAAGAGATAGAGTGTGAGAGAGAGAGAAAGAGTGTGAGTGACAGAAAGGACGAGATGGAGAGGGAGAGTGAGTGTTGACACTGTGGAGAAAATCCTCACAGCTCATCTTTCTGTCACTGGTGTGTCTCCAACCACGTGCCGGGATATAGGGCTGCCCTCAAGCTTAGTCATCTGAAACATAAAAATGGAATCAGTAATGGATGAGTACATACAACTGCATATGCCTAAATCGCTGTCCCGCCTTTGTGTATCCAGGCTAGTGTACCCCATACACTTCCACTGCCCAGAGGTGTCTACCCGCTGCTGTACACCCAGGCTGCTGCACTCCATCCACTCCCACTGCCAGGAGGTGTATGACAGCCGCTGCGCACCCAGGCTGCTGCACCCCATGCACTCCTACTGCCCGGAGGTGACTGCGTGCCGCTGCGTACCCAGGCTGCTGCACCCCATCCACTCCCACTGCCCGGAGGTGACTGCCCGCCGCTGCGCAAACAAGCCTCTCTGCTCACCTTACACCACCGGCGTGTGTCGAAGAGGGTCCACCACGTGCCGAAGAAACCTCCTCACCCGTTGTGTACACGCAGAGAGCGGAGCTCACAATTCAGGTTGAGTGTTGATTGCAGGATGGCCACGCTTCATCGCAGACCTGCAAGACAAAAAGCAAGATAAGATTGTGCGTCATGCGTCCATCAAAGGAGAGAGAAAGAGAGATAGAGAGAGAAAGAAAGAGTGAGAGGAAGACTCTGGGCCTGATTCACAGAACTAACTTACGTCAAAAATGTAAACGTAAACGTAAACGTAAAGTTAGTACTTTTTAGGTATTCACAGAATACACTTACTCATTTTGGTATTCACAGAATGAACTTACTCATTTTGGTATTCACAGAATAGTACTAACTTTACGTTTACGTTTACGCTTTTGACGTAAGTTAGCTCTGTGAATCAGGCCCACTGGGCCTGACTCACAGAACTAACTTACGTCAAAAACGTAAACGTAAACGTAAGTTAGTACTATTCTGTGAATACCAAAATGAGTAAGTGTATTCTGTGAATACCTAAAAAGTACTAACTTTACGTTTACGTTTACGTTTACGTTTTTGACGTAAGTTAGTTCTGTGAATCAGGCCCAGAGAGAAAAAGAAAGAAAGAGTCAGAGGAATACAGAGAGAAAGAGAGAAACAGTGAGAGTGAGAGGAAGAGAGAGAGAAAAAGAAAGAAAGAGTGAGAGGAAGACAAAGAGAAAGAGAGAAAGAGTGAGAGAGACGAAGAGAGAGAGAAACAGAGAGAGAGAGGAAGAGAGAGAGAGAAAGAGTGTGAGAAAGAGGGAGAGAGAGAAAGAGAGAAACAGTGTGAGAAGAAGAGAGAGAGAAAGAGTATGAAGGAGAGAAAGGAAGAGATGAAGAGGGACGTGAGTGCTGTGTCTCCAACCACGTGCCGGGACCTAGTAGAGCCCTCAAGCTCCCACATCTAAACATAGTACAGAATTAGTAATGGGAGAGTATATACGACTGCGTACGCCTAAATCGCTGTGCCGCCTTTGTGTATCCACTCCCGCCGCCCAGACGTATTTGCCCACCGCTGTGCACCCAGGCCTCACTGCTCACCTTTTCGCGGACAGGGCACCCTCCGCATCATGCAGTCCCGCTCCACAGGCCAACAGGTCTCACATTTGGTGCTGCGTCTTGATTTTGCCATGGCAGAGGACATACTAGTGCACCTATCATCATCGCAGGTTGCACACCCGCTCAGTCCTTGCGGTGCCACTAACTCAGTGAACAGTGAGGCCACGCACGTGGTGGTAGGCCTCCCTGTTCGGTGGCTCAGGCCTACATGAGGTGTCCGAACCACCGAGACGGGCCATCACAGTGCATGCGGTGGGAGCAACTCTAAAATGGTTTAGAGCACGTGTGCCCGGTCTTTTTTATTGGTAGGGTCACGTGTCCTGTGACGCCTGTGCTGGATGGGTGTCGTGTGGGTGTATACCAGCCATGAGGGAGTGGCTGTGGCATACTGACAACTAGACTTGTGACCAGCAGATCACTACAATGAAAATCCGGGCCATGTAGCGTTGTTGTCTTTCTCTGTAAGCGTAAGCAGAGTGGGCTGGCCTGGCGTATGCCAGTCCTGCGTGAGGCTGTGAAGAATGACTCCGGAGCTATGGGCGTGGCTCCATCGTGAGCTGTATGAGGAATCAACTGATGCGGCACTGTTGCCAGATTGGGCTAGATCACGCACAATCGGGCTATATTTTTCCCGGTTGTGCGGTAAAATTTTGGTTTGTGCTAGTTGCCAGATTATAAATATATATACAGCGCTCCAGCAAACTAGTATGTTAAAGCGCTGTATTAGACAAATATTTACTTGGCAGCCTGCTGCAACATCAATTCCAATCCATTCACCACCTGCTTGACGATGTCCCTGCCCCTCCTTCCTTAAAGTAGCAATATTGTGCTAGTTTGGGCTACTTTTTGGTTGTCTTTGGGCTAGAGAATGCTTAAAAAATCTTGCAACACTGGCATGCGGGTGTTCTTGTTGTAGTGCTGCCGTCACCCGGGTCGCAAGCGTCAATGTGTCACTCTGTGAGCCAAGTCCCTGAACATGGCCAACATGGAAGGTACGGGGAATCACTGACCCTACATTCATCCATAGTTCCACACAAGAAAGATGGTGGACATGACACATCTGTGTGGGTGTGAATGTTTATTGCACATTCAGTGGAGTATTGCAGCTGTAGCAATACTGGGCCATGCAAAATCCAAATTTCAGTTTTTGGGACATGGAGGGCAGCCAATTAGAGACAAGCTCGTTGTCGGAGTTAGGGTGCGCCAACATATGTACTTATACAATCACTCCGCCAATCCCCACGCACTTATAAATTCACTATACACTCTCCTTGCAGTACTCTAATCATCCAGTCTCTACGTACGTACTTGTACAATGACCGAGACAAAGTTACATAACCAAAGTTTTCTCCCACTGTCAAAGGTAAGTTGGTTGCATACGCTGTCCAGAGCACAATGTAATGTGGTAGGGCCCAGGGGCAGCATGTTGCATACATAATGAACACACGGACACAGATAGATAGTGGAACTGGGTACGAGCACGTGCACTCGACTCCTTTTTATTACCAGGGTCACATGTCCAGTGACGTCTGTGCTGGATGCGTGTGGGGTGAGTGTAAGCCAGCCCTCCGGGAATGGTTGGTGCTGGTAACAAGTACAACAGTAATCATCAGATCACACACAGAGATTCAATCATAAAGGGTCCATGACTTGTGCTACACTAAGTTAGGGGCACCAGATCTGAAATCATACACAAAAGATTCTGTCATAAAGGGTCCATCAGTTGTGGTGGACTGAGGTAGGAGCATCAGAAGCATTCCGCGTGTGCACAGCTAGCGATGATGCGTGGTCCGGGAGGGCCGCACTGGTAGCAATGTCTGTTGCCTACTGGACTGCGTCATCTGCAATCGCAACTCCATCTGAATTGTGAGCCCTGCTGTCCGCAGTGTAGATCGAAGGCAGTAGTCAGCACAGACATCGAGGAAAGCTTTTTGTCACTTCCTCTTGAGAAAATCCAACGACATAGAGTACAATTCTCTGTCCAATTAATAAATCAAGGCTGAATTTGAATGGTGAGCTCTGCTGACCGCAGTGTAGATCGAAGGCAGTAGTCAGCACAGACATCGAGGAATGCTTTTTGTGACTTCCTCTTGAGAAAATCCAACGACATAGAGTACAGTTCACTCTGCAATAAATAAATCAAAACTGAATTCGAATTGTGGGCTCTGCTATCCCCAGTGTAGACTGCCATTCAGTGTTCCTTTGGACTTGCAAGATGAATTTGGTCATTGTACTAAAGCTATAATTGATATCAAAAAAGTTCTTGAAGCAAGGATACTAAAAGGATATTATGTAGGTTTAAGGGTACGTGGCGATGACTTATGGTGCAGTGAGCTAGTGGCACCTGAAGCACTCAGCGTGTGCGCATCCTGCGATGATGCGTGGTCCGTGTGGGCCGCACTGGTAGCAATGTGTTTTGTTTAATGAATTCTGCCTTAATAAGGCCACGTGGCGTTTACTTGTGGTGCACTGAGTTAGTGGTACCTCTGGCGCTCAGCGTGTACGCAGCCTGCGATGATGCGTGGTCCGGGCGGGTCGCACTGGGAGCAATGTGTCTTGCCTACTGGACTGCATCATCTGCAATCGCGACTCAATCTGAATTGTGAGCCCTGCTGTCCGCAGTGTAGATCGAAGGCAGTAGTCTGTACAGACATAACTCTGCAGTGCTGTGCCGCTGTGTTCGCAGGGGGCTTGTGTCGAGGAGGCCCGTGGTCATGGCGGCAGCCACGTGGCAGGGTGAGGGTCGCCGCTCTGGCAGACGCGTTGGCTTTCACACAAGTGAACCACGCCCAGAACCCCGGCCTATTTATTCACACTTCTACGCTGGAGTGGCGTACGTTGGGCCAGCCCACTGCGCTTCCGCTTACAGGTGGCGACGACACATGTTCATGACTGAGATCTTCCCCACTGCCTGAGGTAACATGGTTGCGTCCACTGTCCACAACACTACAAGCACCAGCTTGTTTTTGGATCGCACAGCAGATAGGTTTAATGAACATTATAATTAGAAATTAGCATTTAAAAAACCTTTGAAATTCACTGAAAAAACCATAGGTTTCAGGGACGTTATAGTTACAAATTATCATGTTAAAAACCTTTGAAATTCACTGAAAAAACCATAGGTTTCAGGGACTTTATAGTTACTTGCACATTTCACTCGTACAAAACCATAGAAATTCGGCCGTTATAGTTAGTTGAGCTAACTATAACTCACGCCCCCACAATGCACTGCTGATGACGTCACATATTACATCATTCATGACATGGTCAGTGACATCACTGATGACATCACTGATGACATCTCAAATGACATCACTGATGACATCATCCACGTGAAAATCTGATGCACCTCCTCATACCTTAATAAAACCTTTGATACACCCATTCTAAAATACAGACTACCATTTTCGAAACAATACAGACACCAATACCAGTTACTACATACGCACGCACTGATTCCTAGGTCTACACACACATCCACTCATTCACCCATAAAGTCGCTCATACATGCAGTGACTCATCAATACAACACTATTATAGGCACTCATACACCTATACAAACACTCACACACCGCCACTCATCCAGAGTTACTCACACATCTAGTCAGTCATGCAAAGAATCAATCACACTTCTATTTACTCAGCTATACAGTTATACACACACAACCTCACTTATTCATAGTGATATTAACATATACTTACTCTCTTATACAATCACTGATACAAGTACACACTCATCCATACAGCACTCTCACAATCACTGACTCTCACGTATAGTCATTTATATACTCCAACTCTCTCATGCACTGCGTTTTACATATGTAGTTACTTGGACATGTAGCACTGAGATATCCATTCACTCACCAACACACCCATACACACACTCACCCACCCATACAGCTGTTTCCACATGCACTCTTGAACCCATACACCCAGTGAATAAAGAACTCACACATCTATGCACAAAGTCACACACCTCCCACCCACTCACACACACACTCAGGCACCCATACAAATACTCAGGCAACCAATCAATAACTCATATAGACACTCATGTAGCTACTCATCAACCAATGCAGCAGCTTACACAGCAATAGACAGACTGATACAGACATTCACACAGTTTAGTCACTAACCCATGAATTCAGTAAGAGACATTTAATCACTCACTTATACAGTCAGTCACACACCTACTAAATCCTCCATCCACACACTTATAGAGCCACTCATTCTACAATATACCTTGGCCAATATATTTATAAAACATATTTAAACTTTACAGAAACACACAGTCACTGGATGATGTCATCAGTGATGTCATTTGAGATGTCATCAGTGATGTCATCAGTGATGTCACTGACCATGTCATGAATGATGTAATATGTGACGTCATCAGCAGTGCATTGTGGGGCGTGAGTTATAGTTAGCTCAACTAACTATAACGGCCGAATTTCTATGGTTTTGTACGAGTGAAATGTGCAAGTAACTATAACGTCCCTGAAACCTATGGTTTTTTCAGTGAATATATATATATATATATATATATATATATATATATATACACACACACACAAATATATATTGTGTGTGTGTGTATATATGTTTCAGGAATAATAGGAGTTCTACCATTACTATTATTGTGGGATTCAACATGGTGGTTGATATTGATTAAGTAAACTGTAAGATGCGTTCTAGAGGATGTTAACAGGAAGTGGGAGAGGTTCATGTGATGTCCTTTTACTGTTTTTAAATCATGTTGGTAGTGGGAACGGGATTGCCCAGTTGAAAGTGGAAGCCGAAACGCGTAGGCGTCCTGTGTCGTGTGTTGCAGCACATTGGATTAAAATTGGAATAAACTATTCATGACTGAAGAGAACGGATTCACTGGCATTTCTTTGCTGTCTGTCGGAGTTGATGCTGCTGGACTGTCCAAAACGGGTGGTCGTTGTGGAGGAATATATACATATATATATATTACACCTTTGCTTCATTATCGAGTAAGATGATTAATCGGAAACGTTTGGATTCTTATGTGTTGCCCTTCTTGGAAACTGGTTGTATTATTGCTTGTGACATGAATACGGCATTGTCCCTGTCAATGACATATTTTCAGATATAATTGTTATAAACATATCCCAAAAATGAATGATTTGCTTTGTTCACCTCCACTATCAATATTTGTACCATGTGAACGGTTGAATTAAGAGCTTGTGATTCTATTTGATAACAGACTTATGCAGAAGTCGATCTCCCATGGTTATGAGAAGTGTAGATCCATACATGATTTCTCAACATCATTAAAAACTCTAAAAATATATTTCTTCCAAATTGAAGCCACTAAGTAGAAGGTTTTAATAATATATAAACTGGCTTTATTAGTATTATCTATCATTAAAAAAATGTCATTATTTTGTATTTGCGCCAGAGTAAAGCACAATCAGAGTTTTCTCAGAGTAACTCTATTTTGTCTGCCAAAATAAGGGCCAGATTTAAAAAGGATTACATTGCCCTTGCATCAAGAAAGGGCAATGCAAGACTTAAGTAAGTTTTACCATGCCACGCAAAGCAACCTTGCATTGCTCTGCATGACATAATAATTCTGGAGTAATGCAGCTCAGCAAAAGTCGCTGCCTTGCATTACTCTGCACTCTCAAGGGATACCATGGGTGCAGCGTGGGTGTTTCCATGCATATACCCATGGATTCTGGAGCATTCCCAGATTTATTAGCAGTAGTAAACCTGGGAATGCATCAAAAAGGTACGCCTTCCCAAAGGAGGAGCAACGAGAAGAAATAACTTTATTTCTCCTCTTTTTTTCCTCTTTGTATGTGTGTTACACTCTGCATTCTGCAGCACACATAGTAAGAGGAAAAAGCCTCTAAGGATTGTTTATGTGTGGGAAGGTGTCCCTTTCTGTACATAAACAATCCTTCTTGCAACGCAGGTACCCTTGCATCATGGTGCGCCAGAGCAGGTAGAAAGCTGGAACATGCCATATCCTATTAGATATGGCACATTCCTGCCCTCAATGTGATGCAGCGCAGTGCAGCTCAGCAAGTTGTCTTGCTGTGTTGTGCTACATCTTCGTAAACCTGGCTGTAAGCATTTATATTTGCTTTCAAATCCATTAATTTGACTTTTTGTAAACGTTCATTTGGACTTCAATGGGCTAAACTCAATTCTCTTCATAATCTTCAAAATGGAGGGTCTTAATCGTGCCACCTTCTAAAGTGGAACAAATTTTCCTATTTGTTTGGACTTTATTCATTATCAGATGATTAAAAATATGTTCAATTACACCCTCCATATGGTTTTTATGCAGAATGGAGTATATTGTGCATTCTCTAGACCATTCAGAACGGTTTTCAGAAGCTTTTTACCAAATCAACAAACTTAAGAACAGTTGCATTTTGTCTACTCAATTTGTTGGCAATTTTTGCTGTTCGCTGCATACAATAGGATTAGCAGGATGTATATTGTTAGATATTATTTAAAAATAATGCAAATTGTGGGTGCTTTCTGGTTGTCTACAAACAGAGAAATGTGTTTCATAAATGAAAGTAATGTTGTGCTCCTATTCCTAAATCAATGGCTATTGTTAGATAGAGCATCATTCTCAAACCTGCCACTCAGATAATCAATTTGATAATCATAGAATGATAAGTTTATGCCCTTAGCATCTCATGTATGTCAATTTATTTTTCATGAAGGAATATTAAATGTATATTATCCTTATCCAATGTGTCATTCAAAAGATTTAGGTATCCAGTGATTCAATTTACTCTATTTTGAATCCATATTACTCCAAAACTTATTTTAACAAAGCTGGCAAGACATAGATATTAATAAGTAACAGTGTAATGTATTACCACTAATCTCTATTTCTTCTAATAAGAGAGCATTCCATTAGAGGTGGACTTCACAGAAAGTACTGACTTTTGTAATTACATTTCATTTAATATTGCTATCCCTATTCTTACTCTTCCTTTTTTCTCAGTCATCGCTTTTTAAAATGGCACTCATATCCAGGTTGATCTGTTTCTTTTGTTAGCATGTTTCATAATGACAAATTACCTCAAGTTGTTTCATTTCTTTTTCTAGATCATCATTCGCAAAAATGTTCTTATTCTTAGCCATATTCCAGGACACTAATTTTATGATTCTATATCCACTGTGATTTTCATTGTGCGCATATATGTAGTGCAGACATGTATTATGAAGTTAGAGCTGGGCATGGATTTATAATAGTAGAGAGCTATTGCCAGTGGTTTGTTTCTAGTTGGGCTTGACAGTAGTTACTCAAAAAAAAAGGGGAAATGAGAGGATACGACAACTCCTCGTCAAAATCTCCCAGATATGAACCCCCGCAAGGATAAGTCAGATGCGTGTTGCATCTTATGTCATAAGGGCAGCGCTTTGCTGGAGTCGTGTCGCAAGCGCGACGCAACTCCAGCAATGCTCAGGGGCGCCCTATACCTAACATGCTGCGTCACTACTTACGCCTGCTTCAAGCAGGCGTAAGGATTTGACGCATCGGGACGTAAAAGTGACTCAGTGAAATCTTGTAGATTTCACTGCATCACTTTTACGGGGCTTCCTTGCGACGGAACGCCCACCCTGCATACATTATACCTGACGCAGGTATAAAATAACGCAAGGCTTTACAACATGACGCATCTCACTAGATGCGCCACGTTATAAATCTGTTGCATAGTGACGCCTTGTTTACGACGCCACTGCGTCACAGAAGTGACACAACGGTGTCGTAAACATGTCGCAAGGGGCTTGTAAATCTGCCCCCCAATGTTTCCAGGTGTCATGCTTCATCATATGGCCGTCTAATGTTGATGACCCTATTACGAAGCATTACACCTCAATAAGTGTGTGAAGGTTTGTCTTAATTTCTAAGAAATCTCTTGACATACATGAATGGGCAGGCTCTCGAACAATAGGTAATCCCTCTAGAACCTGCCTTCTTATTACTCCCAGGCAACTTGTATTTTTTGTGCCTGACATCAGTTAGCCATATTTGAAGCCCAAGTCCTCTCTGATCCAGCTGAACATTTCAATTTATTAACTTTTGATATAGTATGACAGCTGGGTTGATTGCCACTTCAGCACTTTCTAAAAAGCCAATAATGTTGTCACTTGAAACCTTTATTATTTTGGGGTGTTGGATTCAATAATGGAGTTGAATATTCCACTACCTCTGGGAATTCAATCTTCATTCTCTATATCAGAAATACCACCAAATTGTGTTTCAGGACTTCAGGCCAATAACTATTGATCCTCAAATGGCTTCTTCTGGATGATTTTAATTCACAAGATGCTATCTCTTATCAGGTTCTTATAGGGAATTGAATGGACGGGGAGCACTTGTCCCTCTGCACTCTGTGTGTAGGGAGCCTCACCGTAGCACAGGCGGGCTGCCACCTTCTCTGCCCTTACCTTCTGGGGGCCAGTGCAATTCTTTCCTGTGGAGTTCCTCTCTCTGGAAGTCTCCATGTCAGACATATTTTCTCTTGTTTTCTCATCCCAGAATTCCTTTGATAGGAGTTCTGGGAAAGATATAGCTACCTGATCTAATATGGTCTCCACCATTTTATCTCTTTAGGTTTCCCAAGTCAATAAGGATTTCTCACATGGTATCTCTGTACTTCCTGCCCTTCAGCTACTTAAGTGAAGGAGTTGGACTACTCATTGCAGTAGCCTGAGTCTTCCTAGCTGACCCTGGCCTTCCTAGTTGACCCAAATGGTCCAACAACAAACACAAGATCTCCAGCAGCCACGAGACTAGAATCTGATTTTGCATCAAACCCTTGCTGCCAAGGCATCAGATGTGCAAGCTGACTTTTCAGGTGATCCAAACAAGCTGAAGGAATTCCTGGATTCTTTGTCCATGTTTTAGTCGTTCCGTCCAGGACAGTTACCGAAGACTGCGCCAAGGTGGGTGTGAAAAATTGGGTTGTTGGTTGAGTAGAGTGTTAACACTGGTCAAGCAACAGCCACAATCCCTGGCAGGGTGAAACACAAAAATTCACTAAATTAACCTGTGCTTAACCCTGGGTAGCTTGGCACAAAAAGCAGTCAGGCTTAACTTAGAGTCACTATGTAAAGTATTTATGTGGCACACAAACAGTAATAAAGTGAAAAACAACACAAGAAAAATCCCACACTGATTTAGAAAAACAGAGTACATTTTAATTAATTGTTTGACACCAAAACACCAAAAATCCAACCAGTATAACCAGAGTTATAGTATTTAAAGTTTTTAGTAAAGACTAGCACCTAGAAGATCAATGCGCTAACTGAGAAATCTAGTCACTCAAGACCTGGTCAAAGTCAAAAAATATGACTGACCACGATTCGGATACAAGAAGTGAATTGGGCATGGTCAGTGCTTGCCTTCAGATGTAGAATATTTTCTAAGAAAAATGTTCTGAGAAGGTAAAATTCAACGGATCACGGCTGCAGGCAGTGTGTGAGGAGGAAGAGTGGTTGTCGTGAAGCGGCTGGGTGAAGTCGCAGTGAAGATTTCTACTTTCGAACTTAGTCACTTTTTTTAAATCAAAAATCTCCAGCAGGACAAGGCAGGAGGCTTTAGCTGAAGACAGTTTCAGGAGGTCAAATACCCTTTTAACAAAGGACTGCCAAACAGGATTTTCTGCTGCAGAGAAGAATGTAGCAGCAACAACTGCAAAGTCAGGCCGACCGATGATGCACCTTGGGCGGATTGATGAGCAGGTTGGTCCCGATCTTCCTTCCGTTCTCAGAGCAGTTTTTAGCCCAAAATGTTCAAAGTCCAAAGTTTTGGATTTTGGCTATCTGGGCACCTTTAGTCCCACAACCAAGGGTCTACGACTGGTGAGACACCACTTAGGGGTTCAGGACTCACTCAGGCTGCTTCAAGTTGCAGGATAAAGATGGTGAGAGACTTTTATGTCCCTGTGGCTCTGAAAAGGAAGCCAGCAAACTAGCCTTTGGAGACACTCTGGTAGTCTTGGGTCCAGGTGAAGATGCAGGGCTCAAACAGTAGGCCGGCCTCTGAGAGTTCTAGGTAGGACCAGGCAGCAAAGCACTCCATACAGGTGCAGGAAAGCAGTCTTGTGGAGTACACAGCAGGCCACAGCTGTAGGCGGTCCTCTTAGAGTCCTTCCACAGGTCTAGAAAATGAACTGGAGAGTAGGTATGAGGGCCCTATTTTTATACCTTGGCCCTTTATGAAGTTGGGAGAAGTTTCTAGAGGTTACTCTTTGAAGTGTTTGGAATTTCATGACTCCACTGTCCTGGCTACCAGCTGGCTGCAGAGACAATATGGAGGTGAAAAGCTCTTTGTTTGTAGGCAGAGCTCCGCCCCCAATTCTGCCACCAGGTGGTCCATTTAGGCACACCTAAATCCTCTGTTTGTGAATGTCCGGGAGGAATTCATAAAGTATAACTGTCAGATACACCCAGTAATGTGACCCAGGGCATGCACCAAATGGCTAAGGGCAGGGAAAGGCAAATGTTCTAAAAGTGCCATTTTCAAAATTGTAATTTAAAATCTGACTTTACCATTAAGGATACCAAACATGAAATGCTTATCAGTCCTCAATCAAATGTTTGCACCTATGAAACGTAATAAGGTTACCCAATGTTATGTTTCGGGACAGATAGGCTTCACAGTAATGAAATACAAATTTAAGAGTTTTCCACTACCGGGACATGTAAAACTTAAAAGTACATGTCCAGCCTTTTGATTACAATGCGCCCTGCCCTATGGGCAACCTAGGGCCTAACTTAGGGATGTCTTATATGCCATAAAAGGGGAGTTTAAGGCTTGGCAAGGGGGTTATATTGCCAAGTCAAATTGGCAGTTCTAGTTTTAAGGACATTTTTTTTCGGTAAAAGACCTTAAAATACAGTACATGGACCTATAAGTTGGCAGATTAAATCTGCATTCAAGCTGCAATGGAAGGCCTGGGCCATGTTTTAAGGGGCTACTTAAATAGGTGGCACAATAAGTGCTGCAGGCCTACTAGTAGTATTTAATTTATGGGCCTTGGGTATATGGTATACCACTCTAAAAAGGACTCATATAAGTAAGTTCAATTTGCCGATGTTTAGGGGAGTGAGCACAACTACTTTAGCATTGATCAGCAGTGGTAAAGTGCACAGAGACCTATGGCCAACATAAACAAATTCAGCAAACAAATGGAGAGAAAAATGCAAAAGGTTTGGGGGTAGCCCTGCAGAGAGGGCCAGGTCCAACAGTGGGTTATCTAATAAGTACCCTGTCAGGACCAGTGTTACCATGGTTGACCTCTCCAGGAGCTTCTAATGATCAATGTTTATCCAATTATGACTCCTTTATAATCTCCTTCAAACTGATGCTTCAAAGACCCGATCTATATAACCCATTATTGTCAACTGGCTGCTGTGGCTACGTGGGTGGCACAAACTCTTGTAACCCTATTTCATAGAGAACTGAAGTATGACATGAAGGATGAGTTAGTTCATTCCACCCAGGCAGTGTCTTTTCCACAACTCATGGTTTCAAGTCTTTTAATTGAACATTGCATGTGAGAATGTAAACCAGAGAGATGGAAGAGCCTGATTCCTCCAGTCACCAGTGGACTTGGACCCTCCATTAGTAGGGAGGAAGTACCTTCTGATGAGAACTCAAATTCATCTGGAGAAAAGCCCATGCAGATAGGGGTGGCTCGTGGGTGTCACTCCGATATGGAGAGAGAATGTCCTTGCAGGCGTAGATTATACATGTACTGCATATCTTCTAAACACTTATTTCATTCTTTCCCAGTTCTCCCTCAAAGGTCTTTTGAAAGGGAAGAAGTATGGGGGTACCTGAAATCCTGTTTGTGGAGTTTCCTATGTTCTGCTGTTCATTATGCCAGTCTTGGTGCAAATTACCAGAGGGGAAGACAATGAAGGTCTTAGTGCTTCTAGATTCTGCTGCTAGTGGTTTATTTTTAGATGAAAACAGAAACCTTTCCTGAGTTCAGGAGAACCTGGAACAAATTCAGACCATTGATGGAACTCTTATAACATCTTGCTCTGTCAAAGAAATGAGAGCTCCCTTAAGGCTATCTTTGGTAAACATCAGAAGAGTATAACCTTTGATCTCATTGCTTCACCTAATCATGTTATAATACTCAGAGATCTGTGGCTGGCTCGCCATAACCTATATATTAACTGGGAAACAAGAGCAATTTCCTTATCCTCCCAATTCTGTCATCAACACTGCTATACCTCCGATGATTACTGGATCTCTAAAGAAAATGGTTCAGTTTGTGGGTCAGATCCTGGAAAGATAGATCTTTTTCAAGGATGTCCAGTCAATATCAGGAATTTGCTGGTCTATTCGAGAAGCCTAAAATATTGTCTTTACCTACTCACCAGCAATTTGACTGTGCCATTCCAATTGACCCTGGTTCCACTAGCCCTTTCAGAAGAATGTATGCTCTCTCTAAGGCTGACAAAGATGTCTTAAGACAATATTTAGAGGAAAATCTGCAAAAGGGCTTGATCATCCGTTCTACTTCTCTTGCTGGGGCTTTGATGGTTTTTCATACCCACTAAATCCAATGAGCCGAGGCCTTATATAGACTTCAGAGGACTGAAAAAGATAACAATCAAGGACAGATATATCCCCTTCCTTTATACAAACACATTTTAGATTCAGTAAGAAGCTCAAAGGTCTTCACCAAACTCGACCTACGAGTGACTTATCATCTGCTTAGATGAAAGGAAGGAGACGAGTGGAAAACAGCCGTTGGTACTCATCTGGGCTAATTCAAGTACCAAGCAAAACCCTTTAGGTTAGGTAATACGCCTGCCATCTAGCAGCGTTTCATTGACCATGTCTTTTCTGATATACAACCAATTTGTTTTGGTCACTCTCAATGATATCCTGGTTTATTCGCAAGAGCTTAATGAGCATCATCAACATATTTGTGTACTTAAGTTTCTAACTAAACAGCCAAGGGGTCTCTATGGATCTTAAAAAAGGTCTCATCCATTTGGTATTCCCCCTCTAATATCAAAGAAACTCAACACTTCTTGGGGTTCTACAATTTTTACCAACAATTCATTAGCGACTTTGCTTGGTTAATTTGTAACATTACTTGCATTGTAAGGAAATAAATACACTGCCAGTGTTTTCAGTGGGATTCTTTAGCCGGAGAGGCCTTCCAGAAAATGAAACTAGCATTTACTCAAGCCCCTATTTTATGGCATCCTGACCCCACTAAAAAAATAATTGTCAAAACCAATGCCTCTGATTGAGCCATGAGAGCGGTCCTTTTGCAGTTTCAAGAGGCTGATGGGTTGGAACACCCAATTTTGTTATTTGTGCTACATTCTATCTGACTCAAAAAGGCATTATTCTGTTTTAGGAAGAGAACGTCCAGCAATGAAAATGGCCTGTTCTGAGTGGTCGGCTATTCCAAGCTCCCCATAACATATGTATTTGTATACAGCACATTCACCCATGGGTATCTTGGTGCTGAATACCAGATGTCTATTGCTACCCAACTCAATGTGACTAATTTTATCAACCTCAGAAGGGTGAAATGCTGAGTGGACCCACTGGGATTTGAACCTGTGACCATGAGGCCTCTACAGTGGACACATTAGTCCACTAAGCCACCAGAATGGGATCTTGTACAAGGTCAACTACATAGACTAGGGAAATTCATATTTCACAAAAAAATCTTAATTTGTTTCTTTCAAAGAACTGGGAATCACCAAGAAGTAGAATTTTATTGATGTTCGATTAATTGAACTCTTTACATCCCAGCACACATGGATTAAGAGTATTATATCAAACAAGTCTGGACATGACAATGGGTGCATTCATTTACCCATCTCACCTACAGCCTTAAAATGATTTGCTTGCCTGGACTTCCCATAACAGTATATCCCATTCCCCATCCCCTAACTTCCCTTACCTCAAGGCAAAATCACAATATAATAAAAACTATATAATAACTATATCATAATTAGAGATTTAAGAGTCCCATCATTTTCTATGCCCACAGCCCCGTCCACCGTCAGCCCTTCATCTATATAATTATTTGCATTAATCCATCGTGAAGCCAAAGAGCCAAAGTACTCCTTGCAAAAAAACCTGCTTCGTGCTCCATTGATCCAGTGCACCAAACCAATATCATTATCATTGTTCCAGCATAGCCAGTTTTGACCACACGACCTGAGTCATCCTGTCATTACTATTAATACATAAAGGGCCACATGCATCAAAGAATGGAATTGCGATTCCTAAATAGCGATTTTTAGGGAATCGCTATTTAGGAATCGCAATTCCTTATGCATGTAGGAATCGCAAAAAAAATTGCGATTCCTACAAATTCCTTAATAGCGACTCGCAAATTGCGACTCGCTATTAAGGAATGCCTTTCTATTCATTGCTATGGGCCTAAAGGCCCATAGGAATAAATGGGAAGTCATTCGCAATTTGCGAGTACCAAATAGGTACTCGCAAATTGCGAATGCAATTTGAAGGGTGCTAGGGGGCCAAAAGGCCACCCTGCTGCACCCCCAAATTTGGATTGTGTGAACTTGTGGCGCACACATATGCCCTAAGGGCATATGTGTGCGCCACATGGCACTTAGAAAATGCAATTTTATGCTTTTTTCTAAGAAATTGCTCATTACCATCAATTTGAAGTTGATGATAATTTGCAATTCCAAATTGCGAAAACGCAATTTGCGGATGCATGATGCATCGCAATTAGGAAAACGCAATTTGCAATTCCCTAACTGCTTTCGTAATTAAGGAAATCGCAGAAATTGCGATTTCCTTAATTGCAAATGCCTTTGGGCTTGATGCATCGGAAATAGCATTTTACCAGTCGCAAACGGGCCTATTCTGCAAATCGGACCGTTTGCGACCGGTAAAATGCTTGATGTATGTGCCCCATTGATCCATCATAGCTGACCCAACAAGCGCCAAAAAGTGCACTGTACAAATAAAAAGTGCTTCGTACTCCATTTTATGAAATGAAATTCGTACTTGTAAAGCGCACTGCTGCCCCCAACAGAGGCGTCCTGGCGCTATACGCATACCGCTGTGGAACCCTTCCTGGCTATTCCCTGTGAGATGTCCACTCCTGGGCACCCCCAAGGTGAAGCCAGGTATCCCAGCGCTGGTGGGGCCGTTGTGGAGATTAAGCAAGCTATTGCCCAGAGTTGCAGAGTGGGACCCATGATTAGAATAGGCACCGAGGCGAGAATTATCAGGTCCGAGGAAATTGAGCCCGAGACCCGCCGAGGCGGGAATTGAACCCTGGTCCCGGGCCAGATCTCTGCATCAGGGTCTGCCGCTCTAACCATTGAGCCACACTTCTCCACTATGTGAAAATTATCTCCTGTTACCTCTAAGTTTATTAATTAACCTTATGGATTGCGGTTGCTTCTTTCAAAAACCTTAAATACCGCCCACACAACTTACTAGATTCAACTTTTAAACAGTTTAAAATAGCAGCCATACAAGTGCTCACTTTGAGTGTCTGAAACATTGGATGAAGCCATAGCTGCCTCTGGGTTTTTAAGCCTTTACATTTACAGATCACGGGGCATATTCTCAAGGAGCTATCGCCGAGTTATCGGCACTTTATCGCAGCCAAATTCGCGATAAATTTATCTCCCCATTCCCAAGCTGGTGCTAACAGCCCATAACACCAGTTTACCTGTGATAGCAGTCGCAAAAAACATCGCCACAGATGACCCCGGCAACTAACGCTAATGATATGCAGAGTATGCGTTCCCGTGCAAAAAGCCGCGACAACACTACTCCACAACATTCTCAACGACCAGCCTGATCGGAGATAAGACCATCAAACATGCGCTAAGGCGCATTAGCAGCAGGAAACTAACACCTGCTCCTACCTGGTGTAAAGTCGGACGACAACCGGCACCAAACAAGGGAGCACAGCCCATAGCCACACATGAAGAACAACAGATGCCCTGGAGCAACCGATCATGCAGCCCGGAGCCCCAATAGGTCAACAACACCCACCGCCACCACCCCCAGGACCCCACCCCCCCCTTTGGACAAAGATATTGCACCTCAACTCCACAAAATCATGAACCAAACAAATCACCTGAAGTCGCACAATCACAACACCCAACATACATGTGTGGTCAGAAAAAGGGAAATCACACATCCATATCATAATATCCAAACAATACGTTTATTACAGAAGAAACAAAAAAAAACAAATCTGAAGAGGCATGGCGGGTCGTCTCAGGACATTCTGTAAGTCACAGCCTGCAAAACAGAAATCTGGATCAGAAGGTGTGCCATGCGCCCATCAAAGTACAGAGAGAGAGAGCGAAAGAGAGAAAGAGAGAGGGAGAGAGGGAGAGAGGGAGAGAGAAAGAGAGGGAGAGAGAAAGAGATAGGGAGAGAGGGAAAGAGAGGGAGAGAGAAAGAGAGAGGGAGAGAGAAAGAGAGGGAGAGAGATAGAGAGAGGGAGAGAGAAAGAGAGGGAGAGAGAGTGCCGACACTGCGGACCTAGGCCTCACTGCTCACCTGCTGCCACCGGTGTGTCCCCAACCACGTGCCGGTATTCACAGCAGTCCCCCAGGTCCCTCATCTGAAACAGTTTCCAGAGACATGAATGGCAGAGTCCATACAGTTGCACACGCCATCATCTCTTGCCCGCCCCTGCGCACACAGGCTGCTGCACCCCAGCCCCTCCCGCCGCCCAGCGGTGATTGCCCGCCCCTGCGCAACCAGGCCTCACTGCTCACCTTCCGCCACCGGCGTGTCTCCAAGAGGGCCCACCACGTTCTGGAGGGATCTCCAAGCCCGGTGCCCGCGACCATGGTACCCTCCACATCATGCAGCCCCGCACCGCGGGCCACCAGGTCACACACATGATTCTGGGTCTTGATTTCGCAATGGCAGAGACCACATCAGTGCGCACGGCATCATCCCAGGCTGCACACCCGCACAGCGCTTGAGGTGCCCCTATCTCACTGCACCGCAAGACACCGTCCCGTGGCAGTGTGCCTGTGCCTGCCGCAGTGTATCCGGTGCCACCAAGTCTGTGCACCGCTAGCCATGGACCCTTAATGATTGAGTCCCGTGGTGCGGACGCCATCATGTCACCCCCGGCACTGGGCAATGGGAGGTGGCAGGGCCCTAGGCCCTCATGCATACATGAGAACTACACGGAGACACCCAGTCAGAGAGAGTGGAAATGGCATCCAGCACGTGCGCCAGGCTTTTTATTGGCAGGGTCACATGTCCTGTGACGCCTGTGCTGGATGGGTGTGGTGTGGGTGTACACCAGCCGTGAGGGAGTGGCTGTGGCATGCTGACAACTAGACCTGTGAGCTGCAGATCCCAACAGTGAAGACCTGGGACATGTAGCATTTTTGTCCCCCCCGTGTGTGTAATTGGAGTGGGCTGTCCTGGCGTATGCCAGTTCAGCGTAAGGGTGTGAACAATGACCCCGGGGTTCTGGGTGTGGTTCCTTCCTGGGCTGGACAAGGAAGTGACTAATGGATGTGTCTCTGTTGTAGTGTCGGCGCCACCCGGACCGCAATCGGCAATGTGTCACCCTGTGACAAAAGTCCCATAACATGGGCAACATGGACGTAAGGGGGAATCACTGACCCTACATTCATCCATATTTCCACACTTGAAAGATCATAGACATGACACATCTGTGTGAATATGAATGTTTATTGCACATTCAAGGGAGTGTTGCAGCTGGAGCAGTACAGGCCATGCCAACCCCACTTCACATTGGCGGCCCGTGGAGGGCCAGCCAGAGTCCTTCAGGGAATGACAGATACATCAGGAGAGGAGGACTTCAGTCCGCAGTCTGATAGCTGTGTCATTGGTGACCAAACAGAATATGGCAGTCCATGTCGAGGTCCAAGGTGAGCGTCGCAGAGTGCATCGGGGGACAGTGGAAGGTGATGATGCAGAGGGCAGAACCAAGCAGAAACAGGCCACATGGCGGAGATGAATTCTACTGCGTCCTTCTGACCACAAAGGCAGATTCATCCGCATCTTCGTCCTCTGCTGTTGCATGTGCCTCACATGTGGGTGGTGGTGTTCTGTCTCCAGCACTGTGTGGCACTGACACCTCAGGGGCTGGAGATGTGGATTGGGTGGTAGCAGCAGCATGCATCAGCCCCAGGCCTTGTGGCAGCAATGCTATGAGGAGGGTCTTCAGGGCATTGAGGGACCCAGCTACCTCTCGCTGGTGTGCAGCCGTGGCAGCCGCTCTTTCTGCCTGCGTCCGCTCCATGTTCTCCATGATCCTCCGCATGTGTCCCAACTCCCGGGCGAGATCGCTGGAGGCACTCTGACTAGACAGTTGTTCTTGTTGCAGAGTCAGGACTCTAGCGATGTCAGCCATGGTCCATTGGAGAGCATGGAGCGGACTGTGGGTGTCCGTTAGGCACTGTGAGTGGTCCCTGATGGGACTCAGACACCCACGTATCACGTCTAGTTTGGCTGCTGATGCAGCGCGTACAATAAACCTATTCTCCTCCTAGGTCACTTATAGGTCATCCAGGGGCAAACTATATTTTCTTACATCCACATGACGATGGGGCCCATAGACATCGCCTAACACACACGCATACACCTGGATTTCCTTTATACCTTTACGAAATTCTGTTTTCCTAGGAGAAGCATGAGAACAAAATGGAAAACACCATTTATGTACCGCTGGAAGGAGCCGGGATATCTTATTACCTTAACTTATCGCTTTCTTTTAGCTATTTCCTAAGATATGCCTGCTCATTGTTTTGTCGATGAATCATTCATGTAAGAAATTAGTTCATAGTGATTAAGACCAGCTAAATCACAATAACCAATTACTGATGTCACAATCATTTAGGAAAATAACCACTGAGTCATTTGGTTTAAAGAATCTTAAATTTTATATAATTTTAAAAGCATGAGAAAGAATTTTTAAACCTTTATTCAATTATTCATTCATTATTAATTCAAATATTTGTTAAGCATAATCAATTTATTGCAGAAAGGAAATTTTTGTCATGAAGCAAAACCCTAATTACCTGCCTATCTTCCTAATTTAGCCTAATGATTTCTAACCTAAGTTTAAGAATTAGAAATAACCTGATTCTCATACTCAACTGGAAAATTAAGACAGCAACAGCAACTTCAGCTCGTCAGCATCAGCTACCTGCAACCCGTCTCATCTAACAGTCTTTCAGCATCTCCCGCTCAGTAAAGGATCGATCAGGACCACCCAGCACTGGAAGCCACCAACACCAACACGACTCTCCAACTCCGCTCCTGACTGTGACAGCGACTGACTGCGACTGACCCTCCCACTAAGAGTAGGCCCTCTTATACCCTAATTCTAACTTTGCTAACTAATTGTTGCAACATTAATAACACGCTTTTCTTTCATTGGTCCATGCATGTCATCTTATTCATTCTTTTAATCAAGTTCTCTTGGATCCAATGGTCCTTGGATCATTTCCTTTCCCACACGTTCAAGACATGTTTCCATCCGCTTCGATCAGTACATTTGTAACTTCTTTCGATACATTCGAGAACTCCGCAGTCATTGTCCTTTCTCTTAAACTGGTTTCCCACGGGTCTTTGCTGATCACCACGGCACACTATCAGTTCAATTAGGTCACATCAGCCTTGACCATTTCTCGCATCCTAGCCTCTCAGCAACATCACGAGGTTAGTTTTTCTCCGACTTCTCTCCTGTGTCACATGTCTCCCTTGCGCCTGCGCACATCACCCACTGGCAGCCATTTTATATCGCCACTCGGTTATACTTTAGAAGCACTAATTTGAAGTAAACAAAACATAATTAAAATAGAGAAAAATAGCCTTTTCGTTTCCCTCCCGTCATCTACGTACCCCAATTAGTTATTACCTAGCAGAAAGCAACATTTAAGCTGTTCCTTACTTACCATCACTATTGTTTTTGCAACGACACGTTTATTTCTATGAAGCACAAAAAAAACCATGCATTTATTTTAAATTAGTACGCATTTACTTTTACGTTATAATTAGACACACGGACATCCATTAATAGATTATTTAGCACACACATTTGCGTGTTACTCTTCCCACACGTACAGTGTTGATTAATACATTTAAACGAACATTTTATTAATTATTTATAAAATTTGTTAGGGGTTAAAAAAATTATTTTCTCTGCTCCATCAACTCCCCTTTGGTGATTTTTAAATCACCACATAAAACCCAAGTTATACTTCTTTTCAGGCAGTATGTCTTTTATCCTTTGCTTTTTGTTAGTTACACATCTGTTTCCTTTCATCTTGTCTTCTTGTCTCCTTATACATGCTTTCTTTCATTTTCTCTAATTCAATCTCACCCATTTCTCTCTCTCTCTTTCATTATTCTGTTATTTCTTTTTATCTTATTTTGTCTTACTTTTCTTTTTATACAAGTTATTACTATCTTCAACACCATGGCTAACAGTATTATTACAGTTGCTATTATTATAACTTTCCCTATCATTAGTCTACTCATTCTGGTCAACCAATTTGCTACTGAAGAAAACCCTCTACCAAGTTTTCCCAAAACACTTTCAACCTCCAGTGGAACTAGTTCTTTGTGCAAATTTGTAATATTTGTAATATACTTCTGTATATTTTCACTTTTATCAGGAATGTAAGTACAACAATGTTGGACCTTCAACATTCCACAGACTCCACCCTCTTTTGCCAAAAGAATATCAAGGGCAAGCCGATTTTGCATCACCATAGCTCTCATGGCAACCATTTCGGTATTTACCATTAAGAACCCTCCCGCAGTATCTGTAGACAAACGATCTACTACTGTGGATAACTTCCGAATTTTAAATGCATTCAAAGATATTCCCACTGCTGGTATTAATGCTCCAAAAATATCACCTACAATTTCTGAAAAACTTTCCCTCTTTCTACGTGTAAAGCTATTAATCATCTTGTATGTTCCCTTTTCTTCTCTGTCCATATGAAAGATTTTTGGAAAGACCAGGCCTACATAGCAAGTTCCATACCAATGGTCCGGTAACCTGTAATAAGCTCTATTCCCACAAATATAATAGATACCTGGAAATATTGGATCTTTTCCACCTTTGAATCCCCAACCTCCCAGAATTTGATAATTGTCATGGCAGATACTGGAACCTACAAAGTAATTGTCATAGACTGTCTTATTTCTCCTAATACACAACTTTCCTGTTTGCGGCCAATCTAATGTCATTGCTGCATTTATCTTTTTCCCTTCATGATTTCCTTCCTCAAACGTCCATAGATGTGTTCCTTCCTCTTTTATTGCTTCTTTTTGAAATTTCATTCTTCTTTCTTCAACCATTTCTAAAAATACTTTTTCTTCTTTCTTTAACTCACAGGTAAGGTTGTTACTAACTATTTCTTCTAACGTTAATTTTCTATGTTCTAAAAAGAATTCTCCTAAAACTTTTGCTGGTTTTACTTTGTTAAGTTCTGGTACTACTGGAATGTTTGCAAAAATCTTATCTATGTCAGTATAATAAGATTCTAATCTACCTGTTTTATAAAATAAACTTGCTATTACACTACATGTTATTCCATAAGTTAGAGGTAGGTGATGATAAGTCACACCTTCTGACACTGATGCAGGCAACTGCATACAAACATAACAATCTCTCACATCCATTGTCTCTACATATTCGTACAACAATTTTGTAAAAACATTTTTAGAAAAGTCTGTTACTGACTTATCCTTATGTAACTCTGCACTACTTCTTAAAATAACTGGTTCTTTAATATTAGTTTCTTTTTCTGGTTTAGTATCATTCTTTGCTTCTATTACAGCTAAACTAATAGGAATTGTGATTGCTAAAACTATCCATATGGTCATTAATAACCCTGTACAAAAGCAGCACATTTTGCACCATCTTTTTATAAACTCACATTTATCTCTTCTATCCCTAGTATTTTCCATTTTTCTTTTTCTATTTGTTAAGTTTCAGAAAATTGTGTCACTACACCTCAGAAATGACTTAGATGCCACTCTGCTTTCAAAAAGTCTTTGCTTGGTACTTTCTTTTAATTCTCTCCAGAATTCTTTCGTTGTCACATCCGGTGATTTGTCACACCCAGTAAAATTGTCATGTCCGGCAGAAGCACTATAAGCCTTCACTTCAGGTTTGTTGCATCTCACCTTTTCCCATTCGACTTCTTAGTCTCTGGTTCTCGTGAGTGTTTTCTTCTTCTTTGTAATCTGTCAGTGCAATATACAGCCACTCAGGTGACTTATACTTTGCATTCACTTTCTTTATTCTTTTGGACTTTTGTAATCTTTTTCCACTGGGTTTTTCTTGTCCCTTTTGACTTGTTATTTCATTCACTTGTTCAGCACTTTCGTCTCCTGCTCTTATTATTCTATATCTCAATTTTCTTATATAGCTGTTGGGCCAATTATCTCCTTTTCTTGGCCTTTTGGCTTCACCTTCTTTTTCTTCTCTTTCTGATTTCCAATTTCTTTTTCTTGATTCAGTTTTTGCCTTCTCCTCTTCTCCACTTTCTTCAGTTTCTGTTTCAACTGTTTCACTATTGTCTCTTATTTTGAAACTTATGATCTCGTCATCTCCTACTGGTGGATCTGTCTTCTCCTTCTTGTGTTCCCTTATTACTGTCCCTCCTCTGTGTTTTTCCGATTTGGTGTTTTCCTCCCTTTCTGCTTCTAAATTTCCCTGTTCTTCTGTTTCTCTATCTGTCCCTATTGCTCCTCGGGTTCTTCTCGATTCTCTAACTTTTTGTGTACTTCTTTCCCTACTTCATCTATTAATATTATTTCTGAAGGATTTCCACCATAACTTGTACTTGGTTGTTCATCTAGATCATTTTCTTGCTCATTTTCTTCTCTAATTGGTTTATAACCCCAAGTTCTCCTTCGGAATTCTTCACAGTTTGCAACTGAATCATCAGATCTTGAACTTGTGTCAGATGTTTCCAGATGTCGACTTACAGGTCGATCTTCAGGTTCTGGAATTTCTGAATTTCTTTCTTCTTCTTCTTCTTCTTCTTCTCTAGAGGTGTTTGCCGTTGGGGTTTCCAGATGTCGACTTTCAGGTCGATCTTCAAGTTCTGGCACCCTTTCTCTTATCCTTGTTGTCCCAGCTGTTAAACTTTTATCCCACACTTCCAGACGTCGACTCACATGTCGATCAGTAGGTTCTTGAACTCTGATTGTGTGGCTGGCATGGACCCAGTTCTTCACTCCTGCACACTTGACTGCAGTCATTGTCACTAGGATTACCTGTCGTGGTTCGTCCCAGCGAGGAACTAGACAGTTTCTTCTCCTGTGGATTTTTATACGGACCCAGTCTCCTGGATTCAAGTCGTGGGCTGGTTTTCTTTCAAGAGTGGTCGCATCCAGTCCAACCTGATGAAACACAGAACGCACCACATCAGCCAGTCCCTTGCAATAATCCAGTACTAGATCATCAGTTATAGTCAATAATTTGTTGACAGGTACGTGTGCTTGTCTCATTGCTCGTCCCATGATCATCTCATGAGGACTAAGTCCAGTTTTCTTTTCAGGGATGCTTCTGATGGTCATCAGAACAAGAGGCAGTGCATCTGGCCATTTGAGTCCTGTAGCTTGACACATTTTTCCTAATCTGTTCTTAATTGTTCCATTAATCTGCTCCACTACCCCAGAAGCCTCTGGTCTGTAAGCACAATGTAGTTTTTGTTTAATACTCAATGCTTCGCAAATCAATTTGATCAACTCATTTTGAAAATGTGTTCCTCTATCTGTCTCAACCGTGACTGGAAAACCATACCTTGGAATGAACTCTCGCAGCATAAGTTTTGCCACTGTTGTTCCATCATTCCTTCTAGTGGGGTATGCCTCCACCCAACGAGAAAACAAACAGACGACCACTAGAACATATTTCAGTCTGTTACTAGGGGGCATTTCTATAAAGTCCAACTGCATTCTAGTGAATGGACCTCCTTCTCGTCCTATTGTTCCTAGACTCACTACTGTTTTTCTTCCTGGGTTAAACTGCTGACAAATAAGACATCTTTGACAAAGACTTTCAGCAATGGCTCTGAATTTTGGGTTATACCAGGTTTCTCTAAAAAGTCTGATCATTGCATCTCTCCCAATATGAGCTTGTCCATGGTACATCCGTGCCATGTCTGCAATCATGCTATCAGGCATAACTGGTCTTTCGTCTCTGTATACCCACACACCATTATTTTCCTGTCTTCTACATCCTGCTTTTATCCAGTAATCTTTTTCCTCATCACTTGCAGTTTCTTGTAACTGTCTTACTTCATCCCATGTCTCGACAGTATTAGTAAAAAGCAAAGGAGAAGAGATATGCTCCCTTTCTCTGTTTTTGTTCATGGACACCATGTTCTCTGCACAATATTTGGCTATCTCATCGGCATAATTATTGCCGACGGCTATGTAATCTTCGTTTTTCTTATGCGCCTTGCACTTCACTACAGCGATTTGTTTAGGCAACTGTATCGCCTCAAGCAGCTTTTTAACAAAATCTCCATTTCTGATAGGTGTTCCTGCAGACGTCAAGAAACCTCTTTGTGACCAAATCTGACCGAAGTCATGTACGATGCCGAAACCATATTGGCTATCGGTCACAATCGTGACTCGTACATTTCTTCCTAATTTACATGCTTGAATCAAAGCAATCAGTTCCGCAACTTGTGCAGACCTTATTCCTTTCAGACAAGACGCTTCCATCACAGTTGCCACTGTGCATACTGCGTAAGCTGCGCTTAAAACTCCTTCTTTTGTTCTCAAGCATGAGCCATCCACAAACATGACATAATCAGATTCCTTTAACGGTTCATCTTTTATGTCAGCTCTTGGTTTCGTGCAATATTCCAGCACGTTCAGACAATCATGATCTACTTCGCCTTGTTCAATTATACTCTCCTCATCTGGCAATGATGTTGAAGGATTCACATTCATGCATCTATCTATGGTCACATTTTCAGCACTCAAGATGACTTTTTCGTACTTAGTCAACCGACTATGTGTCATGTACTGTGTTTTTGTTCTTGTCAAAAGAATTTCTACTGAATGGGGAACATATACTCTCAGTGGATACCCCATCACTATACCTTCACTTTGTTCCAGACTTACACAAGTAGCAGCAACTGCTTTCAGACATCCAGGCAATGCTTTTGCTATAGGATCTAAAACAGCTGAAAAATAAGCAATTGGTCTTTTCATTGTTCCATGTTTTTGTACCAGTACTGAAAACGCACATCCATCTCTTTCACTGCAGTACAACTCAAAATCCTTCTCATAATCAGGCATGCCTAATGCAGGTGCCTCACACAATTTCTTTTTCAATTCTTTGAAAGATTTCATTTCTTCATTGTTTAACTCAAAAGGGTCTTTTACATCTTTCTTGGTCAATTTTTGTAATGGTTTTGCAATCAAAGAGAAACCACTTATCCATTGTCGGCAATAACCAACCATTCCCAGAAACATTCTTACCTCTCTTTGCGTCATTGGTGCTCTCATTCCTTGAATCATTCTTACTCTTTCTGTCGCTATCTTTCGCACTCCTTTCTCAATTTTATGCCCTAAATACTGGACTTCTTTCTGACAAAACTGCAATTTTGAAGGAGACACTTTATGTCCTCTTTTCTCTAGATGGTTCAGTAAAGCAATGGTATCACTTACACATGCTTCTTTTGTTTTCGATGCCACCAACAGGTCATCGATATACTGCACCATCACTGACTTTTCTGGCATTTTCAAATCTTCCAGAGATTTCTTTAGAATCTGATTAAAGATTGAGGGGCTTTCTGTATACCCCTGAGGAATTCGGCACCATGCCAAAATACGCTCTCCGAACCGGAACGCAAATAATGGCTGGCTATCTGGATGCAAAGGAATAGAGAAGAATGCGTGACACAAATCTATCACAGTGTACCACTCAGCTTCATGTGGAATTTGATATAGAATTACTGCAGGGTTTGGCACTATTGGACAACAGGGCACAACTATTTTGTTGATCTTTCTCAAATCCTGTACTATTCTATATGTTCCATTTGGCTTTTTCAGTCCCATAATAGGTGAATTACATGGACTGCTCATTATTTCTTTTAGAATTCCCTGTTCAATCATTTTATTTATTACAGGAGTTATTCCTTCAATTATTTCTGGAGTTAATTTGTACTGTGGCGTATTTGGGTAAGTTGTTCCTTCTTTTACTGTTACTTTTACGGGATCAACTTCTTTCATTAATCCAATGTCTTCTCCTGTAAAATCCCACACACTTTCTTTCACTGCACTTTTTAGTTCTTCTGGAAGTTTTTCTGCATCAAATGCAGGAAACAAACCATTCATTTCAGGTTCCTGATTCATCAAAGTTACTTTATACAAGACATCTTCATCTGAGGTCTGAAATCCAATTCCATCTGGCGTACAATAAATTGTGCAATCTCATCTTGCACAAGAGGTCACGACCTAAAAGATTTACAGGACTACAATCGCACACTACAAATTTATGCATTTTGCTAAAAGAACCAATTTTTACTTCCACCAATTCAGTAAGTGGTGTTTTAATCTGCTGATTGGCTACTCCTACTACTTGGATGTATTCACCTGAGAGAGGAAGGTTTGGAATTTCCACTGATCTAACAGTAGAACGGGTAGCTCCAGTATCGACAAGGAATGTTACATTTGCACCATTCACTTCTCCATCCACAAAGGGACCAGACTGATCTACCTCTAGAGTTGCGCCAAGTACGCACTCTTTCCCCTCTCCTGGGCACCGTCAGAATCTTTCATCCGGGTCATCCTCACTCTGACGCAACCAATACTGAGAAATGTTAGCTGCTCGCGGCAACTGTGTTACCTGCTCTCCTCCGTAGAATCCTGTTTCTGTACTGTATCTTTGCTGGTTAACAGTGTTGGGAAGTGGTGGTTGCAGCACCTGACTTTGTTGAACAACTACCTCATTCTGCACCTGTGGAGTCAATGATTGATTTTCTGGATTAGGTTTAGGTGGGAATTTACACTTGTTTCTCCAATGCCCTAATTTTCCGCAATTATGACATGGCCATTTCTTCTTTGCCTCTTCTAGACTCACTTGACCTTTTCCTTTACCTATGTTAGGTCGCATTTTATTCTGTCCTGTTTCATTCCCATTATTATTGTCCAATTGAGCTTCTTGTTTTTCTGCCACCTTCACCTGTGCCCACATTGCCTTCTCTTTCAATTTACGCTGTCTACTCTCAATATCATCACTGCAATACTTAGCATACCTCAGCACATCATCAACCGTGCCATTCTGCCAATTAATCATATGCTGTTTAATCATTTCACTAATCTCTGGTTTCAATCCAAACACAAATCTGTATACAAAATGACTCATATCCTTTTCACTTAATTCCTCGTATCCACTATACTGCTTGAAAACCAACAACAACCTTTCATAATAGGCATGTACAGACTCCTTACTTTCTTGTGTAGTTCTATCGATTTTTACCCAATCTGTCTCTTTAGGAGGAATCTTATTCTTCAAAAAGGTAATTACCTTATCATACTTCTTCATCACATCAGGACCTGGAGCTCCTGTCTTAGGATCTCTTGGATATTCTGTAGTTGGCCAGTCAACTGTAATCTTACATTCTGACCACAAATCTGTTGGTACCACTATGTCAAATAATCCATCTAAATCTATCCACAACACTTTTGAGACCTTTACAAACCTCTCTACTTGTCGATACCACTCAACTGGCTTCTCTCTTTGTCAGGAATTACGGACGTAGTGCGCCTGCCTAGGAGAGTAAAACTACATTTCCCATGAGGCTGGGGGATGGGAGGAGTCAGCGTCCTTAAAACGTGGTCGAACGCACACGGAAGCGTGCGTAATTCTGGACTTCAGACTTCAATTCAGAGCGGGAGACTTGGAAGCAGGAAGCAGTGAATGGCGCTAGCTCGGCTGAGCTAGGATCCTGCATCTTTCCCGAGGACTAGGGATTTTGAGGGCGCCCTCGCCGGACTGGGTGAGTGTTGGCGTCCTGTGTCAAAAACTCGGAGGAGTTTTCAGTGGATCTGACGGCGTCACACCGGATGGTGAAACGCACATTGAGAACAAAGTGAGCTAGCAGCGGTTATAATACCGCGGATTAGGGTTAGAAGCGCTTTGACTGTAGACGGCATTCACAACGGACGGTGAAGGCGCGTCACACTTGATTAGGAGCTATGGTGTAAGCCAAGAAAACACTTAACTGTTTACAGTGGCTTTCGCCCCTACTGTGACCTTTCTTTTGGGTGCTGCCATTTGCGGTGAGGCAACCGCTGTTTATTCATTTGTGTTAGGGAACCGCGACATTGGGGATACTTGTGTCTGTTCTACCCACGATGAACTCTTATCTAATTCTCCACTGGAGTTTATAAGACTCCAAAGGGCTGAAGGATTTCAGCTTCAAGTTTGTTTCTTAGTTTTGAAAAGCGGACTTACCTATTTTCGGATACCCGTGTAATTCTGGTACTGGATGATTGTAAGGTGAGGTAACTTGATGTTCCATGCACTTGTGTCTAAGGTAGTGATGGTTTTAGTGAGACCTTACCAGAGTAGTTATGTATACATGTGTGTGTAATAATACGTGTTGTTTTTCTTATAGGTTCACTTCCCTGCGGTTCCCTACCCTTCCCTTTCCCTCACTTGATTGCCCTAACGCTCTGTACAAATCTATTCAGAGATTGGGGAAATCTTGGGGTGGACCCCTTATAGCGTCATCCGGATCCTGAGGAGTACAAGACCTGACAGAGGGGTGGACCCCTTATAGCGTCATCCGGATCCTGAGGAGTACAAGACCTGACACTCTTAGCTTTGGAAAGTCATTGGTAAATGACAGTATGTCCTGCCTAGTCCAGGGAACATGCACGTAACTACCACCTGGAGTTTCTCTCATAGGGTATTCTTTAACAACAGATTCCTTTTCAGTTATCATAAAAGCCAATGAACCTTTGTCTGTAGTTTTCTCATTCTTCTTCGTCCATCTAACCTTCCATCTGTCCACATCACCCCATTTTCTCAACAACACAATTAACTCTTTTATCTGTGTCAGCCTTCCTGCCGTGTTCAAATTTTCAATATCCTTTTCACAAAAGTCTACTCTATATGGTTTCTGCAACGTTTTCACTTTCGCAAAGTCTATTCCGATTTCACTGGCTACCTCTTCTAATTTGTCATGTAAATTCTTTGCTCTCCATGTAATACTTTTGCACAAAAACATTATTTCATCATCCTGATAATTTTTTATCTTTTCTGTACCAATCGTTCCTAGAATTAATTCTTCCATGTCGATTTTTAATCTAATTACATCTAATGGTTTTTCTTCTGATTCTTTTATTTTAAATGCCTTCATCCACTCATTTAACTCATCAGGAGTCGGACCTATGGGTGTATTATTTAGTTCTATCCAATTACCACTCTGTTCAGGGTTTCTGTTGCAGATTCTGTTACCATATGCATTTTCCTACCATTGCACTCATTCACCGTCAAATTTGTAGGTGGACTTGGTCTGTAAGTACTAGCCAAATTACTTGTACTTGCACTTTGTTCCATTCTTTCTTTTTCTCTCTGAAATTGTGAACTCATGGGAATCACCAAAGATCTTTCATCAATTTTCTGTTTCTCAAAAACTGGTATCACTGGACCTATTGTTACAGGTACATTAACTGCTTCCATATTTTTCGTTAATTCTCTAATCTTTTCAGTTAGTTCTTTGGTTGTCCTTGCTAATTCGCTGGCATTGTCACTTTCTATTCCTTCATTTTGTGAAGTTCTCATTTGTTCTTGTGACCTATTTATTTCAATTCTTTTTTCCGGACTTTTATTTCGCATAGTCTCTATTAGCGGCGCATTTGGTGTCACCACTGTAGAACTCTGCTGATACGGAGGTGGATTTCTATTTAGAATATCTTCCAGCAATTCATCATCCGTTTCGCTCTCATGCATATATTTTTCCCTCTCCATATGTTTCTTTTTCTCAGTCCGTTTTTTCTTAGTCCCTTCCTCAACTGTAAAAGCTGGAAACAAACCTCCTGTCATGTTAGCACATCTCCATCGTTTTATTCTATCTTCATGATTTATTCCCCACATCCTTCCAGGCATAAACTCATGATCCCTAAAACCTCTGAATCTCTCTCGCTCATACATTTCATCCTCCCATTCCGTCAATGCTTCAAACTGTGTCGGTCTAGGTCTAGGTTCTAGATTTGTCATCTTTTCTCGCAAATTTCGCAAAACCGCTACACTAAATGAACCATTCTCAGGGAAAGCTAAAGCACCATCATTCTTCGTATACTTTGCCCAATTTTCCAACCATATGCACGTATGATATCCATATTTCAGCATCATATGTGAAGCTGCTGATTTCGGCGGAGGAATTACTTGTCCCTCTCTAGTCACGACCTTTTTGTCTTTCTTAAAGAAATTCTTTAATTTCGTCGTCCATGACGTTCTCTCCCTTTCATACTCATAATACGGCATGTTTTCTATTTGTTTTTCTCTTTACGCTAACGATGTTCTGTGTACAGAACTTCGACCAATTACAGCGCGACTCACACTAACGTACCAATCAGAACAATTCCCTCCGTCCGCGAACCAACCAATCCTAGCGCGGCACTTTTCTACGTCACTCCTGCTCTGTGTTCACGTGACTAGCGCACTATCCAATCCTAGCGCGGCACTGTTCTACGTCACTTCTGCTCTTTTACCCCTCCTTTACAAAATTTATCGGCAATTTTCTTTTCACTGTTTTCTTCGTTAGTTACAACAATTAAACAATTCCATAGTCTGATTCGCTAAACAAAAGTGACAGCTTTGTCCTTTTACACAAGAACCCTGTATTTCCAGTAGGCAGCGCTTACCTCTACCCTACCACAGAATTTTTACTCTCGCCGATTAAGTAGCACTTCCCTCTACCTTACCCTTCTTTCAAGCAAACAATTAACTCGTTTCTCTGGGGATAAGACACATGTGGAGACTAGGCTCCTGAGAATTAAGGCCAAAGTTTCACAAGAAAACGTGATTTGCTATTTCAGTTACACACCTTTTGTACAGAAAATCCCTAACATAACACAACCTGTGTTATTACCAAAATGAATTCAGACCATGTACCAAATTCCATGTGACTTCTCTTGCCACACGTGTTCCACTTCCTACATCCCAGAAGCGTGAAAACTCACATATAACATAACGCGACTCAACATATAGTGTTAGTCACAAAAATAATCAATAATCAATAAACAATAATCACTAAACTAATCTATAGAAAACCATAACTCTGCTACCAAGAAATCTGATGCAGCGCGTACAATAAAACTATTCTCCTCCTAGGTCACTTATAGGTCATCCAGGGGCAAACTATATTTTCTTACATCCACATGACGATGGGGCCCATAGACATCGCCTAACACACACGCATACACCTGGATTTCCTTTATACCTTTACGAAATTCTGTTTTCCTAGGAGAAGCATGAGAACAAAATGGAAAACACCATTTATGTACCGCTGGAAGGAGCCGGGATATCTTATTACCTTAACTTATCGCTTTCTTTTAGCTATTTCCTAAGATATTCCTGCTCATTGTTTTGTCGATGAATCATTTATGTAAGAAATTAGTTCATAGTGATTAAGACCAGCTAAATCACAATAACCAATTACTGATGTCACAATCATTTAGGAAAATAACCACTGAGTCATTTGGTTTAAAGAATCTTAAATTTTATATAATTTTAAAAGCATGAGAAAGAATTTTTAAACCTTTATTCAATTATTCATTCATTATTAATTCAAATATTTGTTAAGCATAATCAATTTATTGCAGAAAGGAAATTTTTGTCATGAAGCAAAACCCTAATTACCTGCCTATCTTCCTAATTTAGCCTAATGATTTCTAACCTAAGTTTAAGAATTAGAAATAACCTGATTCTCATACTCAACTGGAAAATTAAGACAGCAACAGCAACTTCAGCTCGTCAGCATCAGCTACCTGCAACCCGTCTCATCTAACAGTCTTTCAGCATCTCCCGCTCAGTAAAGGATCGATCAGGACCACCCAGCACTGGAAGCCATCAACACCAACACGACTCTCCAACTCCGCTCCTGACTGTGACAGCGACTGACTGCGACTGACCCCCTCCCACTAAGAGTAGGCCCTCTTATACCCTAATTCTAACTTTGCTAACTAATTGTTGCAACATTAATAACACGCTTTTCTTTCATTGGTCCATGCATGTCATCTTATTCATTCTTTTAATCAAGTTCTCTTGGATCCAATGGTCCTTGGATCATTTCCTTTCCCACACGTTCAAGACATGTTTCCATCCGCTTCGATCAGTACATTTGTAACTTCTTTCGATACATTCGAGAACTCCGCAGTCATTGTCCTTTCTCTTAAACTGGTTTCCCACGGGTCTTTGCTGATCACCACGGCACACTATCAGTTCAATTAGGTCACCTCAGCCTTGACCATTTCTCGCATCCTAGCCTCTCAGCAACATCACGAGGTTAGTTTTTCTCCGACTTCTCTCCCGTGTCACATGTCTCCCTTGCGCCTGCGCACATCACCCACTGGCAGCCATTTTATATCGCCACTCGGTTATACTTTAGAAGCACTAATTTGAAGTAAACAAAACATAATTAAAATAGAGAAAAATAGCCTTTTCGTTTCCCTCCCGTCATCTACGTACCCCAATTAGTTATTACCTAGCAGAAAGCAACATTTAAGCTGTTCCTTACTTACCATCACTATTGTTTTTGCAACGACACGTTTATTTCTATGAAGCACAAAAAAACATGCATTTATTTTAAATTAGTACGCATTTACTTTTACGTTATAATTAGACACACGGACATCCATTAATAGATTATTTAGCACACACATTTGCGTGTTACTCTTCCCACACGTACAGTGTTGATTAATACATTTAAACGAACATTTTATTAATTATTTATAAAATTTGTTAGGGGTTAAAAATTTTTATTTTCTCTGCTCCATCACTGCCATGCGGTCGAACCCCACCTGCACCTGTTCAGCCAGCTTCTCCTGGCACCCCAACACACGGCGTTGGAAGGCCATGTGTTCATCGTGGGGGTCCTGGGAGGCAGCCGTGGTGGTGGGTGCTGCCTGCTGTGTGTGCTGTGCAGGGGGTGGGTTCTCCTCGTGGCAGCGGGGCTGCCCTGATCCTGGAAGTGGGCTGCGGAGGCTCTCCACGAGTTGTTGGAGGGCGTCGGAGTCGAAGGTGTGGTGGTCTTCTTCGTCATCAGAGAAGAGAGGTTCGGACTGCTCTGCAGGAGGTGTTGGATTTCCCCCTGCAATGTGAAGGGGAGATGCAGTTTAGCATCGTGTTCACATGTATGTTGCCGCATTGTACATGTTTACATTCAGACAGCATGACAGTGTACATTGTGGCCGTTTGGGGGGAGCTGCCTATTTGATGTGGGATAGTGGACATTCCGACTACATCACGGATGTGTGTTTGTACTTGTACATTGTCAACTCACATTTCCCTGCAATGCCAAATGTGATTGGCCAGTTTCTACGCACATGCGGCACCAGTTGTGTCCTCTGTTCTGTTGTGGACGTGTTGCGGTTTGTACCACATCATTGTCAATGTTGATGTGCTCTGCATGTAATGTGTGTGTGCCGCATTTTGGGGGAGTCGCCCTTGCAGCTCTGATTTGGCTGCCCTTATCCCTTTCATGCGGTGTGCCTCTGGGTTCTGTGCTTATGCAGTGCTGAGATGTTGCATACCTGTGTGCATTGGTCTCTTGGTGGGAGTTGTGGGTCTGGGGCATGGTTTGTCCGCAGATGTGCTATGCTTCATTGTGCGTGTGTGCCATTGTGCCCATCTCCCCCCGTCCCCCCAGTCCCTGGTGGTTACTCACCCTGTTGCTGTTGTGTCCGGTCATGTTGAGCAGTGTCCGGTCCCCCAACTCCTGCCACCGTCTCCCCACTGATGACTGTGGACACCATTTCCTCCATCTCGTCCAGCTCCTCCTGTGGCGCTGGACTGCCACCTCCAGTCTGCATTGCTGCCTTCCGGTTGTTTGCGAGTTTCAGCTTGGTTTTGCGCTTCACATCATTCCAGCGCCTCTTGACCTTGTCCATTGTCCTCTTCAGCACTCCGACTGCATTCACCTTGTCCACAATGGTCTGCCATATTCCATTTTTAGTTGCCAGTGACACAGTGGAGGTGACGAACAGTGGTTGATGGTGTTCTATCACCTCCGTTATCAGGATCCTGTTTTCCTGCGGACTGAACCGCTTCTTCCTACTCTTCTTGTCCTTGCCCTTCCCTGACCCCATGGTCCCTGGCTGTTCCTCCGGGGAGCTTGTGGGGTTCTGGTTGTCCTCTGTACTTGCTCCGGATGCCTCCATTGTGCTTCGCTGTTGTTTGGCTTTTGTTGGTATGTTTTTTTTCTACTTTTATGGTGCATTTTCCCGCATGACGCGTGGGAATTGCAGGCCTGTGGCTGGTTTTCGTAGATTTTTGTATCGCGATTGGCGTCATCGCTACTATTTTCGCGTTGGGACTTCGAGTTTTTGCGGCGTCGCGTTGTTTTTAACACGTTCATTTGACGCGTTGTCGTGTGACTATCGCATGGTACCGCCGTGTTGTGAATACCACGTTGACACAGAGTTGTTTTCCTGCGATAGACTGCGATGTGTAGGGTTGCGTTAAGCTACACTTGCGGTGGTTATCAGATGTTCTTGAGAATATGCCCCCATGTGCATTAGAGACTTCTCTGCTTTGTCACACCATTTGCATTGCGTATTATTTTCATTCTTCTTTTGGCCATAACAGTGGCGCCTTAGTGGAATAAAGCAAAGCGTAACTCCTAAGCAAGTATTTAAAATATTTAGAAAGAGGAAGTCTCAAATACTGTGGGAATGGTCCCAGTGAAAGATCTACTGTCCAACAGCCATGAGATTTAACTTCTAGGAGCCGGAGATTTCCCTAATAATTTTGCTGTGATTTTATATGATAGAATGTTGCCTATTAGGTCCTCTACGCTCAGAGCACCAATGAAAGTTGCCAGAAAAGAGCCCCACACCGAACCTGGCTGCTGGAATTTCTGCAAAAGTAGTTGATTTAGTACCATTTGGCACTGTTTTACATTTTTGGCAGTACAAAACACATTTTTCCCTCAAGGCTAAGTCCTGCTTCATTAGTTTAAATTCCAGTCTAATTTGAGCTTGGCTTGTGCAATCTGGGAGTGCAATAAGCGACAACAACAGATGCATTGTTTGTCTAAGCATTTGTAGAGCTGGTCCTTAAACATCATTGCTCCATACGAGATTGTTGGTATCAGCTTACTTGCAACCACCATCAGTAGGGCATTGGTATTTTGGCATGCAAGATTCCTCTTGATTTGGACCAATCTGCACATCAAGTGCTTTGCTGTCATTTTCAGAGTGCCTAACTAAAATTTCCTGCCACCTCTTTCATCAAGCGTCACGCCAAGGTATTTAAAGTTTGCTACTTTCTCTATATGTGAGCCTCTGGTAAACCAGGTGCCCTTTTTATCAGAGTGCTACTAAAGAGCATTGTTTCTTCTTTGTTAGATTTATAATTATGTCATTTTCTACACAATATCATGCCAGCTCACAGAGTGGCCTTTGAAGTCTAACTTGGATGCAATCTAGTACAACCATATCATCTGTGTGTTGTAAGATTTGTATGTTCTTCTTTGCTATGCGAGCCGGGCAGATCCTAGGGGGCACTAAATTACTTTCCAAGTCTGCCATATATAGATTAAAAAGCAGAGGATCAAGAATACAACCTTGTTTTAATCCTTTGTGTAGATTTTTTCTGAGGTCACCCAGTTTGCTGATAGTCTAACTTATACCCATGTCTTCCTGTGCAGTGACTCAATAGCCTTCAAAAGGTGCGGTGGGATCCCCCAATTGCTTAGCTTTGCTCAAAGACAGCCTTTTGGAATTTTATCAAAAACATTCGTAAAATCAATGAAAGCTGCATTCAGAGGTTGAGCATTAGGGAGCAAGGCATCATCAACCAGACAGATCAGGGTCAGAAGATTTTCCTCAATATTACAGTGCCTCGTAAAATCAGTCTGAGACCATCTCTTTAGCTCAGGTTTCCAAATCATCGTTCAGTAATCTTGCATAGCATTTTCTTTCCACATCCAGCAACCCTATCATTCTATGGTTTGGGGGCAGCAATTTTGTTCCCTTCTTATGTAGAGGAACCAAAATCAAACCCCTCCATCTCTCCGGGACTATACCTGAAGAATAGCATTCTGAGAAAAATTAGTTTAAATTGGGCATCCAGATGGTTAATTCCGATTTTAAAAGGCTCACAGGTAGGCCAGTTGGGCCTGGTAGGTATGCTGCCCTCAGTTCCCTTAGTGCCTTTACCACCTGTATTTTGTTAAGCCATACATTGTCACTGGGAGGCATCTGTGTTTTACTTACTACCATCAATCCTATTAATAGGCCTGTCACGTGTGCCACACAAGAGATTTGTGTCTCATTTTATTGCCCAGCGATGGTCTCAACAGATTGTCTCTGGTGTCTTTCAGCCAGTTCCCCATGCTTATTAGGCTTCCCACTCGTTGAAGCTGAATGAATCATCCCCGGTGTTGTGAGATACAATTGCTTTTTTGTGGGCAGACCATTGCTTAAAGGAGATGTTACAACCCCTAGGGTTCTTGCTTTGTGCAAACCTATTTACTAAGCCATGAAAATTCCTTGAGTCCTCTCTCTTGAGTGCTGCATGGAGTTTTGCCCCGTTCAGCTTCTCAGCATTACTTTTATCAGCCCATTTCTGTTTCCTGTATGCTTGCCTCAGTATTTTAACTTTTTCTTTCATACTCTTCATATTTAAATTTTTGTTCCTGAGGCAGCGGAGAGCTTTGTTTAGTTATTTTCTTACTCCCCATGCTTTCTGTCTGACGGAGCGCTCCAAACTGAAATATTCTAAATCTAATTCTCTTCTGGGGTCCTCTGCCAAATTATTTTGTAGTGATTTGACCAACTTGATGCAACCTTTCATTACTTCATTTTCCTTCTTATGTTCTTTACCTCTTTTTATTAGACCAGGATCTTGTTTCATTGTATTTATTTGAGTCTGTTCCATCCTCCAATTTATTTGTTTCATCTGGGCAATATCTTCTTGTTGGCCAACAAGCTTAATCTTGTGGTACCTTTCCACAATCGTGGCAATCTTACATGAGATTGCTGCATGGTCACTGGAGACTTTCAGATTTACCTGAAAATCATTTATTTTGTGGAAGTTCTCGAATGATGACCATAGGTAATATAGGGTAGCTAGCCTAATAGGGGAAATGTACGTAAATGCTGCTGGACTATCAGTATTTAATCTACCATTCAGAAAATGCATCCCCAGGGTCTCTAGGGAGTTGACCAGTTGTTCTCTAAATTTCTTCTGTTTCTGACCCTAGGGAATCACTTGCGGAATACTCCAGTATGCGTCCTCCATATCTTTCCACTCCTCGTGGTTACCATTCCAAAGTAGGTCTGAATTGACATCACCTCCAAACAGCAATTGCGCCTTTGGATATTCTGACCTTAAGCCTTCTAAGAGATCCACCAAAATTCCTGGTTGCAAATAGATATTTCCAATAATTAATGTTTGAGTCACTCTAATGATTTGGCTTTTAAACGTTTCAATTTATAAAAGATTACATCTCCTTTTCCGGCCCAAATTATAGAAACATGCGCTGCCAGGTCACTTTTCAGTTCAATCGATACCCCACCAGTTGACCGTCCACCGCACTGGGATGGTAGGGCCAGTGCTGCAATATCAATATAGTCAGGGAAAGACTCATGATCCATACACCCCGTTTCCTGCAGACAGATAATGTAATTCATAGTTAATTTATTCAACTCCCTTAATTTGATCTAAGATTCCCCTCACATTCCAAAATCAGATTTTAATCTCCTAAAGACTTTACCCTGCTCTTTGTGTTTTACTACAATTAGGAACATTGGTTTAAACACCCCGTTAGCCATTCCCAAATTAAGGAGTGAGGTGTTTCCGCCTCCATTTTGTTTGACACTGTTCTCAGGCATGTAAGCACCTCCTCCCAAATTGAGTGGGACTATTCTTGGGTGTTTTAAACCATTTTGGTATTCTCTTACATGTTTGGGGCTATGCATTCCTTAAGAGGCTTCTTCCTGTGCCCCTGATGCATTCATCTATACAGATCAAGTTTTGACACCTTAGCTTCACCCCTAAAGGTCTGACTTGTGGCAGCTGTAGGGGTGTTAACTATCGTAGGGTATCTATTAGCCAGGTTGTAGGATAGATTAATACCCCACATAGACAGTTGTCTCCTGTTGTCTATGAAGCTTTAGGCACACTCTCCTCCTCAAAGCCAATCTGGGTACGTTTATTGATTTCCCCATGCCCCGGTGTCTTAAAGTCCATATACTCAATATCATTTGGTGTCAGTTTTCCTAAGCCAGGGAGTTGGGAGTCCGATCTTAAGATGTTCTGTCCAATATGGCCCATCCTCATCGTGCCGCCTACTGTGGATGCACCATTATGCTTTTTATGCCCTTACATGGTCCCTTTACTGCTCCAAAATTGTTACTTACCAATGGGACTTTACTGATCTCATTTATCTGTGCTTTGCTTTTTAGGTGAAAGTGCTGGGCATGCAGACAAGTCAGACCCTATTGTTGTACTTTACCATTTCGGCTCAAGAATACTTCTATTGTAATGGAGCATTGTTGATTGCTTCTCTCCCCTCACCCGTTCCATATTTAATTTTTTTGGGTAGACACACTTGTGGTAGCTGGTGGCATTAATTGCTCCAATGGCCCTTCCTTACCCAAGTCAAAAAGGAAGATCATCCTGGAGTCATTCTGAAGTCCTCCGATGACTTCAGCCAGGCTATTGCTGCCAAGACCCCCCTGTCAAAATTTCCAGGACCCCCTCCTGGTAAAAATGTCTAAACCTACAGACAGGGCTACTGGCATTGTGAGGACCTAATTATGCGGCAGGTTCGACTAAATTGTATGGTAAGAAAATGTAAATAATGCTTTGTGATGCCGCATATTTAGGTATAGTATTGCTTCATTATTTTGACATTTGTTACACGCAGTAACACTGAGGAAAGATTTTACCTCGTCAGTACCAGTTTATAACCAAAATACCGCAATAAACAACAGAAAGATGTCTAGTTAACCTTTTTGAAGGGCCTTCACTCTGCAGAAAATCATGTTGCCACATTAAAAGCTCACCTGGCCTTAGCCAGGAGCAGCAAGGTTCACTTAAAACCCTGGAGGTCTTGTGCAGAGTTAAGCATTACTCCCTCTCTTCCCCTATCGCTGCTGTCCCTCACCCATGTTGCATCAAATTCTCTTTTTATGTCACAGATCATCTCTCAGCCATCTTCTCTCACAGTTTAACAGTAACCCTCCTCTGTGCCCTCACCTTTCGCTCACACTCACCTTTACTCTTGCGTTTCTGCACATCCTTCGGCACTTCACATTTCTCCTCATCCCTGACCTCTTAAATGGATTCTCTTGTTCCCTTGCTGTCCTCTATCATCCCGTCTCCTCTCACCCTCTCATCTCTCCTCACCGAGCATACGGGTCGGTTTATAGTATAAACCGACCCGTATGCTCCTCTCGGCCTGTGCCAATCTTCTTATTGTTCCCTAATTCAGGAAGGCATGAATTGTCAGTCTCGCTGTTTTGGTGTAGGACACAGTTTTGGAACTTGCACCCTCCTTTGCTTCAGTCCACCAACAATCTATTATCCTTTAGGGAGCTATAAAAACCTGGCGTTACGCCCTGTAGGTTACCCCATTTGGCTAATTCTCCTTCCCCTTCTGTGTTTTTCTCATTTGCCATTTTAGGCAGCAGATGGGCATTAGCCCTAGGACACCTTTTGGTAACAGTAGCACACTACAAATGGAAATAATAATAGGCAGAAGTGTGACCGGGAATGTGCGACCCCCTTTCTATCACTCCACGACCCCCCTGGGGGTCGCACCCCAGAGTTTGAAGACCCCTGGTGTAGAGCCATTATGAAGGTGGTCATCCCTTGATTATTTGAAAACCACTGGTGAAATTTCTCTTAAAATAGGAATTGTGTGGGGCGTGGCTTAGCGAGCCATCATGGCGGACGTGTGCTAAGTGAGCTCCGTCCAGCCCGCCAAATATCCTGCTATTATCCTTGCTCCCCCGACTTCTAAGGCTCTTCGGCGACGACCCAGCGGCTTTGTCAACTCTTGGGGTCACTCGGTGCGATTTTCAGGCACCTGTGGAGGCAGCTGGAGGGGCGAGCGGAGCCCGAGCGGGGGGCGGCCTGCCGGCGAGGCGGAAGGGCCGTGGAGTCGCGCACGGGGAACCGGAGATCGGCGGTGCTCCTGGTCACCTGAGGAGGGCGCTGGGCTGCCGGGGGTGGCCCGACGGCGCGGTGAGGCGGCGACTGAGAGGGTGGCCGCGGCCGTGATGTCCTTCGGCGTGGCCTGCCCCGGGAATTGAGGAGGTGGCGCTGCGGCCGACGTAGACTGCGCAGGTGAGGAGCGGCTGGGAGAGGCCGGAGCGGAGACTTGCGCCCGATCGTCCCTGGCCGTGAGGGCGCTCCCTGGAGACTGGTGCCTCGGCGGAGGCAGGGGCCGTCCGTGTGGAGAGGTGCTGCCTCCCCCACACTTGGAGTGCTAGGGCGGATCGGCGGCAGCTTCGAGCCGCGGGGAGTGTCACAGTGGGGCCTGCTATCGGCCCTGAAGTCCACCCCTCCCCCCCCCGCCTGACTCTCATCACCATCCTCCCCGTGGGGGCCTACTGCATTGGGTGACCCGGCGGATTGGGCGACTGGAGCGGCCCGGGGCGTGGGTGAGGGCACCCCTCCCCCGTTGCCCGCCCACGTAAGCGCATCGGCGGTCGGCCGGACCGCGCGCGTACCGCGGAGAGCCCCGGCTTGGAGGCTGACATCGGGGGCGCTAGGGAAGGACCCTGCCTGGACGACCGGGGCTGCCCAGAGGAGGCCATCGAGCTTGCTGCGTGGCGACTTGGGGGAGAGTGAGGTGTGTTCCCCCCCTGATTAGCGGGACAGCTCCTGGGTGTTTGTTGCCTCGGCGGTGGCTGGAGTCAGAGGAAGGGGGTAGTGGAACTCTTTCACATGCTGGGAGTAGCGGCGGGGAATCGGTGGTATAATCGAGCCACGTGGGGAGGAGACCAGGGACCTGCGGCCAGACCTGCCCTTGGCTGTTCTTCTCCTCTCACCCCCCTGATTCGTCTCTCCTCCTCCCTGGGGACCACTTGCATCGGCGGTCAGTCGGGCCGCGCGGCCCCTGGGTATGCCCCCGGGGGTGCGGGTGGTGGCCCCCGGTGGCCTCCGCGCATTAACGGTCAATCGGACCGCGTACACCCACCTTCCCTGGGGCGCCATTATCGGCGGTCGATCGGGCCGCGGGGCCCTAGGGGTATTACCTCTCGCAGAACTGTGTGGCCTCAGGCACAGGTCCCTGGGAAGGCTTGCTGGCCCTGAGTCGGGGGTGTCTTCGGAGTCGGCTCGAGACCCAGACTGTCCGGCCCGTGCCTGCACTGCGGGAGCCGCAGCGTCAACGCCGGGTGGAGCCTCGCTCGCACCTGAGGGGCAACTGCTAAGGGCAGATATGACGAGAGACAAGGGCAGCGGGGGCTCGACTAAACACGGACCCATTGATAAATTTACTGGCCCGGGAGCGGTGGCTGGGGCCAACAGGAGACCATCCCAGACAATGCGGCGTTGATGGCAGCAATTACTCAATCGAGGGACATGCTGGACGCCAAAATCGGGGCGGTGGGCTCAGACGTCATGCTGCTGCGCCAAGATCTGCGAAACGCAGTAGCCCGCATTACGGAGGCAGAGACCCGCGTCTCAGGAGTAGAGGACGATGTTGCGACACTAAAGCAAAAGGTAGCGAATATGGAGAATATACAGAAGGGGCTGGCGCTCCGGGCTGAAGATGCAGAGGGACGGGCCCGGAGGAACAACCTGAGATTTGTGGGATTTCCAGAGGGATGCGAAAATGGCAACATGGAACGCTTCCTTACTCAGTGGCTTGAGAGCTGGCTCCCTCCGGAAGTCATGTCCCGGTGCTTCGTCGTGGAGCGGGCCCATAGAGCGTTGATCCAGAAGCCCCCGGTGGGAGCCCGCCCGCGGCCGGTGATAGCTAAACTTTTAAACTATCTGGATCGGGACGCCATACTAAAACAGGCCCGGGCCAAAGAAACCCTGCTATACGATAATGCTCGTATCCTCATATTTCCGGACTACACACGGCTGGTCCAGCAACAACGCCAATCATTCATGGCCGCGAAGGCCCGACTGCGAGACCTCAAGCTGCCGTACGCCCTCCTGTTCCCGGCTCGCCTGTGGGTAGTGTACCGCTCCCGCACCCACTTCTTTGATACCCCGGAGGAGGTCTTTAGATGGACAGATGAAACGGTTCGAGTGCGAGTGCACACGCCGCCGGGGCGGGAGTCAGATTCCTCCTCGAGTGGAGTCGCACTGAAGGGACTCGGATGACAGCGGCGAGGGGGCAGTAGACGGTCCAGATCCCGGCGACGCTCCAAGTCGTGCGGGGCCTCCTCCCGCGGGGGCTCTGCTGCCGGTCAGCAGACATTGGACCTTTGAATTATGTTTTTCATGTGGCGCCGCTGATTTCTGCTAGCTGCTTGGGCTGAATAAGTTGGGGGAGTTTTAACTTGGGCTGCATCCCCACCCGTTGGATGCTGGTTGGGGTTGGGCCCTGAGGCCATGGGCTGTTCGCTGGGGATCCATTGGATGGGGTGGCCCTCGTCTCCCTGTTGGGGCCTGGGGGTCCACCCTGCCGCAACAGATACTTCAGCGTTTTTGAGGTATGGGGTGGGGGGTTTGTTGAGGGGGGGTTGTTCTAGGGTACGAGTTGCACTTCCACGAGGGGTTCACTTCAATACACACACGCGCTTCCGAGACCCACCGTACGTGCTATGGCACGGTCCGTTCCATAATGGCTGGACGCTTTGAGGGTGGCCGGGAGTCCCCGGGAATACTCCGCGTTATTAGTTGGAACGTACGCGGGGTGCTAGATAAAATTAAACGGGGCGCTGTCTTGCGTCAGGCGAAGAGGGCCAACGCCGATATCCTCTTGCTGCAGGAAACCCACCTAATGGGTACGAAGGTCCTATGTCTGCAGCGATACGGGTACCAGCAGGTTTTCCATGCTGGCTTTGCGAGGGGCTCGCGAGGGGTAGCAATTCTAGTGCACCGAAGAATCCCATATATACACTCTAAACAGTGGGTTGATCCGCAGGGGCGCTACCTGTCTATCCGAGGTATGGTCGGAGAGGCTCCCTTGATACTGGGCTGCGTATACGCCCCCCCCTTACAGTGGTCAATGGTGGAAAAGATATATACCCTATGGGCCGATATGCCCGATGAGTTATTTGTGGTGGGCGGGGACTGGAATGATGTTATGGATGTAGCCATGGACAGGCACAGGATTGGTGGAGGGCCGGGTGCTGGTCTGACCACGAAGCTACACGATATGGCGGTAGGCCTAGATTGGGTGGACATATGGCGGCGCGTCCATGGAGATAGGCGGGAATACACATATCTCTCCGCAGTCCACAACTCCTTTTCCAGACTTGACTACATTTTCGTTCCCCGAGTAATGGCGGGCAGGGTGGCGTCGGCCGAGATCCTTTCTCGCGGGCTCTCAGACCACTCCCCGGTGGCCGTGGACCTTCAGGTGGGCAGAGGGCGGCAGCCATTTCGTTGGCGCCTATCAGTATGGCATTTACAAAAGGAGGAATACCGGAAATGCATGAGTGAGGCCATCGCTAACTACTTCATCGTTAATGTGGGGTCTGTCTCTAGTGCCGGGACGTTGTGGGAAGCCTTGAAGCCCACCCTGCGGGGAGTGGATATAGCCTGGTGCGTAGCGGCTCGTAGGCAGCGCAGGATGGAGCTGGTTCGGGCCGAGGCAGCAGTGGAGACGCTTGAGCGTCAGAGCCGGGAGGCAGATGAGGGGCAGGTGGTGAGGCGGCTGCTCCTGGCGCAGCAGTCATATGCTGCCCTCCTGATGGATGAGGCTCGACAGGTTTGGCTGGCAACGCGCAGCAGGATATGTCAGTGGGGGGACAAGTCGGGTAAGATGCTGCACCGGCTCTGTCAGGGCACCTTCCACGCCCAGGCCCTCCCGGGTATATTAGATGAAGCGGGAGCCCCGATTACGGACCCAGTGGCCCTGGCGGAGAGCTTTGCTGCATACTATGCGGAATTATATGCCCCCCGGGAGTGTCTACCGGAATATATGGTGGATAAGTTTATAGCGGATTTGCCGCCCAAGGCGGTGTCGGATGAGGTGCGTGACCGGCTGGACCTCCCTCTAACGGAATAGGAACTAAGTACGGCACTGGGTGAACTTAGCTCGGGGAAGGCTCCTGGACCCAATGGGTTCCCAAGCTAATTTTTTAGTCACTATAATCTGCAATTGGCCCCTCACTACCGGGCGGCCCTGGAGGAGGCCAGGGAACAGGGTCGGCTTCCCCCAGATTGGAGACACGTGGAAGTGGTGGTGTTCCATAAGCCGGGCTGGCCCCCGGAGCAGCATGCCTCCTATCGTCCCATCTCCCTGTTGAACGTCGAGGCCAAAGTCCTGGCTAAAGCATTGGCCAATCGGCTCCTGCCACATATCTCAATACTCGTTCACCCGGACCAGGCCGGATTCATGCCCCAGAGGGCGACCAGGCATAATATACGGCGGGCGCATGTGGCGATGGCGGCTATCCGACAGACCGGAGAACAGGCGGCGTTCCTTCTAGCGGACATGGACAGGGCATTTGATTCTCTGAGCTGGGTCTATCTGTTCGCACTGCTGCCCCGGCTTAATCTTGGCCCCCAGTTCCTGTCCTACCTGACGCTCCTATATACAGACCTGACGGCAGCAGTTCGGGTTGCAGGGGTGGTCTCTTCCAGCTTCTCTATCGGGCGGGGCACCAGGCAGGGATGCCCCTCTCGCCGTATTTATTCGCCTTAGCTATGGAGCCATTGGCGGCGTGGGTGCGTATAGATGCACAGATTAGAGGCTTTGAGTGGGCTCCGGGGCTGTCCGACAGGATTGCTTTATACGCGGACCATGTCCTCTTCTTCCTTACTGCTCTGGATAGAACGGGGCCACGCCTCCTGCGGATTATGCAGATCTTCGGGGAATCGTCAGGGTTGTATATGAACCCCGCAAATCCACACTGTGGGCTCTGGGGGATCGGACGAAGGTGGGCGATTGGGCGTCCAAGCTTCAGGTGGCAGTGGGGGGCCTCAAATATCTGGGGGTGTTTATTTCGGAGGTGCCGGCCATCTCTTGGGCGCGAAATATAGAGCCGGTATGGGAGCGAGCCCGTGCAGATATTAGGACTTGGTCGCGCATGCCTCTGACGCTGTACGGTAGATCTGCGATCTTTAAGATGGTGGTGCTTCCTCGGCTGCTATATCAGCTCCAGAATCACCCGTACCCGATCCCGCCCAAATGGTTCCGGTTGGTGAATTCTGCGCTTGGGCAGTTCCTGTGGGAGGGGGGTGCTGTGCGTGTAGCGCTGCGCACATGCTTTCTCTCCACCTATTGCGGAGGACTGGCGACATCGGACATTCTCTCTTACTACCAGGCCTCGCATCTATTGGTCCTTAATGAGTGGTGGTATGGCGACAGGGAAGACCCGGCATATGCGTTGGAGCGTCATCTCATGGGGTCCCACACACTACACACTATTCTTTACTCGGCGCCGCTACGGGGCGCGCTGCCACCGGCCACTCAGGTGGTGTTCCAAATATGGCGGCAAGCACTGCGTCGCATGGTGTGGTGGAATACCCTGACTCAAGAAACCCCCCTGTGGCATAATGGGTGACTGCCCGACATTGCGGCCCTACAGGGCTTCCGGGGATGGGACGCCATTGGCATTTCGACCCTGGGGGATGTTATGAGGGGCACGATACTCAAGTCCTTTCAAGATCTACAGGAGGAGTTTGGCATGCCCCGGTCCCAGTTCTACCGCTACCTCCAACTCCGCCATGCACTGTCCCCTAGTCTGCGGGATCTGGAGTCTCTCCCGGAGTTTAGCCCCTTGGAGGCAAAAGTCTTTATGGGGGACCTAGAGACCAAAAAGATATCCCAGATCTATCAATCCCTGGTGACCCATTGCTCCCCTACGCTACAGAGGCTCCGGGGGTGTGGGAAGAAGATGTGGGCCCATTAGAAGAGGAGGATTGGAGGGAGGCTCTGGCCGCCTCGCGCGGCGCGGCCATAGCCATGCGTCTCCGCCTCATTCAATTTAAGTACTTACACAGGGTCTACTTCACCCGGAGTCGACTGTGGCGGGCGGGACTGATCGCCTCCCGGAGTGTCTTCGGTGTGGCCGGGAGGAGGGCACGTTTTACATACCGTCTGGCATTGCATGGCTCTGGACTGGTTTTGGAGGGGGTCCTGGCCTGTTTGTCGGAGGTGTTGGGGTGGGGGCTCCCACGCACGCCACAATTTGCCCTGCTACACGTCATGGAGGGGGTAGGGGGCAATGTATATAAAAGACATCTAGTGTACCTTGGCCTTACACTGGCAAAACGTGATATAGCTAAGGTGTGGAAGGACCCGCGGGCCCCGTCTGTGGCAGCCTGGAAAAATGGTCTGGACTACTGCATGGGGTTGGAACAACCAATCTTTGTTGCTAGGGGTGCCCCCGTAAGCATTATAAAATATGGAAGTGCTGGGCGGAATACAGGGGCCTGTGGCTCGAGCCTCCGGTTGTGGAAGCGGCCCCTCCGGGGAGTAAGTGATGGCGACGCATGGGTGTGCTGTGGTGCGGGGGGAGGGGGTTTGGGGGGTGTGTGTACATAGGCTGCTACTCTTTTATTTATAAAGATCGATTGTGGACTGGACTACGTGGACATTGTGCGACTCTGGGGGTGGGTGCGGGTGGGGGGGGAGTTGGAGGGTGGGGGTCCGCTTTGGACAATTCAGTTTCATATGCATAGCCATGTGTAGTTGGTTTTTTTCGTTCGTTATTTTAAAGAAAAAGTCGATTGCTTCCGGCTGCTGTAAGGTTTGTTATGGCAGTAGTCTCTGGAGTGCAGAGCCCTGCAACATATGTGCAATTTGACAATAAAATACGTTTTTAAAAAAAAATAGGAATTGTGTAAGTGCCCCACACCCCGTGGGTCACACTGCAGCTAATTTGCGCACACAATATATAATCCCGATTTGTGCCTCGAGTTTTTGTACTGGGCACACAATTTGCTTACTGACATTTATAACTTTTAGAAGAATGTGCTGAAAATGCACTGTGTTGTTCTATTTTTTCCTACACTTTCCGGGGAGAGACCCTTTTTCCCCATTAATGACCTTGAGAATGTCAGGCTTGCTCACTATGTTCGGTTTTAGCAATTTGTAGCTAGTATCAAAACCACCTGGGGTGTTTTGGGTTCCATGTCCATCACTGAGTTCATTAGATCATACAGATGTACTAAATTTAATAAAGGTAATTGTTTTTAAACATGAACATTCATGAAGCCAATTATGCCTTTGTGATGACGTCATTAGTTTAACAAGGATACAAGTCAATTTGGCGTGCCCACATGACTAAATAAGCAGAATAATTTTAGCATACGGTAGTAATATTATTGTCTAATAAATCTGATTAGTACTCACCCTCAGCTGAATGACTTCAAAGTGCTCTCAAATGTGATGGCAGCCTGGTAAAGTGATTTGCCCAAAATCACACAATCTGATCAAGCAAGGAAGCTGAGATTTTGATCCCAACTTCCCGACTCAAACATTGCACAAATCAGCCATTGTGTGGATATCCGCTTCTCTAATATTAAACACCATAGACAAAGCTCTGGGTTTATATTTCTGCGAGTAACTTTGCACAGTGTTGTCAGTAAATTGCATGTTGCATCAATATGACGTAAAAAAATCTTTCCTAAGAAAAGGACAAAGTTAAGGGTAATAGCAATCAAACAGAACTATTTGGGAAGTGTCAACACCTCACTGAAAGCAACTATATACATTAGCATAACAAGGACATTTAAGAGATCCCACGGAGCTCTGACAAGCATTCACAGGGACAGGCGAAGCACCGCCTGGCTGTACAAAAACTACCTCGGCTGCAAACAAACATGAAGGCACACTTTCTACATTAAAACTCCCGGAGCAAGTAAAAGCAGTAAAGTACCCGTGGGGGCAGAGAGGACTGTGGCACTTACTGCACAGGAACAGAACTGCAGGCGGTCAGCACTGCCTGACACTGGTTTCAAGAGCCTGCTTTCCATGTAGCCGCTCACTGCCTGTTGCCTCGGACCTCTGTTGGACTTTCGGCCTGATTTATATGGTCCTTGACTTGGAGACTTGGGGCCTCGCTTTCACTTACGCTATTTTCACGTATTTGACCCCTGTAATTAATGCAGAAAGGAAAACACCACCTGCATTTGGTAGGGGCGCACTTTCGAGCATGAAAAAAACTGCTCTTCAGCGGAAAGGAAACAATATCTGTTGAGCTGAAAAAAATTGGAAAGCTGCGGAATTAAGCACACCCTGCAAGTTTGTGTGCAATCTACACGTCTCTAGCATTCCGTCATTCCCAATTTAATGAAACGTCATTCCCAATTTCATGAAATGTCCCATTTGGGTTACGGAAATGTTATTTAGGTACCAGATGACAATTCATTCGGCACTGTCACTATTAGCAACAGTTAGCTGAAAACGTAGAGGGGCCTCTCCGCCGCTCCCACGAACACCAGATCAACCTACAACAATGACAAAAATTCCAACGCAAGAAAAAAAAATTCTTATTGGTGTGATGGTCAAAAATATCAAAATCGCAAACTTTTGTTTCTGGTCATTCCCTACACGTCCTCTGAAAAGAAACCTCTCTCAACTGCCAAAACGCTAACAAAAAAAAAAGCAGCCTAATTCAAAGCTCAGAGTACAATAGTATACAGCACAGCTTTCCAAACTTTTCATGTTGGTGACACACCTTTTAGACAATCGTCATTTTGCGACACGGTAATGCGAGCGAGCGCAGCGAGCGTGCCCGAACCACCTAAGGGGGGTTCGGGGACGTTCTCCCCCCGAGAAAATTTTGAAAAATAGTGGGCAAATGGTGCATTTTCAAGCAAATTGGAGAAAGCAGGAAGGTTAATAAAGCAATTGTGAATCTGTTGTAACAAAGACAGTGACTGGCAAAAGTGGGTGTAAGCAAGGTTAGGTTTGTGCCTGAAACAACAATATAATCATGCACACATTGACACATGCCCCAGTGATTTACGGCACAAAAAGGGTGGGTGCACGCACTGCCAACCCTTTCAACCATGCACAAAGTCCGCCTGCTGCCTTGCTGAATATGAGTTATACAAAAATCCGTTCAGGAAGGGGGAATTGTGAGTGGTAAAACAATCATGCAACTTATCAGCCGGTCTCTGCGCATTGAACTCAGGTGGGACCGCTTTCCTCAGCAGCGCGCCAAAAGGCAACAGAAAATAAGACCAGTCATATGTTTTTCCATTCAGCACTTTGAGGTAAAATTAACTGCATATAAGAGATAAGGACAAATACATATATGTCATAGAAATTGTAAATATCAAAATGTATGTGGACACAAAATATCTCACGAAAACCTTTCATTGATTTTTTTAAAAAAATATGATTTGTAATATAACACACATACATTTCCAAAACATGTTGTCCTTTATGAGTAACAATATGTAAATATGTGCAAGAATGAAAAACTTTGAATAAAAACAACAGCACTTACTATTTTATTGAGATGAATGAGGTGGATAGGATGAACACAGCTGGTCAATATTTGGTGGAATATTAGATAAAGACACTCGCATTTCGTCATTAAGCATTTTCAAGCTTCCACGTTTCAGTGTCATGTTTTATTTCAGCTAATTCTTCTTCAGAAATTGAAAAGTTCCCAGTTGCAAGAAATGGATTTCTGATGCAATCAGTCTTGGATTTCAACATTTGGGAAGTAATGATGAAGGTTCTCTCCGAGCAATGTTAAATGGTGAACAATCAGCGGGCTATCACATTTCAGCGGGCACTCAGCAGTTTTAGAAAACATTTCAAAATTTCCTTCTTTCACTTTGCTTTTCCAAATTGCTCTTTTGTCTCTCATGGCACAAGAATTACAAAATTTGAATAAAAACAACAGCACTTGTTTTACTAGTTTAATGAGATATATGAGGCTGATAGGATGAACACAGCTGGTCAATATTTGGTTGAATATTAGATAAAGACACTCGCATTTCATCATCAAGCATTTTCAAGCATCCCCGTTTCAGTGTCTTTAAGTTTGTCATCGTTGAAAAGGATACTTCACAAATGTATGTAGTAGAAAACTGCAAGAGAATTTTTAACGCTTTTTACCTATGTTTGGATGCATTTTTGTAACATGAATCCAAAAGCTGTCTAAATCACCCTCTTCATGCATCATTAACATACTTCGATCATTTTTTATTTTAGCTAATTCTTCTTCAGTAAGTGAAAAGTTCCCAGTTGCAGTTGAAAGAAATGGATTTCTGATCCAATCATAGTCTTGGATTTCAACATTTGGGAAGTAATGATAAACTTTCTCTCCGAGCAATGTTAAATGGTCAACAATCAGCGGGCTATCACATTTCAGCTGGCACTCATCAGTTTTGGAAAACATTTCAAAACTGCCTTCTTTCACTTTCCTTTCCCAAATTTTTATTTTGTCTCTCAAAGCACAAATTTTATCTACTGCTGTTAAGATATTTTCTCCTTTTCCTTGCATACTGGTGTTAATTTTATTCAAATGTTCAAATATGTCAGCAAGATATGCCAATTTTGTGCACCAAAGTTTGTTTTGAATTAGATCGCAGAATTCGTGTTGCTGATTTTCCTCAAAAAGTTTAAGCATAACTTCCCACAATTCGTATACACGACAAAGCACGCGACCTTGAGAGCCAACGAACGTCTGTGTGCAGTAGGAGCTTTTTAAACCTTGCCCCCATTTGTTCACAAATATGAGCAAATATTCTTGATTTAAGAGGTCTGCTTTTAATGTAATTGACCATTTGAATCTCTTTGTCCATAACTTCTCTTAATTCATTTCCAATGGTTTGCACGACTAGTGCCTCGCAATGTAAAAAGCAATGAGTAAATATGATATTTTCATTTTCTTTCTTTGCTAAAGCTAAAAAACCTTTTATTGACCCAACCATTGAGGGTGCACCATCCGTGCATATCCCGACACAATTTAACCAGCGCAAATTATTTTCCTTCATGAAGCAATCTAAAGTTTTAAATATATCCTCACCTCTAGTTCTCAATGGAAGTTCTAGGCAACACAGGAATTGCTCAATACATCTGTCAGTATGAATGAAACATATAAAAACCAGTAATTGAGCTAACCCACTGACATCTGTTGATTCGTCTAATTCAATCAATCAATCAATCATGTCACTTATAAAGCGCACTACATACCCGCGAGGGTCTCAAGGCGCTGGGGGAAGAGGGGGGTGGTGCTGCTACTGATCGAAGAGCCAGGTCTTGAGGAGTCTTCTGAAGGCCAGTAGGTCTTGGGTCTGTCGGAGGTTGGTGGGGAGGGTGTTCCAGGTCTTGGCGGCGAGGTGGGAGAAGGATCTGCCGCCGGCAGTCGTTTTCCGGATGCGGGGACTGTGGCGAGGGCGAGGCTGGTCGAGCGGAGCTGGCGGGTGGGGGTGTAGAAGCTGAGTCGTCTGTTGAGGTAGGCTGGTCCGGAGTTGTGGAGTGCTTTGTGTGCGTGGGTGAGGAGCTTGAAGGTTATCCTCTTGTTGACAGGGAGCCAGTGCAGGTCTCTCAGGTGGGGTGTGATGTGGCTGCGTCGGGGGATGTCGAGGATAAGACGTGCAGAGGCGTTCTGGATGCGTTGCAGCCGTCTCAGGAGCTTAGCCGTCGTTCCTGCGTAGAGGGCGTTTCCGTAGTCCATCCTGCTGGTGACGAGGGTCTAATTGCAATGTAAAGATCATATTATCGTCTTGAAAAATATCCTTCATTTGCAGCTTAACGTTAGCAGACATATCTTGAATACGTCTTCCAATTGTGTTATCTGCCAAAGGGATTTTATTAACTTCTATCTCAAATTCTGGCCCAAACAATGTTCGAACAATAGCACAGCACGATTGCTTTATGGTGGTTTCGGCAACAGTGTGTGGTTCCTTGTTTTTGGCAATTATTTGAGCAACCAAGTAACTTGCCTTTTGAGCTTTCTCTGATGTCTTCATTCTCTTTGTGAATGATGTAGACTGCTTCCTTATAGATTTTGAAAGCTCAATAAAGTATTCTACTGGTTTTTCTGACAAATGGCTGTGTTTTGTGGTAAAATGTTGTTTTAATTTATTTAGTACCATACTTTCATTTGCAAGTATTTCCCCACAAACTAAACACTGGGGACAAGGATGGTTTTCTTTACCAGAAAATGTGAACCCCAGTTTCATATAAGCTTTATTATATAAACGAGGATTGGAGATTTTCCCTTTACACTTCTTACGTACTCAGACAGACCGTTCAGTTGATTCTTGGGTACTTTGCTCAATAGCTGCTACATTTTGTTCTTCGCAAACGCCATCTTCACCAGCTTTTCGCTTCTTAATTATAAACTTATCCATTTTGAGTTTCTGTTTGCCTTCCGGGAAAATGAAGAAATGGGGAAATCTAGAGATAGGAAGAACATGAGATACGAAGTTTAACATTCTTACGCCTTGCTTACAGTCCTCATTCTCTCTTGTAACATTTCAGGATTTGAGTAGTAGATAATCATGTGAAATCAGAGCTCTCAGCATAAGGTGGGACAGAAGTAATAACTGCATTGACGCTGGCTCGGACAGACTCAGGATGCCAAGTGAGCTGTCCAGAACCCACAATTATATTCCATCCTTTATCAGAAGGCCCTTACATTTCCATGCCATGGTCTTCCCCGCCAAACTAGATTTCTTACTTTCCTAAAAAACAAATTTATGTCTCATTTTTAATCTACTTATTTGAACAGGAAGCAATCAAGAGATAATCACATAAACAACCACATATTGCTCTGCTATGACACTGAAGCCTTTTTGACTGGATCAGAGACAGGCAACCTAAATGAGGTAGCAGTGCGGCACGCGGAAAACATGACATTGAAGGTGGAAGAGCCACGCCAACATTGCCCATGGGAAATTCTAATTAAGTTGGAGGACAGGTTTCTGAAACCTCTAAAATGGTTGGGAAATCAAACTGTTGCCCAAGCTGTGTTGAAAATAATGGCTGCCATCTTTCAAGAATCTAGTTCTAATCTAGTCAATAATATCACAGGACTTAAGATTGGTCTATAAAACAATGAAGCAAACACAAGGAGATGATGGACGGAGTGCTGAAACTTTACAGACACTCACCCCCAGTCACAGATCTGGGTTGAATCCATCATCATTCTTTAGCTCACTTCGCCACCTCAGTTCAGACCCAGCTATATGACAATGAATTTACACTGGAAGAGTAAGCAGTAAACACAGAGCTGGAATCTCAACCAATTTTGAAAGTCAGAAATATAAACAAAGCATTTACTTAACAGCAAAAAAAAAAAAACAGCTTGCTTGAAACGTGACTTTTGGAATGTGCAAACAACCAGAGTGCAACACTATCTTGATGGCTAACTGAACAACTCTAGTTTTACAGTTATATTCACAAACATCTCAATCCAGCATACAGTAAGGCTCACTTTAGTGCACAAGTAACTGAGCAGTCATAGGATGGTAAGCATGTAACACAGGTTATTTGAACATGGTGTTTCAAGTGCGCAGCTTTAAAAATGAATGTCTAGATTAGAATTAGAGAAGCCGGACTGAGGCAGCTTGCTTCTGTGACTACATGATCCACATTAATGGAAAAGTATCTTCTGAAATTTGGAGTAGCCTGGTCAGCCCCAGGTCTGTTAGTGTTTGTTAGGCATAAATGTGCAAGATTTATCGATGATTTTCTGTGAAGCACTATAAATCGCAAAAATGTTCAATGGGTTGAAGATAAGAAGGATGACTAATCCCAGCGATGACTGTGCATCTGCTCCTCTGTTTCAAAAAACATAATATTCTATGGATCTTTACTTTTATCTTTTCACTCTTCTGTAACTATACCTCTCAATCACAGCTCAAGTTAGCAAATGACAATGACATAAATACAATGCAGGAACATAATGCAGAGTCGTCACAGGCTTAGAACTTGGAACACAAGCATGCCCTGGGGCTATGACGCCCTTTCTTTTATTAACAGATGGGATCTCAGAAAAAGAGCCCTGCAAGTGTTTTGGAACACAAACCTTTTACCACTCAGTTCTGATACTAATTCGGTGATTCAGGGACACAAAAACATAGTAGGTATCTGCTGTAATGCCAACTAAGCCAAATAGAGCAATCACCAGAAGTGCCAACTAACCCCTGGCATTCGAGAATCCACATCCTTTGGCTTCCCAAGACCCTTCATCTCAGCCTTTGCAACTACTCTGACAAGAATAAAAGGACCAGTGGTCATACCCACAACCATTGCTCATGCATAATAACGTGCATGCTGCTGATCTATTCCGGAACTGGTGGCCTCTTGCCGCCTGCGCCCCTTCGAATCGCCACAATAAAAAAAACATTTAACATGAAAAAGGCAATCTTAGAAAACATGTTTCACCTGTAGCCCATTTGAAATATTTTCATGCATACCGTACCACAGAAGCGGGTACCTGGGGTATGGAAACGTGTCTCTCATACCTCCCCCTCATACTCTGCTTACAGTGCTGGAGTATGTAAATGTCTCCCATACCTCCCCCTCATACTCTGCCACAAACATGCATAAATATACAGACAAAGGATGACCGACACATGTTCAAAAACAAACATACAATCACATGCATAGAAATATGTAACATTTCCAGACTCGAGCACACACTCTCTCACACACATACACACACTCCCCCTCACACACACAGAGATGGCCCAAAGAAGCGACGGCATGGTGAACACAAATTCGCAGACACGCGCATACACAAAAGCTTGCACTCTCCTAGACACAAAGGCAATTGACTAACAAACACACAATGCTGAAACGAGGCAAACTCTCCGGGAGCACCCCAAAACAAAACCGGAAGCACCTGCACTTTTGACAGTACACCCTCAAGTAACTGAAACCATGTCTGCCCTGCTAGATGTTTCAAATACAACTGGCTTTAAACTCGCACACAGCTGTGAAAAAACACGCAAAACAAACGCAGAAACCCTCGCAGGCAGACAAACACACTCAACAACTCGCACACAAAGAAAAAGGTTCGGACACAAAAAAAACAGGAAGGCAAATAAATGCAGGTTGGAAAGCCTAAACATGAATGTAGCCAGACATGGTCCCAGGAGCACACAGTACAAACCGGTGCAAACACACGCAGAGAAACGCAGATAAGAAACAAGAACACAAAAAGAAACACGACCAAACGCGCCTACACAGAACACAGGAACACGCACAGAGAGAGTAAAAATACACAAATCAGTGCACGCACATGGGCAGATGCGCATACAAAAAACACACAATCACAGACACAAACACACATACAGAGGCCAATGCATCCGGGCAAACGCAGGGAATAAAGTACCTGACATAAAAATTATAGTCACAAACATGCTCAAAAACTCTCAAAGAAATGCCTGCATCAAACAAACATGAACGAGCAAAAACGAAAAAGTGTGCCGACTTGCTAACACAAACACACGACATGCTAACAAAACACAACATACTAACACAAACACACAGGTAGCGTAGGGATGTGCATGTTAAATAATACCACACCACGCCGAGAGGTAATTGGAAGCAAATCCGAAGGTACAAACTCATTGACGCACACATGCACACAAAAGTATCAAAGCACATATAGGGAAAGACACGGGGATGCGCGCACAGCCATACATTCCGACCCCACCATCTGTGCGTGCAGCAGGTGCCGGTAGACTGCAGGCAGGGTGGGGTGCCCAGAAGCCCGCCCTTGCAATATCCTGCCACATTGTGAGTAAATCCCCTGACAGCGGTGTCACTTAAATTATGGACAGCAATCTGAAACCTTGACAGCCATGTGGCGCCAATCTCGGAGGTGTAGTTTGTATCCCCTGGTGCTAGGTTAGTGAACTAGTATGGCGCCAATCTCGGAGGAACTACACCTCCGAGATTGGCGCCATACTAGTTCACTAACTAACACCTCTGTCACTTTATTATAGCAGGCACAGCGTGGGCATAAGCAGAAAGAGAGAAGAGGGAAAAAGAGAGGATGGGAGAGGTCAGAGAGAGAGCGAGAGGGAGAAGCGAAAGAGGAGAGACAGAAAATGGATGGATGGAAACAGGGCTGCTTGGAACATATTTACCAGTGCTCTTTTTGGTTCTCAGTCTGGCCTGCTAACTAAAAGTGCATGCTAGGGCACAGATTATATTTGTTTATAGATAGGGTTCAACTTAAGACTGCGGACCCTGTGGTTCACTGGTTCAGGACCCCCACCCCAGTGTGGTCCGCTCAGTCAGCCCTACGCATTTATATGTATAATAGACATAGTTTTGGACACCTCTTTCGTGTGGGTGGCGGAGGCCAGCACAGAAGATGTTCAGAAATACGTGTATATGCCGGATATATGACTCTAGTGACCACATTTAAAACAGAGTTACGAGCAGGGCCCCTAAATCATGCGGACTAGGAGGATCACAGTTTGCAACACGATTGACAAAATTATGCGGCAAGGAAAGGCAAATGATGTGGCATATTGTGGCACATTTAATGGTAGTATTACTTCATTATTCATTAGGTTAGTGAACTAGTATGGCGCCAATCTCGGAGGTGTAGTTGTAATCATTACAACTACACCTCCGAGATTGGCGCCATACTAGTTCATTAACCTAGCACCAGGGGATACAAACTACACCTCAGAGATTGGCGCCATATTAATTTAATGCCAACAGAGTTTTAACATTTCGAAAATGTACCTTACCTTTGCCTGGGATGGGGAGTAGAGGCGGCTCCGTGGTCACTGCGTCGCAAAGGGAACAAGGCCGCGCGCTCAGCTCACGCTCGCCTAACGCTTCTCCTTCCTCCTCCACGTACTGCGTCACTGAATGCAAACGTCCGGTCCAAGAGAGCATTCGCCCTAATCTGCCCGCAGATGTCATCATCGCGCGACACACCCACACATGGGAGGTGACACAGTACTGTGTCGCGACACACAGTTTGGAAAGCATTGGTATACAGCAACACTGAATACACTGGGTGCTTCACGACCACAGCAGCCTTGAGACACTTGATTTTTGATTTTCTGCAAAATCCTTCATTGTGACCGGGAATGTGCGACCCCCTTTCTATCACTCCACGACCCCCCTGGGGGTCGCACCCAACAGTTTGAAGACCCCTGCTCTAGAGTCATCAGAGAAACTACTCCAGGGTTAGTTCCTGATTACTTCAGTGGAAAACATGTGATGATTGTGTACTACTGCAGGATGATCCCAAGATGGTTTCAGGATTAGGCTTGATTACTCCAAGATGAGTTCCTGATTATTTCAGTGTCAAACATGTGATGATCTTGTACTACTCCAGAATCACCCCATGATGATTTCAGGATTAGGCTGGATTACTCCAGGATGATCCTATGAGTATTTCAGGATGGGGCTGGATTATAACAGAATGATCTTGTGATGACTTCAGAATGAGGCTGTATTACTCAAGGATGACACAGGGATAACATTGGAAAGGGACTGTACTAGTGGACAAAGACTTTATGATGGGGACGTATTATCATAGTTTGGGTTCTGGTTGTACTACTACATAGCAGTTTCAATATGCAGATGTATATTCTAGGATGATCTCAAGTAGTAATACTTGTTTGACATACACAGGATGGTAAGAAACACATTGTTTTATTAGTTCGTTGGCAGAGCAAATTATTGCTACAAAAACAAGCATTGGCCAAGCCAATAGGTCTTGCCTTTTTGACCAAGTGGATTGCCAAAGTCCTCTGCCGATGGTCTGCAGTATTGGTTAAAATAAACAAGCATTGGCAAAGCCAAATTTTCTGGCTTTTGTAAGAGCTATTGGCGTTGCCAATATGTCTTAGCCATACTGTACACCAGCATGGCTAAAAGTTAGTGGGGTAAAGGTGAGTTGCGTATCAAAAGGTGGAGTGTGATGAAGTGGTATAGATTATAACTGTAGAGTGTCATGGAGTGGTGTATAACGGAGTGGCGTTGAGAGTGTTGCGTAGAGTGGTATAGAGCAGAGTAGATTGCTGGAGAGAAGAGTGGCATAAAGTGGACTAGTGTAGGAGTGTGGAATGGCAGAGTGAAGTTCAGTGTTGTAGAGTCAAATGGAGTACAGTGATGTAGAGTCGAGTGTCAGAGTGGAGTGGTACAGAGTAGAGTGGCGTGGAGTAGAGCGGAGTAGTGTGCCCTAGAATTGAGTGGAGTAAAGTGGCATAGAGGGAGTTACATAGAGCATTGTTGAGTAGTGTAGGGTGGCATAGTAGAGTGGACTAGAGTTTAATGGAGTAGAGCATCACAGAGTGGAGTATCATAGAGTATAGTGTCGTAGAGTGGAGTAGCCTAGCCTGAAGTGGTGTAAAGTTCAGTGGTTTTGAGTAAAGTGCTGTAGAGTGTATTGGCACAGAGTAGAGTGACAGAGTGCAGAGTAGATAGCAGTGGTGCAAAGTGGATTGTTTTAGAGTAGAGTGGCATGGAGTGGTGCAGGGTAGATTGCAGAGGTGTAGAGCAGAATGGCGTAGATGGCAGTGGCATAGAGTGCAGTGGTACAGAATAGATTAGAGTGGCATAGAGTGATGCAGAGTGCAGTACAGTTGAGCGGTGCATAGTAGAGTGCAGTGGCATAAAGTGCAGTGACGTAGAGTGGCATAGCGTGGAGGGACTTAGAGTGCAGTCGTACAGAGTAGGGTGGCATTGAGTTCAGTGATTGAGAGTGCAGTCTTGCAGACCAGAGCGTCAGAGTGCAGTGGTGTGAATTTCAGCAGTGTAGAATAGTGGTGCAGAATAGAGTGGTGCAACCTAGAGTGCAGTGGCATGGAGTTCAGAGGAAGAAAGTGCAGTGTTGCAGAGTAGACTGTTGTAGAGTGAAGTGGTATATAGTAGAGTGGCATAGAATACATTGGCATGAAGTGCAGTGGCCTTAAGTGGTGAGTAGAGGGGCGTTAAGATTAGAGATAGCAGAGTGGTGGTGTCAGAGTGGAAGCGTAGAGTAGAATTGAGTGGTGGCGCAGAGTAGTGCTGTTGAGCGGAGGAGAGTGGCGAAGCGTAAAGTGTTGTATAGGGGCAGAGGCTGGAACGGCAGAGAATAGACTGACATGGAATGGCATAGAGTTGTAGAGCAAACTCAGTCTACCATCCTTCTGAGATTGGTAAATGGAGAAAGATGAAAATGTGTAATAGTAACAACTGTAAGATATAGTGCTTAAAAGAATATAAGTGTAGTATAAAAAAGTAATACTTGGGTAATAGCAGACCTTTAATGCAAGAAAAATCCCCATATTGTAGCTTAACTTCACTGCAGAATAACTTGCAATGGGAAAGGCACCCTTGACACGAATAGGACACCCTGCCACCAAATGTGATCTCAATACAAGGCAAGGAGCCTACCTGACTCATAGTGCTATTATAAGTCTGGCATTATCTCACACACTCAGTCACAGATCCTGTCAGAGTTATGCACTCAGTCACTCACTCATACACTCAGAGACTCACACACCCACTCACAGACTCACTCAGGTGTATACTCACTCACTCACCCACTCCAAGACTCACGCATCCACTCACAGACCCCACCCAGGCACTTATCCTCATAGACAGACCCACTCAGACACTCATGCATGCAGTCATTCACTTACCCACTCAGAGACTTATGCTCTCACTCATAGACCCATTGAGACATTGGTACACCTACTCACAGGTCCACTCAGACACTTATACACCCGTTCACAGACCCACTCAGACACTGATACACACATACAGTCACTCACACACTCACTCACAGACACACTTAGAGACTTGTGCACCCAGTCACTCATACACTCAAGAACTCATGCACCCACTTCCAGAACCACTCAGACACTCATGCTCCTAGTCATAGACCCACTCAGACACTCATGCACCCACTCACTCACCCACTAAGACATGTACCTAGACACTCATGTATCCCCTCAAAGAACCAGTCAGACAGTTAAATACTTACTTACAAATGCACAAAGGCACTCATGCACCTACTCACAGATTGACTGAGAGACTCATGCAATGAATCACAGACCCATTGAGACACTGATGCACCCACCCAAAGATGCACTGGGACAGTCACACAGTTCGTTACGGAACATTTGATAGACTCATGCACCATCTCACAGGTGCACTGAAATACTTATACAGTGAATGAGAGACTTACAGATACAGTGATGCATGAAGTCACAGATTCCACTGAAAGAGTTATACATTGTGTTATAGAGATATTAAGGGAGCTGAATATGCTATTATAGTTATAGTATAGACGTTATAATTAGGCTGACATTTCACTTGTACAAAGCCAGAGAAAGTCAGCAGTTATAGTTACCTGAGCTAATTATAACTCATGCCCCCTCAATGCACTGATTATGAACTCAAGTATTACATCACTCATGACATGGTCGGTAAAATCACTGATGATATCTTAAATGACATCGCTGATGACATCATCCAGTGACTGTGAGTGCTTTTAGCATTGTAAATGGCAATGTCTTTTACCTATCTGCTATGGAATGTATGTATGTGGTAATGTGAGAAGTTGGCCTGGTATATGCTGTCCACTAGTTAAAGTGGGCACCTTGTACCAGTCCAAACAACCCTTATGGTGATTAGGTCAAAGATAACCTTTATTGAAAGCTATCCTAGTGGTAGCTATGAAGAGCAGCCTTCAGGCTAAGTCTTGAAGGAATGTTAAGCACCTTGTTTTACCAGAATGCAACCTTATAGTATTGGTTAAATGAAAGGGAAACCACACAGTAGTTATAAAAATATGTATTTATTATCTATAACACTCTCTAGTATCCTCTACACAAGGATAGAACACAAATCAAATAATACAGTTGCAAAGAATCAAACGTATGTAGCACAATACACAGTGGGCTCCAGGGGGAGACCAAACCATATACTAAATAAGTGGTATAAGAACCACGACTCGGAACTAGACTTAGTCTAGGAGCTGTAGAATTGCTGGGACCCCAAGGAACCACCCAAGGTGAGTGAGTAGGGACCCCACTGCAGATTAAGAACACGACTGCGTGCTCCGTACAATTCAATGGGAAAGTCGCGGTTGGAAGATCAGAGATTAAGGACCCTTCCCAGCAGATTACGAAGACAACCCTTGGAACTTAAGAGTTTGGGGAGCCACCCCACCCGTGGATACCTTTGTACCAGAGTTACCTATCCCAGAGGAGCCGGGTGCATAGGTGCGAAGTGGCGTCGGAAACCCTCGTTGTTTTCTATGGATGTCGACAAAGAAATGCTGCTACTGGAAGTATGAAAAGTGTCCGGTGGAATCCAAAGGTGGATTCTAGATGAGAAGAACCTGAAAGCAGAGGGGACAGAGTCTGGGTCACTTTGGAGTGACCAGGGGCTTGGTAGACGAATGCCCACCAATGTTGGGTGCTTCAGGAGTGTTGACAGTGATCTTGACTCTTCAGCTGTGAGGACCCAGAGATGTCTAGGATGACCAGGAGCCAGAGGCAAGCTGTCCCACGAAGGATGTCGAGTGCTGAGGGGTCTGTGTCTGGCGGGAGCACCAACAAGCCTTGGCAGCGGCAAACAATGTAGATGGTCAAATTCGGTGTCGATCTGGCCCAGCAAGGACCAGGAGACTCACCACAGCAGGGGGAGTCAGGGCAGGCCTGGAGAAACCAGGGGAGCCTAATTAAAACAAAGTTGACCCTCAAGTGGACCCACAGGCCGAAGGCACAGGAGTCGCGAGGGGACCTCAGGTGGTTTCACAGGATACCAGCTAGCAGGGCACAGAGTGCGAGGATGCCGGAGTCCTTCTCAGAAAAGATGCGCTGGGGTCAGGGCTACAAATGGCCTAATGCACGGAATTGTTGCATGACAACAAGCATGTGCAGCTTCAAATCAACACGGTGCACAGGGGTACGGGTATACGATCCCCACGAGGGATATCTACCTCAAACTCAGTGAGAGGGCAGCTCAATCTCGGAGACCTTCAGAAACCCACCTCCTGTGTTGCTGCAGCCTTCGGAGTCTGCAGGAGCTCAGGATCAGCAAACCAGTCAGATGCGTTACGGTGCCTGCGTTTGCAGGTGAGTGACTCCTTCACCCCAAGGGAGATTCTTCGGTTGTCTTGGAGGTCCACAGGGTCAAGCATAGAGCCTGTATGGATCACGGACAGTGGCGAGACTGGGGACGGCAAGGGAAGACGAAGTCGAGCCCAAGGGAGGTCCAGCGAAGTCCAGCGTGTCCAGACGGTCGAAGTGTAGTGGTATTTTCTTGCAGAATCTTGTCCACGTAAAATCTAATGTCCTGTAGCCAGGTAACCCATTTTATACCCACGGGAAAGGGTTGGACAGATTCTAGGGACCCTCCTAGGGGAAGAACAGGACAGAGGGGTGGCTACACCCATGTCCTTTGTCCAGTTTTGTGCCAGAGTTGAATTATGTGGTGTGGAACTGGGAGGATAACTTTCACTGTTTTGTGACAAAAACTAAGAAATAGGTAGGAGCTAAGCTTCAGATCTGTGTGTTTGGGTGTTAAAAAAGAGTTAGAGCTATTGGCGTAACTGTAAATGTCTCTTTCCTTCATGTTATGAAAAGGAGAGGATGTATGTGGTGTGTGGTGGAATTATGTGGGTTGGATTGGAATTGTTAGTTGTGGCATTGTGTGGCATGGAATTGTGTGGTGTAGAATGGATTTGCAAAGTAAAGCAGAGTGGCATGGAGTAAAGCAGAGTGGAGTAAAGCAGAGTGGCGTTGAGTGGAGTACAGTGGAGTAAAGCAGAGTGGAGTAAAGCAGAGTGGAACAAAGCAGAGTGGCATTGAGCAGATTGGCGTGGAGTAAAGCAGAGTGGCTTTGCGTGGAGAGAAGCAGAGCGGTGTGGAGAAAAGCAGAGTGGTCTTGAGCGGAGTGGAGTAAAGCAGAGTGGTGTTGCGTGGAGTGGCATGGTGTGGACCAAAGTGGGGCTGCCTTGAGTTTCACTGTTTGGAGTGGCGTTGCATAGAGTGGAATGGGTTGGGTAGTGTGAAGAGCAGTTGTATGGAGTACAATTGAGTAGAGTGAATTTGCTTTGCGTGGAGTTGCATTAGTGAAACAATTGGCTTGAAAGGAAATATCAGATTCAGAACTACATTAAAGAATTGTACTTCAACTGCAGAGAAATACTAAAACTGTGAAAATGTGCATAGACAGTATTAGCAATAACATAAAGAAATGTAATTGGTTCCCTGTTTACAGAAATGCAGCGTTCAGATGTGAGGGCCATCTGGTTGGATTGGGATGGGGCGGGTGGGAACAGAGTGAAAAAGGCTACAGGAATGAGAGCGAGTAAAGAGCCATATAGTTTAAACATTGGCCATGGCAAGCACTTAGACTTCACAGACCTATTAATCAGTGTAACATAAGGACGGGGGAAGCACAAAAGACTGGATAATAGGAAAGGAGCATGGTGAAATAGAAAGGAATAAAAGAAAATAGTGCAGGAGACAGAGAAAGGAGTATGCCTATGCTTTATAATATATATGTATAGAAATAAAATATATAAAGTTCAGTAAGGACAAGCATGTATCATTGGTGGGCTTCACCTAATGCACACCTCTGCTGCCCAGACAAACAACAGTGATCCATTCACCCTGTCAGGGTTTTCTGCCATGTATAATGTGTTTTACCTTATTATTAATTGGCTCAGTTAAAAAAATATGACTGCCTATTTTTCCTTTCCTGGTAACATTTTCATATTTATACCCTGAGCCAATTAACAGATAAAGTAAAAAACATCAAACGACAGACAAATGGCTGTGAAATGGGGAGGTTAATGGTGGATTAATGCTCTTTTCATGCTTTGCAGGGTTTTATGTGGAGAGCCATTTTTTGCTAAAAGCCCCTTCGAAAAGAATCCTATGAATCCGTCTGCTTCGTGTCAGGAGCCATCAAGGTGTACTTCGTCAGTGACCCACTCGGTGCCACTGCACGTACAGGTCAGGCAGCAAAGAAGAGGTAGTCATGAAAAGCTATGTTATATAGGTGACTAAGACCAAACAGCACATCCTATCATTGCATCTTTTTTTGTATAAATACCTGAAGCATAACTTGGTTTCCGTCTATTAAGTGATTTGCCCAGAATCACATGATGTGGATCCGATGCTAGGACTCGAACCCGGGTCCCCAGTTTCAACGTCTGCAGTTGTGACCGTAAGGCCATACCAATGATCAGGTATGGTGATACAAAATCCCACATTTAATCACTACCAAATGTGCTTTTTTATTAACAGAGCACGTAATTCATCTGAGCCTGACGTGCCGATGTTGCGAGGCGAGATCAAACACCCTGCCTTTACCACATTTATAGTGCCTGTAGCATCCCAAAAACCCCATATATTGATGCAAGGCCACAAATGGTGGGCTCCAATTCCCACCTCTCTGAAAAGACCCCACACTCCTTAAAGTTCCCTGAGAGGCGGAATCCTACCTCCAGCTCTCTCACATAAAGTATCACATCACAGCGCTGCATGTTAAAGAGAGGCAGATGCCCACCTTCCAAACAAAAGCGCAGCCCTTGCTGAGTACCCCCAATGTGCAGGAGAGGCGGAAAATCACACCCACCCCACTTTCTGTTTCTCATCCGCTGCCCCAGCCCTACCAAACAAATATCAACAAAATGGAGCAATGCTCTCTCTTTTCCTCTCAGCCCTATACATCTGCACACACTCTGGTGCAGCAACGCGTTAGTCTTCTCTCTCAGCCACATTACAACTCGGCTTCCACTTCCATTCCCATTCCAACCAGTGTTGGGGACGGCTGTTGCATGGTAGCCCGGATCCTACTAAAAGTAGGACAAATGTAGTCCATAGTGTTACTTCGAGGCAGGAGGGGATGGGGAGATTGATGCAGTCAAGAACTCCTGCCTGACCAGCCAAATTGAACGCCTACGCCCACAATCACAATCAGTGTGCAAAGGCTCCCGACAATATGATAAAAAAGTTTTTAAAAACTTTATTCAGTAAGTTAATTTTTCTTATAGCTTATTTATCTGAAAATGGGGACATTTCTCGCTAAAATTTCCATCAAGTATTCTATCATGAAAAAACAGGTATCTAGAATTATACTAACAGTATTAAAACAAGCCTGGATGTCTTATATATCAGGGCCAAAAAGCCCACAAAGCAAGAAGTTTGATACCTTCTATAACCAGTTATGCAAATGCCTTACAAAATGGCTTTAATGGCAAGCACCAGAGAGTAAAGCTGTAGCAATCTCCAAGCAATAATATGATAGCTATGTATTCAGGTGGCCATACAATTTGAGCTAGCTTATATAAAAAGCAACTGTTTGAAAATAAACTGCATTTGGGTTTTATTATCTGTAGAGCACCCAGGTCTTCTAGCATCAAAGTCTCCCCTAATGTGTGCACTGTAGGTTTAATTGTAGAGTTGAAAATGCAATAATGTGTAAATATTGTTTATTGTGTAGTAAAAATGAGATTCTAAAATCTTCCAAAGGGTTGAATGTCTCTAAAAATAAAAAAATAAACTAAAATGTTGGACATGTTCCTGAAGCAATCAGCAAATCATCCTCAAATCATCAGGAACAAGTATTTTTAATTAGAAAACTGTGGTGCTAGTCAAGTAATCTGTCATTTTTAAACAATTCTAAAACCACCAGTAGCAATGAATCTTGTGAAGTAATCAGGTACTGTTTCAAGTCATCCTCAAATCATCAAGAACACTCATACCTTGTGAAGTCACCAGATAATCTTTTTCAAGTCATCCTGAAATCGTTAAGGTTAATCACATCTTGTGAAGTCGCCAGATACTCATATTCAAGTCATTTTCAAGTCATCGGGCTCAGGTTTCTAAACTCTGCTGATGACTTTAAGAGCTTGATGACATCTGATGACTTGAAAGTGACTTCTAGAGTAGTTTGATGATCATCAAATGACTCTGGGATGGCTTCTATAGTAATCCTGTTTGACCTGCATAACGTGTGTCACTGGTGTTAGAGATGAATCTGCTACACCCTTAGAGTCAGTAACCTGATTGTGTCCATCATGTATTACTAATGGCTTTTGGCCATTGTTGTCTCACATGACCTCATTCTTTTGCTGTGACAGCAACAACTTTACTCTTACCGAGGAACTTTTTATTTCAACTTTTGTTTCAACTTCTTTTTTAACCGAAGATTCACTGATCTTCTCTGTGTATTACATGTTCATTTGCTTTTAAGGCACTTTCCGATTGATCATCTCCTTTCTTCTCCACTCCTTGATTTGTTACTTCTACTATAGTTGCGCTATGAGCTCCTGGCTCACCTGATATTTCATGCAGGACTATATTTGGTGGACTATTGCTAGCTGTTCTCAATATAACTTTATTTGGTTGTTAGAAACCATCAAAGTAGACCTTCACAATAACAATATAAAGTAAAATACTTAAAAAAAAATCATATAAATTCAATTACCATACAGTATGAATTGATTAATCACATAGTGCATTGTGCTCCACAATGTCAGTAATTCATGCTGGTGAATAAAGTGACCTGTGCGTTCAGAAGGTGAATAGAAATACCTAAACAGTAATAAAAACAGCTACATAATCCTAGCGATAAGAGATAGCAATGTAATCTGTATCGCTAGACACATGACAGATGAGTACAATAGCAATCTCGTTACAAATACAAATGCTTTTTTTAGCAATAGAATACAAATAAATAAATAAATATATATTAAAACGTTATAAAATTTGTAATTTGTCTAAGAAGATGTGCAAAATCATTAGACAACAGCTTTAGATTTTCTCATATACTAGGTTGCCAGTAAACATTTGCTTTCACTGTAAGCAAATATTCACTGTAAGCCTTACAGGGAATATATTTTTAGGAGTGGTATCAGTTTTTAGAATCCTGAGAGCTGCCTGGTATCTGGTTATTCCCATGTCACGACACAGGGGACGTTACTATTTACGACGAGAGTATGAATACTCAGGGCAAATAAAATAACAGATGGGACTCATTTTCGTCACCCTGACCGCACATAGGACAACCACTAGACACCTGTTCCTGACACCATTTATGGGTGAATAATCTTAATGGGAGAGTCCCAAAACAGAAGGGTATATACAGGCTCTTGGCTAGGGAAGATGGTATAAGGTCTAAGTAATACTCAAAGGATTGTATTGGCTTATTATCTAGGAACGCATTTGTTAGAGTGTCATTTGAGCAATTTTTTAAGTACTCTTCATTAACATAAGCCCAATAGCAGGCCCTCCTTGCATTTCAGATGTGCTTTGCGAATTGCAGTTGGATCAACCCAGTATCTATATAGCCCTAACTTCCCCAACCAAGTACGAACAAATTTAACACATGGAAGCAGCCTAGCCCCAGGAATTTTTAATAGTTTGACAAATGAGTCCTTATAGTCTCCTAACTTGGGTGTGATCCAGAGACGGACCCAATAGACTAGCAATTTTAATTCAGCCACATCTGCTGGTCTTTATAATTCTAGCTCAAAGTACAATGGAATAAGGAGAGAGCTTGGTGGAAGACAAACCAATTTTCTTACAAAATTATTTTCAGCAATAGCTAAGGTCTGGACATCGATATAACCCCAGATTTCGACACCGTAAAGCGTCGCACTTTGGGCCTTAGCTCGGTGCAAAACTGATTGCTTGTGCATTCGGATAAAAGCATTTGATCTATACTCAATTACAAGGGTACTTTTTTTGAGTTGGCCCTGCCACTTAAATTTCTCCATAATCCTTGCCCCTTGGTAATCAAAGCTATCTACTCTTAAATGTTTCGCTGCCAACATGAACAACTGTTTTTTTTCCACACTCCCTTCCCCAGAACCATAAATGTAGTCTTGTTTATTTTTTTTTCCCAAGCCCCTAGACCGGCAAAAATCCAGGAACCTATTGACTAAGTTTTGAAGGTCCATGGGGATCTTCGAAATAAGGGAATCATCAGCAAAAAGTAAAATAGGTATCTTCCTGTTATTCAAAGTGAGAGAATCATTTCTGCAATTGTATATATAGTGAAAACAATATTGATACGAGAACATAACCTTGACGGACCCCATATTCAATTGAGATGCGTTCAATCAACTCTCCATTTGGACCCCAGCGTACCTGTGCAAACATTTTCTTGTGCTGTTTGATTAAGAGCTGCATGAGTTTACCTGGAACTCCCATGTTTAATAAAACATACTATAATTTGGGGTGTGGGATTAAATCGAATGCAGCTCTTAGATCTACAAATGCCACATAAAGCTTTTGATGCTGCAATAAAACAGTTTTCCAGTACAGTATTGAAAATCTTGCTGTTTTATCCCCCTGCTTGACCATTGGTGTTTTGGGGGCCAATCAGTTCACATTCTTGGACATCAGTCCCTAAACATTGTTATCCTTTCTCCTGCTCCCCCTTGTAGTGTTTATGGTGATATCTGCCTTCATGTCCTGCATAAGGGCAGACAGGACACCCAAAAGAGTAGCTAACTTAGTCACTATTGAGTCACACTGACAACAAACTGATTTATCCTTGCAAAACCGTGCACCCGCATTATTAGTTGCTTTAATCACTCCAATTTGACATCAATTGCCATTGTGAATGTATCTAAGGTTTGTAGCATATCAATTTGCATATCTAATTTGTCCCCATGTAGCCTGCTAGCTTTAGTGATGACGGATGATTTTTTATTAGGGCATCGCCCCCTATGACTCCTATGTCCACGGTGGTTTTTATAGGCAGAGTCCTGGGAGTTCCAGGGTAATGGTCTATTGACTTGTCCTATTCCTCCTCCTCCAATGAAGTATACTGCTGATCATATTATGTCACATGATTTGACATTGCCTGGACTCAGGGTAAGCAGTTCTCTGATGTGGGGGGGTGTAGTCCTAATTATGATCTTTGGTAAAAGAAACGAACCAGGGGCTGCAGGGCTCTACCTTTCTTCCCCCTCTAAGGGTGCCCTTCACCTATGTGTCTCCTCACATTTTCCCCTATGATCCCCTATGAGCAAGACCTCTGATCTCCTGGTCAGGGAACTCTGCTCTCCACCCCAGCAGCTCCGTCATTGAGCCCCCTACGCCTCTCTATCCAGTTAGGCGTTCGAGGACCTCCTCCACCCACAGGCTCCTGCCTGCGCCTCATGCCTCGGGGTCCAGTGGGAGAGCCTTGCTCTTCTGCTGGTCCACTCGGCTGCCTTCTCTGTTTGACTGTCTTTTTGTTTGTTTACTGTAATTGTGCCTGTTGACAGTCTTTTGTCTGTTTTTTCTGTTGTCACTATTATTGTGGCTGTTTTTCTGGTCTTTTGTATTTTTTGCCTTTAGCTGTGTCCTCCGTTTTCACTGCGCCCATTTTCGCTGCCCTTTTTCCCACCACTGCTGCCCCCGCGCCACAAGCCGGTTCCCACTCCCACCTCCCAACTACATTTCCCTCCCCCTTTCCCAATTTATTGGCAGCCGCTGCTTGGGCGATTGAGCAAGACCTCTGACCTTCTGGTCAGGGAACTCTGCTCTCTGCCCCTACACCTCTCTATCAAGGTAGGTGTTCGATGCCCTCCTCCACCAGCAGGCTCCTGCCTGCGCCTCATCCCTGGTGGTCCAGTGGGAGAACCTTGCTCTTCTGCTGGTCCGCTCTGCTGCCTTCTCTGTTTGACTGTCTTTTTGTCTGTTTACTGTAATTGTGCCTGTTGACTGTCTTTTGTTTGTTTTTTCCGTTGTCACTATTTTGTGCCTGTTTTTCTGGTCTTTTGCTTTTTGTGCCTTTAGCTGTATCCTCCGTTTTCACTGCACCTGTTTTTGCTGCTCTTTTTCCCGCTGCTGCTGCCCTGTGGCCCCTGCTGGTTCCCGCTCCCGCCTCGCAGCTGCTTTTCCCTTCCCTGTTCCCTATTTAATGGTGGCCGCTGCGCGGCCACGCAGCAGACGCACACAGTGGGTGCGCAGTGGGCACACCGCTGATGCGCTGAACGCATGCCAAAGGCAAGCCCGTCTGCGTCTGTTCAAGACCCGGCCGCAACCAGCGCCAGGGACCCTGGTTCTCCAACCACCCACTGGTACGACTCAGCTGAACTCCACACACTCAACCCCGGGAGGAACAACAACTGCCAGCTGTCTATGCCTAACACCACCCACGGCCAGTTCTCCTGCCGACACTGCCAACAAACCTTCACCAACCTCCGCACCCCTATGGCCACCGCCCTCCCGCCGGATGCCAGCATACCCGAAGCCCTGAGATACATCCTCCTCAACGTGCACTCCCTGTACAAACAAGCAGGAGAAATCTGGGACCTCCTCGACACCCTCTCGCCAGACGTCGCCTTCCATTGAACACAAGAACTCCCTCTGACTCGCCACCTCCAACATGAACGACTCCTCGTCCCCCATGGAACACCTCCATTTCTAGATCCAGACCAGCCCCAGAACGACCCTACGCGGCACCCTCGCCTACAGACCTCCTGGTCCTCAAACCACGTTCACCACAACCATCACTGACCTCATCGCACCCCACGCCATCTCCTCCATGGACTACATACTGCTCGGAGACCTCAACTTCCACCTCGACAACCTCAGCAACACCAACTCCTCCGCCCTTCTGGACAACCTCGCCAACATCGGACTGAAACAGCTCATCAAAAGATCCTGGAGAGCGGTGCCGCGCTGCAGACTAGCTGACACAGCCGAATAAGTGGGGGTGGCCGAGAGATAATAACTTTGCTGGAAAACGTGTTCGGAATGGAAACACATACCGACCGCTTCGTCCTATTGGAACGCTCCTCACAGAGTACCATGGAGCATTGAAAGAGGGTGCTGACTTGCTGACTTTCACTCTGTGCCCACACGTCCATCCAGTTGGAGGGGCGGAACGTGTCTGCACTCGCGGCGGAGCCATCTCAGGACACCTGCCCGGGACTAGCTGTGCCTCCTGCGGGGTACTGCGAGGTCACCTCGCAAGAAACAGCCACTCAGTGCTGCCAGGCGCCTGGTCTTACTGCCTGCTTCGGCCCCTGCTCACTCGCACACTTTCCTCTTCGAAAAAGGCGACGCTTCTGCCGTGCAGCCGAAAGTCTCTCACGCAGATGAGTTTAACTTTATTTTGCCACAAAACAGGCTGCGTGCGGGTTGGGTTGCATGTTATGCTGTGAAATGATTGTTTAGATACCGATAGTGTGTTTCTCTTACCAACCTGTTGTGAGAACGGCATCTACAGTATCACACCGTGCATGCAGACCTCTAACAACAACGTTGTAGCTGTTGCTCCAAAGAATATTCTTCGTATTTTACTTGCAGCTCAGGATTTCATAATTTCTGATACTCCCATTTTATTGCAAGACTCTGGCCTCAATAATGATTACTGCTTCATCATTTTAAACTTTAGCAGCAAGAAAATCAACCTGGAAGTGACATCCAACGTTGCCGCTTTTTATTAAAACAATGTAAGCCACTGAACATACTAGCTCTAGTCCTAATTGTAAGGCAAACTGATAAGATGGCTGCATAAAATAATCCCACAGAGCCGACAATTTTTGGAGCAAAAGTAGTTTAATCCGCAATCCAGCCTTCATGTACAATTACGATCCAGATATCGATTCCTAGTGATCCTTCCCCATACCCTTTTAAGTTGCAGTATTTGTAAGAAGCTTGCACATACACATTGATATGTAACACTAATTATGACCTAACAAAGAGCACACCTTTACAAAGCCACTGCACCCTTTAGTTAGGTCCAGGATGCTCGGGCCCCCTGGAATTGTGCGGCCAGAGAGGGCCAAATTATGCGGCAGGCTTAAGTAAATTATGCAGCAAGAAGAAGGGCACAATGCAGCACGTTTTGTAGCAAGCTGGCTCTGTATATACTAATCCACTTCCTGATCCTCACACTAAGCCGGCTGAGCACGAATCACATGGCTGATTCCCGGTGGAGCTGCTCCGACAGCTATAGGGGAGATTGGCTCTGGCACACCGCTATGGCCGTCACCTACCCAGCCGGACTTCGGACATATGTCTCGTCAGTTTCTCCGCTGCTGTCTCCTTCCTGTGGCCTCCCAACTCCCCTTGATCTTTTTTGGATCTTAATTTTCTTGTTCGCTAGTAACTCCTGTCTTGACTACGTAATCATGCTGTAACTAATTAGAAATTTTTGTAACTTGTAACATGCTATTTCCTTATGTAAAGCGCTCTGATACCTCTGGGTCTAGCCAGCGCTATATAAAACTCAAATAAATAAATAAATAAATAAATAAATAAATCACCAGCCCCACCCACAAGGCAGGACACACCCTCGACCCCATCTTCACAGGAGGTAACAACATTCACTTCAGCCATACCACACAACCCCTCTGGACGTACCACCGCTGCGTACACTTCTCTTTCGACAATCCACCGCTCACAAACAACACCACGCCCTCCGCGAAGGAACTGGAGCAAGGTCACCAAGGAACACCTCAACTCCACCCTCAACCGCGATCCCCTCCCCACCTCGACCGACGCCAAATCACCAGCCAAGGACCTACACAGATGGATCACCAACTGCGCAGACAAGCTCGCCCCACTCTGCAACCCCGACAGACAGCGCCCCATGAAGGCCACTTGGTTCACCACCGACCTCCAGAAATCCAGATGCACCTGCAGACGTCTCGAGAAGCAATGGAGAAACAGCAAATCCGCGGATGAACGGACCACCTACAAGAACGCCATGACAGATTACCACCAACTCATCAGATCCACCAAAAAAACCTTCATCCAGAGCAAAATCTTTGCTAACACTAGCAACCCAAAGGAACTCTTCACCATCATTCAGGAGTTCACCAAACCCCCCAGCGAAGCCACGGACGTCAATTCTTCCCAGGACCTCTGGAACCAGCTCGGCTCCTACTTCCATCTGAAAATCAAGTCCCTCTACGACAACTTCAATGAACAGACACCAGACACCGAAACCACTCCTTCCTCCAGCAACGACAGCCAGACTACCACCACCAAAGACACCGCCATGACCATAAGGAGTATTCACTCAGGAGCCCCCACGGACCCCTGCCAGGAGCACATCTTCCACAGAGCCACCACCACCATAGCACCCGAGCTACAATGCACTATCAACACCACCTTCGAATCCGGCACATTCCCTGATGACTGGAAATGTGCCAAAGTCAAGCCCCTCCTCAAGAAACCCTCTGCAGACCCGACAGACCTCATAAACTACTGACCCATCTCTTTCCTCCCCTTCGTGGCCAAAGTCACTGAGAAGATTGTCAACGTCGAGCTAACGAACTTCATCGAAGCAAATTCCATCCTCGACCCTTCCCAATCTGGATTCTACAGCAAACACAGCACTGAGACCGCCCTCCTCACTGCCACAGATCCCCACCCTCCTCGACCAAGGCCACATCGTGGCCTTCATCCTACTAGACCTCTCCGTAGCCTTCGACACCGTCTCCCACCGCATTCTCACAGCAAGATTCCGCGACACTGGCATACAGGAAACAACCCTGGACTAGCTCTGCTCCTTCTTCACTGGCAGAACCCAAAGAATCAGACTCCTGCCCTTCCTCTCTGAACCCACAGAGATCAACTGCAGAGTACCCCAAGGATCATCGCTCAGCCCCACGCTCTTCAACATCTACATGGACCCCTCGCCACCATCGTCAGACAGCATGGACTCAGAATAGTATCCTACGCAGATGACACCCAGCTTTTCATCTCCCTCACAAAGGAACCCGACACCACCAGACTCAGATTCCAAGAAAGAATGAAAGACATTGCATCCTGGATGAGCAGCAGCTGTCTGAAGCTCAACTTGGAGAAGACAGAAGTCCTCTGGGCCCACCCCCTCAGCATGGGACAACACCTGGTGGCTCACCGCCCTCAGCAACCTCCCACTCCCACAGACCATGCCCTGTACCTCGGCATCCTACTCAACTCCACCCTCACCATGACCTGACATATACAACTCTGTTGCCTCCACCTGCTTCAACACCCTCTGCATCCTTCACAAGACCTTCAAATGGATCCCCTAGAATCCAGAAAGACCTTCACCCATGCACTCATAACAAGCAGACTAGGCCACGGAAATGCCCTCTACGCTGGAATCAACAGATCCCTGCTCCGCAAACTCCAGAACATCCAGAACACCGCGGCCAGACTCGTCCTAGGCATCCCACGATATGAACACATCACCCAACACCTGCGAAACCTCCACTGGCTCCACGTCGAGAAGAGAGTAACCTTCAAGCTACTCACCCACGCCTACAAATCCCTCCACAACTCCGGATCCAAATACCTCAATGAAAGAGTCTCCTTCCACATACCCAAGAGAAACCTACGCTCCACCAACCTCATCCTCGCCGAAACCCTGCGCATCTGCAGTGCGGGTCGACCAGCCTTCTCCTACATCATGGCAACAACCTGGAACAAGCTCCCGATCAACATCAGACTCTCCCCCACTCTGCACTCTTTCAGGAAGAGCCTCAAGACCTGGCTCTTCGGCTGACTAGGAGCTGCACCCTCCCCCCTCTCCCCCCGGTGCCTTGAGACCCTCACGGGTGAGTACCGCGCTTCACAATTCCCTGATTGATTGATTGATATTCACAGCTACTCTTTCATTTCCCCTGGCCCCAGTAGTGAGTCCTCTCCCAGCACTATTGAGGTTTGACTTAATGAGTGAGGCAGAGGAATTGCTTGTTAGATCTAACCGTAATGAGTACGTTTTAAGCATCTTTCACTCATTGATCTCATTCGCCCACCCTCTGCCTGCTTAACTTGTTGATCAGTGAGGGTGGACATTGTCACATTCATCCTATGATTAGTCATGATACAAAAATCCCTTATTGAGAGTACCCCATCCCTTTTTTGCTTTGATCTTGATAAAATTGTCTTAGTACTAACAGTTTTTGATAGAGACTCCTGCTTATTTTCCAGGTGTGGCTCTTGAAAAGCGGGAGCCAGCCTTTTCCGCTTTCGAGGGTGAGACACCTCGTTGGCCATCCCACTAGTTGCCTGAAGTATGCTAGCATTGCGAATTCTCATTGAGGCATTTTTCAATGTTGGCTTCTTCTTATGATGGATTAATTATTTCAGGTCAGTGCTCTATTGCGCTGTTGAACTGTTAAGCGATAGTATTTCCCTTAATCAGGGAGTGACAGTGAGGGATGCTCCACAGGGGAAGCACTCCTTAGAGATGCAAGCGCACCGCACCTAGCTTGGCCGCCTCCACATTGACCCGGCTCAACCACGATGGCAGCCTCTGATTTTGTTGCTCTCTGCCTTCTTGCTTCCACTAGATACGAGGGGGGCAACCTCGCAGCACCTGGGCAGTTCAACAGTCCAATGGGCCGCCTCTCCCCCACCAGCTCATTAGCTGTGCTAAGTCTTGTGAAAATAAGCAGCTGTGCTGCTGTGCAAGTGACAACGAGGAGGGAAACATGAGAGGAGAGGCTGCCAATCCCAATACTGCCACTCACCACCTCTCACCTCTGTCTCGAAGTGGGGCTACTGCATTTGCACTACTGCAGACACACATGCTCCTTGCTTACCGTTTCCCTTCCTCCTCATTATAAACAGGGTCCGAGCACCAAGCACCATACTCAGGCAAGCTAGCTACCAAGTGGCGTGCTGTAATTTGTAAGCAGTAGGGATACTGCGGGGAGGCCGTGGAGATGCCAGGGGCTGCCACGGGGATGTCTTGGGGATGATGTGGTAGGAAAAGACAGGAGAGATGGCTACAGATGGAAAAGAGCCTCGACCGCAGCTCTCTGCTCTCATGCTCTCGCCTAATCTCCAACCCCGGAAAGAGCATGAGTGCATCATGCAAACAGCACAAAAGAATTGATAATTGAAGTCTGAACCATGATTCCCCAGTTGCAAGCCACAGGGGTGCCATACATACCTTGGAACTGATTGTTTAGTCCTGTTGTTAGCCATCTGTCAAAAAAAAAGACACAGAACCTTACATTAGTTCCTGCCCGTTCTGGTCTCAAGGAAAATCCTCTCACTTCCATCCATCTGGACTACTTCAACCATTGCCTGTGCCTCAGGAACCCTGGCATACTATCTGTATGGACTTCATTGTTGATATGGTCGGTCCACAGGAAATCTGGTCATCATGGTTACTATTGACTCGTTTTCCAAAATGGCTCATTTTACTACTTTAAAATACCTACCTTCTGCTAAAACCCTAGGTCAAATTTTCCTACAGGAAATTATTAATTTGCAGGAATTGCCATGAATTAGCATTTCTGATTGTGGGTGCAAATATATTTCTCACATTTCATTCTCTCTATCCCTTCAAGATGATATATCAATATTGTCTGGTATTCATCAGCAAACCAGCAGTAAGACTGAACAAGGTAACCCAAGTCTTAAACAATATTTTCATTGTTTTTGCAATTCTTCTAAAGAGCCATGGCCAAATTCTCATATAATAATTCAGTCCATAGCGCTACTTAGTCTTCACCATTCTTCTGTCCCATGGTCTTCACCCCTGAACCTTTCCTACAGGTATCCAAAGTTCTATCATGGTACTTGCTGCTGCTAATTTCATCAGACAGTTATAGACTATCAGACTTGAGATTGTGAAGAAGTAGAGGGACATCAAGTAGTAAGATATTGCTTCTTTATTGTAAGTTCATGGTAAACAGGAACGTCCTACCCACACAGAGCAGCAACAGCAACTGACACAAAGAGTTCCAGGAACGGATCATAGGATTCCCATTCCAGAACCTTAAAGATTCCATTAATACAAAAACAGCTAGAAAGTCTTTAAAAAATTTACATAAACAACATATGAATACCACTGAGATTGTGTCTAATTTTCAGGATTCTAAGAGAAGGATGAAGTTATACTCCAATGCCCATTGTCAACTTCCCACTACCTTTAGAGTCGGGGATAAAGTGAGGTTATCTTCTGAGTTTTTGCCTGCTCATATCTCTTTAAATAACTTCAAACCTCAATTCTATGGAACATTCAAAATCTTTAATATTATAAACCCTGTGGCCTTCAAACTCCAGTTACCTCTGAAATGGAAAGTTCACCCTGTGTTTCACTCCTCTCAATTGAAACCCTATTGTGCGGATCCTTTTCAACATCTGTTTTCTTTACCTCCCCACATCTTAATGAACAATGTACCAGAGTTTGAATTTATGAGATTTGTGATTCTTTAATCTGTCAAAAAAAACTCCAGTTTCTGAGTCATTGGAAGATTTCTGTCCAGCGAAAGATCTTGGTAAAAGCTTCCTCAGTTCCTGCTCCAGTTCTGGTCCAATGCTTTTCAGGAACTATCTCAACAAACCTGGAGATTTGGGAGAGAGGCATACTGTTGTGCTGCTTCTGCAGCTGCCACGACACCCGCCGCTCTCTTCTAACTGGGCCACAGGCAGGTGGGATGCACTTTTCCTTCTGCACTCTGTGTGCAGAGAGCGTCACCGTAGCACCAGCAAGCCACCACCTTCATGTGCCCTTACTTACCTTTCAGCATCCATCCAGCTGATGAAGTTTTTTCCTGTGGCATTTGTGTCCTTGGGGACTCCATGTCATTTCTTCTTGGTTTCTCATTCCAGAATCTCTTAGCTAGGAGTTCAGGGAAAGATATAGCTTCCCAATCTAAGATGGCCACCACCATTTTCTCTATTTAGATTTCCCAAGCCAATAAGGCTTTCCCACATGACGTCTCTATAGTTCCTCTCCTTCAGCTGCCTAAGGGGAGCAGCTGAACTACTCATTGCTTCGCAATGCTTCAAGTAGTCATTGCAGAGTTTCCTCGCTACTTGCCTTCCTGGTTTTCCTGTATTACCAGTACTCCAGCCTTTCTCCTGGTTCCCGAAGTTCTTGCTATTCCTTCAGATTCCTTCGCTAGTCTTTGCCTCTATTCGTATTCTGACTATCCTGGATGGTGCCTGTCTCACCTCTCCTTTTCACTTCATTCTGAGTCTCTTATCCAGCAGTCCTAATTTCAAGATCTTTGAAGGTTTTTTGCCACACTTGCTTTTTCCCCTTGGGGCTCCTTCCCGAAGTAACCAACTGCTAGGCTCTTCCCTGCGTTGGTGGAACCATCGTTACTCCAGACCCCCGCAGACTTTGTCTAACTGGACTACCCTCACTTCTGATGAAACCCTCAGGATCATGAAGGGCATCCACTCCGGAGCCCCCTTGGATCCTTGCCCTCACCACATCTTCAACAGAGCCGGCACCTCTATCGCAGCTAAACTCTGCTACACCATAAACTGCTCCATCAAGTCCACCACCTTCCCGGAAGACTGGAAGCACGTAGAGATCAACCCCCTGCTGAAGAAACCATCTACCGACCCGACGGACCTTAAGAACTGCACACTCATCTCTCTACTCCCTTTCCCAGCCAAAGTCATTGAGAAAGCCACCAACACCCAACTCTCCGAGTTCATTGAAATGAACCACATCCTGGACCTCTCCCAATCGGGCTTCAGAAGCAACCACAGCACCAAGACCACTCTCCTCACCGCTACAGATGGCATCCGCACCCTCCTTGACTGAGGTCAAACTGCTGCCCTCATCCTCCTGGACCTTTCAGCGGCCTTCAACACCATCTCCCACTGCATAAAACTCCTTGATGCTGGCATCCATGACAAAGCCCTAGGATGGATCCACTTCTTCCTCACCGGCTGAACACAGAGAGTCAGACTTCCACCATTCAATTCAGAGCTCACAGAAATCATCTGCAGAGAGCCTCAGGGATACTCCCTGAGCCCCACCCTCTACAACATCTACATGGTACCGCTTGCAGCCATCATCACAAGCCACAGACTCAACATTGTCTCTTGCGCCAACAACACCCAGCTGATTCTCTCCCTCACAGACAAACCCACAGCTGCCAAGAGCAACCTCCACAACGGGATGAAGGCAGTTGCCTCCTGGATGAAGGACAGCTGCCTCAAGCTTAACTCAGACAAGGCAGAAGTCCTCATCATGGGCTCTACCCTCTCCGCCTGGGACAACTCTTGGTGACCTGCAGCACTCAGAACCCCCCCACACCCACAGACTATGCACGAAACCTCAGTATCATCCTGGACTCCTCACACTCAATGAATTGGCAAATCAATGCGGTTTCATCCTCCTGCTTTCACACGCTCTGCCTACTTTGTAAGATCTTCAAGTGGATACCCACTGAGTCCCGGAAAATGGTCACCCATGCACTCGTCAGCATCAGACTCGACTATGGCAATGCGCTCTACTGGTACCACCCAGAAACTCCAAAATGAACTGCATAAGATCCAGAACACCTCCACCAGACTCATCCTGAACATCCCACGCTACATCCAAATCACTGGCCACCTGAGAGACCTCCACTGGCTACCTATCAACAAAAGAATTATCTTCAAGCTCCTGAAGCACGCCTACAAAGCCCTCCACAATGCCGGACCTGCATACTTCAATGACCACCTCTCCTTCTACACTTCCAACAGACATCTCCGCTCCACTCAACTGGCCCTGGCCACCATCCCGTGGATCTGCAAGACCACAACTGGAGGAAAATGCTTCTCCTACCTCCCTGCAAAGACCTGGAACTCCCTGCCCCTGTAACTCAGGCAATCCCAAGGCTGCCACAATTTAGGAAGGACCTCAAGGCCTGGCTCTTCGACTGAACCACAGATCCACTCCATCTCACCACCTTGAGACCCTCAAGGGTGATTAGTTGTGCTTTATAAAAATCCTGATTGATTGATTGATTTATTGATAGATTGGCTGTTTGAAAATGGCCCTCTTTTTGCCTTCCTTCTCCTTTTTTTCTGACCACGTTTTTGTTGGCTTTAGGACTCTGAACACTTTACTACTGCTAACAAGTGCTAAACTGCATGTGCTTCTCTCCTAAACATGGTAACATTGGAATATATCCAATGGGATATTTAGTTTACTTATAAGTCCCTTGTCAAGTGGTGTACCATGTACCCATGGCCTGTAATCTCAATGCTACTAGTGGGTTTGCAGCAATGGTTGTACTGCCCACACAAGTAGTCTTTCAAACCTGTCTCAGGTCTGCCATTGCAGGGCCTGTGCGTGCAGTTTACTGCCACTTTGACTTGGCATTTGAAACTACTTGGCACAGCATAAAATCCCCTTTTTTTACACATAAGTCTCCCCTAAGGTAGGCTGTGGGTAGTCCAAGGGGCAGGGTGCTGTGTATTGAAAAGGTAGGACATGTCCTTGTAAATTTCACATGTCCTGGTAGTGACAAACAGCTAAATTCTTTTTTCACTACTGTGAGGTCCACTCCTCTCATAGGCTAGCATTGGGAATTCATAAAACCTTTTAAAGCTGTATCTCCTGATTTGAAAGGAGCAGCTGCATCATGTTTCATTTTTGTTTTAATGGTAATGATAAACCCTCCTTACTGGTAAAGTTGGATTTAACATTACTGTTTTAGAAATGACACTTTTGGAAAGAGGACATTTCTCTGCTCTTACTGCTCTGTGTGCCTTGCACCCTGTCTCCAATACACCTCTGGGGTGGGTGACAGCTACACTTGGTGCATTCCCTCCAGATTGCCAAAAATACAGGAAGGGTGGGGGCCAGAGAACTCATCTCATCTGCATTCATCTATACTCTGATAGCTTTTCCTGAGCAGGAAGAGGGAGGGGAGCTGAAACACCTGAAGAGTCAGTGTCCTGTGTCCCACACAAAGGTCTGAATAACCCTACTGATAGTCTGGAGCCAGGGTTGGTATGAAAGGGGGACCTGTGCACTTCAAGGGCTTGCTTTGAAGTCATTCCCACTACAAAGGCACAACTAGACATAAGTACTGGGGCTCTGACCCTACTAACACAATACACTACTGGACCTGTAAAGAACTCTGCCAGGAGTAAAGACTGCTGTGCTACAAAGATTCCCACTCTGCTTGACTAACTGTTCTGAAGGAACTGCTTCTCTGCTTTGCTGAGCTGCTCTGCTGATTGCTGGTCTCTGCCCTGCTGAGGACAAGGACTGGACACATCACTTGAACCTAGAGTGACTCCAAGGGCTTGCTGGCTTGCCTCATGTTTCTGAAGTCTCAGATCCATCAAAGACTTCGTTCAAACTCTGCTGCTGCTACCATCTGTGAGTTCTCCCTTGCCTGAGGTGCCAATACAGTCCTGGGCCTCAGAAGTTGATTTTGCAGCAGTTTCTGCATCAAAATCGACACAGTGATGACTCTGCACCGATCGGAACTGGTGCATTTTCCTTCGATGCAGACACAGGAGTTGATTGACAACATAGTCTTGACGGACTACATGGCTAGATGATAACGGACTTAGCGGCTCAACAACGTTGCAGTGCCTGCATCGTAAAAGGGTTCGTCAACGAAGTCTTAATCAACTGTGGGGATCGGTGGCGACACTTCTCCATCCACGCTATTGACAACGATGCAGCACCTCCTCGACTTCACGCATCAAGTCTTTGATGTAGACGCCTGCTCCACCCAAGGTTCTTTGTCAGCGGTACCTGTCTGAGTCCTGTAGCCGTCCTGTCCTCTATTGGGGTCAGCCTGAACTTTGGATTTAGCTTGGTCTAGCGTGACCTCAAGTAACCTTTTAGAGAAATTGACTTCTAAGCACTATTTTGGGTTTATTCAGTCGAGCCTGAGCCAGCGCGCAAGCGCTGCTCTGTGAAGATCTGTGGTAGTTTAGTGCGGAGAGAAGCTTCGACCCACTCCCCCGCCCTTATTTTTAATTGGCTTGTGTCTTTGTCCTTTGTGAATGCTGGTGTCTGATTCATTATGAGACTTATTAGTCCCTCCTTAGAACGGCCATGTCGTCATTTGTATCCTCCCATGGCTACTGGCCCCTTTACTTGGTTGTTACTCAGTACATGCACTATTTTCTGTAATGAGTTTCTCCTACTGCACGCACAATGAGGTGCCCAGCCGGGACAATGGCGGTGCCGATTTTCCAAGGGGACTTGACTTCATGTCCTGCAGCCAGGGTGCACACCAGGAGTTACATTTTGTAATGAAATTGGAGGTGGAGGCTGGCTGCTCAATGGTTAGCGGGTGGTGCCGGAATCATGGTGCTCGGCTGCCTCTCAGCACCACTGATCGCACCTGCTGGGTGGCCAGGCCGCCCGCGCTGTGGGGCAAAATAATGGTTGCAGGCGAATAATTATTTCCGAGCCGGAGCCCGGCCAACTGACTGCTTCAGCCAGTGTGGCGTCACATTACAGAGCAACACCGATTGCAGCGGGAGGTACAGGCAGAGTCATGGTTGCTTTTCTTTGCAGCTGTCTGGGTCTCTACAGGACCAATGGGCCCTGCTGTCATCTAACCATACAACAAAGACTTCAGCGTTAAAAAAAATGGAGTAAAGTGGAGACAACAGCTGCACACAGAAACATCAAAATAAAGAGCAGGACGAGCTGGGTGAGTCCGCCCCTCCCCCTTTCTACTCACGGAGTTACTGGCAGCATTCGTGCTAACTGTAGTTTGTAGATACGATTATTTTTTATGAAAATTCCTATCTGTTTTTAACAATAACTTCCTCCCGATGCCTGCTCATGCCTTCTTCTGCGTTTTCAACCACTTACTATTGCGGAGCTTCTGCTTCTCTAATCAGGGGTGTAATGGTGTCTTGTTTCTTCCGCTATCCAAGAGGCTGTGCTGCTGTGGATGGGTGTTTTTGAGGGAGCACACATGGGCCTGCGAGTGTCATTACTGTATTACTGTCTGTCCTGGCCTGCAGAAACCGGATATTTAACACTATCCTGCAAGGAGAGCTCACACTGCCTGTGACTCTCAGTCCGCTCCAACCAAGTCAGACTGGGACAGAAATTAGGCACAGGCATCAAAATAAAAGTGCCCCACTAAGAGACCAGACCCACCATGCTTGCAAATTGTGCCAGGTTTCAGACACATCATACAAGCATTTTGCAAGGAATGGAACACTTAATGAATTTGAGCCATTCTATGTTTGTTTAATAACACGCAAATCAACAGTGAAAACCAGCACAGCAGACCACAAAACAGGGCCACAAACAGACAAAAAAACAGTGCACACACTGACCTGGCAGACCAGGCCTGCAGCACTGACTAATTGCCCTATATGCCAGTCCGACACATCCTTCAATTCCTGCATGTTTCTGCAGCCTGTGACCCTCCTTCTCAGCCTGGCCAAAGAACACACAGCTTAAGTGGTGAAGAGCTGACCTGGAAAATTAAGCAAAATAAAAGAGAAAAGCATTCTTTAACATTAATCTCATGAAATCTTCAATTGATTAATGCAATCACTAAATTGTGTCCTAGTTGGGGCAGTGGTGGATAGTGACTTCTGTATACTACTGCTACAATGTCCCGTATGCGACTGAAAGCACTAGAATATGCACATTGCAAGTCTGAAGCAGGTAAAAATTGGAGCCTTGAAAGGTCTGACACAGAGTGTATGGTTGAGAGGGGCGAGTGCTGAGGCCATTTTTACATCTTTATTGCTTGATTTTGCTCGCGAGAGAGTGCATAGCTGCCAAGGTTTCAAATTGCTATGAGTGACATTTTCATAATTCACTGTAATTAGGAGTGACATTTCAACGACCATGAGTGACCCTATCTCGTAAGCAAAATCAAGCAATGATGACAAGGAAAACATATAAAATAACGTGGGACCCAGCCCAAACAGGATGTGTGAGGCCCCAACTGAGGCAGGAAAACATCATGGACCTGCCTGGACATCGGTGTTGCTGGGCAGGCCGGCAGAATCCTGTCTTCCAGCCTTTGGCGACTCGTACTGGGTCCCCTGGCTCCACCCTTGTAATTAATGATGCTGTTTAGAGCATCAGTCTATCAAGGGCCTCTCTGCCACGTGGGACACGGCCCTAACCGGATGTGTGAGGTCCCAACAAACAACACACTCCTCCGGTGCCTACTGTTGCCGGACGGGCGGGCCACCAGAAAAACAAAACACAGATTGCCAGCCTATGTGGTGAGCCCCCCTCCCTGCTGGCAAACTCGGGGCCTCTGACATCACTAGAGTGACCCGGGCCAACAGGGAACGGGGACGGACTGATGTCAGAGGTGGCCCAACAACATGAACAGTTGTCATTTATAGTAAAACACGTCATGCGGTCGATCGGATCAATCCACCTATGTCACTCTACAGAGTAACAACTTTAAACTAACACCGGCAGGAACCGACTGCAGCTGCCTGATGTGATTGCGCGCTGCACTGATCATCACTGTCTATTACAAACACACACAGGCTCACAGTGGCTGGTACTTACTGTCTTGGGCCACAGCCCGGCCGCAGATGAGTCTGAGTCAGTGACTGTGGCGCAGGCGGGTGGCGCGTGCAGGCAGTGACTCTGGTCTGCAAGGGCTGGCTGCAGGCAGGCTGAGCTCAGGCAGGCAAGGCCGCAAAACACAGCCGGCCACGGCAATACAGGTTTGTAGCCCGGCACCGGCCCTGCACACTGATCAGGCTGTCCCTGGCTGACTCTAGTTCCCGGGCGGGGCCGTCCAGTGAGACTGTCCTGGCGGCCCCTCGGCGTTGCAAACCGGGTCACTGACTTAATTGGTCTCCCTCGAGTCGGCTAATAATTCAGAGGCTGCGGGGTAAAAATAGTTGAGTTAGCTACACTGCGGAGCCGCCACCATCATTAAACTGAATTCCCCGCTCCGGGAAGCAGGATGTGACGTCTCCTGCAGCGCCGGGTATCTGACTGAACCGGATGTCTCGGTACTACCTGATGATGACGTCACCGTCAGGCTGCCAGTCAGAGCGCGGTGCGGGGAATGATCATACTTATCATTGTAACGCTTGTTGCACTGGTCTGCAGTTGAGTGTGAGCCTGCCAGCACTGCCTTAATTCACTGTCTGAGTGGGATCCCCAAAGCCTGTGGGAGCACAGCGCGTGTAGTGCACACCGGGTGGCGCGCTGCCAGCTGCTGACTTGAGCTGCTTTCAATCAGTGACGGAGACACAACAGAAATGCGTGACAATGCATTTCAGTGCGGTAATGCGGAGTACCACACTGAAATGCGTTAGTGTCACGCATGATGCGTGATACTTGGCAGGACTGAGAGTGTCACTCATAGTCGTTGAATGTCACTCATAATTACACTGAAATTATGAAAATGTCATACATAAGCAATATGAAACCTTGGCAGCTATGCTTTAATTTTATTTGCAGCTTCAAAGCTGCATCTGCTCCCCCTCCAGCTACTGACGCTCCTCCCACGTCTTCATCAGCGGCAAAAGCCTCTTCCGGCCATAATAATCAGCCGCTGAGCTGGGCTCCGACCTGCCCGCCTCCCCTCCTCCCCTGCAACAGCTGATCAGCAGCCCCTGTGGATGCCAGGAACCCAATGCGATGCATGTGAGTGCTGATTTTGTTAAATTTAAAATATCAGCTTACTTACTGTAGTGTCGCGCTCTAGTCGTGCGCGAGAGCGTAATGACGTAGAGCGCGGCCGCCATTTTGTGGGCGGGCATTGAGCGCCGATATCGGAGTGGTCCGGACGCTTTTCCCGGCGCTCTCCTGTATTTATCAATAAAACTTCATACAACCTATAAAGAGTTAGCTCCTCAATTAGGGACATACCTACGACAGTACAGTGGCGACGAGACTGGGACCTGAAAAAAAAATAAAGGCAGCACAAGGACCCACCGGAGAGCACAGCAAGGGAGGCCACAAGGAACATTGGCCAGGGGAAGTTATACAGCAGGAGAGCGTGGCAGAGGACAGTACCACAGCAGGCAAGCACCCACGGGGAAGGTAGTCACAAACAGTGGGGCACATACAGCCCATAATAAAGGAGGAAGGGATACAACCAAACCCCTTGGCGAGCAGAGGGAAAGAACGTATCACTAGGCACAACGTCACCCCGCTAGAAGCACCAATTGGACATCCAGGGCCCTGGCGGAACAAGCGCAGCACAGTGAAGAGGGTGCCTTGGAGCCCCAACAAGACCAAACACACCACAGAAGCACAAGTGCACCGGGCAGTCCCAGAGGGGAAGAAACTATACCAGAAAGACGCGCCGAAATGTGTGCGCAGGCGTCTTCACTTACGACACCAATCCCATTCTTACCTAAACCAGGCGATCCCTTGACGAAATGGGAGGATTGGAGAGAATATTTCATGAACTACTTAGAAGCCCTAGAAGATGAAAGTGAAGAGGCATTCCCCAGCAAGAGGAGGAAGAGAATATTACTCCACAACTTAGGCCCGGAAGGAATCAGGGTCTTCCAGAACCTGGTCCCCACACAACGACAGGCCGCTGATGATGACGTATTCCGACAAGCGATAGAGGACCTAAACAACCATTATAGACCGGCAGTGTGCACGTCCATAGACAGATATAACTTCCAACAGAGGAAACAAGCAGTGGGTGAGTCCATAGACGACTACGTTGCGGCGTTAAAGAAATTAGCGATCACATGCAAATTTGGGGCCTTGCATGACGAATTTATCAAAGACCAAATAGTCATGCACACGACAAACACAGCGATCCAAGACAAACTATGGGTAAACGGGGATGCTACCCTGAAGGAAGTCATAGCCATGGTAAAAAAGGCGGAACTATCCAAAAGATGCGCTGAGGCAGCGAAGAGAGAAACTACCGCGAGGCCCATGGTCAACAGAGTCACCGAAGCAGAACCGCCAGAGAGGGGCAAAACGACGGTGGCAGAAGGGAAGGTGCAAACCAAATGGACTCCACGACCAACACAGGCAAAGAAACCGAATAAAGAGGGCACAGACACGTGCTACAGGTGCGGCAGTCCATCCCATGCGGCATATGATAAACGTTGCCCTGCCTTCCGGGCCAAATGCATGTACTGTGGAATCGTAGGGCACTTTGAAAAGGTGTGTCGCCGCAAGGTGAAGAGGCCAACGGTCAAGTACGTAGCACAAGACATCGGAGTTGAAGAAGAAGGAGGAGAAGAGGAAGAAGACAATATACTGTGCATCGAAGAACAAGTACTGGGCATAGACTGCAGACGCTCCAAGAAACCACAATGTGACATGGTAGTGGGAGGAGTTCCGATCAAAATGGTGGCAGACTCCGGATCTCCGTATACCATCATTCAACGGACAGTGTGGAGTGAAAACTTCAAACCCAGCCTGGGGTCACACCTCGAACCCCCAGACATACGTCCGGTCACGTTCACAGGAGAACCCATCCCAATGGTCGGATATCGAGTCCTGAAGTTCGAATTCAAGGATCGCAGTGCAGAGTGCAAATTATATGTGGCTGAAAAGGGTCCCTCTGTTCTAGGATGGATGGACCAAGGCGACTTGGGCATACAATTGAACCCAGGAGGGGACACGCAAGTCCTGATGACCAGCATAGACAATCAACCCAACTTCACAAAAATGAAAGGCGAATTCCCCACAGTGTTTGGAGGAAGAGTGGGAAAACTAACAAAATTTACACACAGAATCGACCTTAAGGAAAACGCCAAGCCAGTGTCCCACAAGGTGAGGAACATACCACTAGCAATCAGGGACGCAGTACAACAAGAGCTGCAGAGATTGGAAGACAACGGGATCATAGAACCAATAAACAGTTCGGAATGGCTGGCCCCGTTGGTGGTAGCGATGAAACCCAATGGCAAGGTTCGTTTGTGCGTGGACCTACGAGAGTTGAACAAGTGCATAATAGTGGAGAAATTCCCATTACCAAGAATAGATGAAATGCTAGCAAAAACAAAGGGGATAAAATGGTTTTCCACCATTGATCTCGCCTCGGCCTATCATCAGATAGCCCTGCATCACACGAGCCGTAAACTGACATCCTTCATAACGCCCTTTGGATGCTACCAGTTCCGCCGGATGCCATTCGGTCTGGCGTCAGCAGCTGCGGTATTCCAAAAGCTGATGCACAAACTGTTCAAAGATATAGAGGGAGTACAATACTTCCAGGACGACATCTTGGTGATGGGCAAGGATCAAACCGACCACAACAAAAAGCTAGCAATAGTGTTACAAATCTTGGAAAGAAACGGCCTGACGACGGAATGGGAAAAGTGCAGATTCAGAATGGCGTCAGTCACATATTTGGGTCATGAGATCAGTGATCAAGGCATCACGCCCAAACACGCCAATGTCAAAGCGATATGTGAGGCACCCGCACCGAAGAGCAAAGAAGAAGTGAGATCATTCTTAGGGATGGCTGAATATTATAGTAAATTCGTGCAGCATTTCGCCACCAAGACACACCACCTGCGACTACTCATACGAGACAAAACAGCCTTCGGGTGGACAGAAGAGGCACAAGGGGAGTTTCAGAGAATCAAGGAGGATATCAGCAAAGCAGTTCCTCTACAAGGATATGATCCGCAAGGACAATCCATATTGACCACTGATGCGAGCGAAAAAGGACTAGGGGCAGTCCTTATTCAGGAAAGGAAGAATGGAGAGATGCGACCATCAGCTTTGCGTCCAGGTCACTATCACCAACAGAACAGAAATTCAGTGTGATAGAAAAAGAGATGCTGGCTGCGGTGTGGGCCATGGGGAAATTCCGCCAATTTATATGGGGCACGAGATTTCAGCTTAAGACAGACCACAAACCCCTGGTCAAAGTACTCACGTCCTGTGGTCACGCGAGCGCTACACCCCGCATCGCCAAAATGACCCTGAAATTATTAGACTACAGATATGATGTTGAGTACATCCCGGGAGCTAAGAATAAAGTGGCAGATTATCTCAGCCGAGCTTCAGCTATGGAGGAAGCCCCGACAGGTGCGGACAAGGACGAAGTCCGGGTGGCATTCACGGAAGATCATGAGAAAGTGATAAGTGGTCAGGAATGGAAACAAGCCTATGAAAATGACCCAGATGTTAAGGCAGTCAAGAACTTCATACTGCAAGGATGGCCAGAAAAAAGGCACCTGAAAGCGGAACACAGGAAATTCTTTGAAGTGCGTGAGGAGTTATCCATAGGAGACCAGGGAACATTCCTGTTTAGAGGGGATAAAGTAGTTCCTCCTGCGTCGTTAATACCACACCTACTAGCTGTGTTGCATGAAGGGCACTTGGGCATTGTGAAAACAAAGATGAGAACCAAGCAGATGTACTGGTGGCCGGCAATGGACAATCAGATTGAGAGACATGTTCGGGAATGTGACCAGTGCCAAAGGGCGGATAAATCACGAACCTTACTATGCCCGTCATTGGGGAAGTTCGACAACCCTGCCAACCCGTGGGAGGAATTGTCAATAGACATTCTTGGTCCAGTGCTGGACGCAGAGGGAACTCCGAAATATGTAGTAGTTCTCATAGATCGGTATTCAAAGTGGCCAGAATTAGACATACAGGAGGAGATGGACACGGAGACAGTTCTCAGATTTCTTACGGCTACCTTCCTCAGAGAAGGCATCCCCGCTCCATTCTGAGTGACAATGGACCCCAATTCACATCGGAAAAGTGGAACAAATACATGGAACGAAATGGCATCAAAGTCAAACACACATCTGTCTACCACCCGGCGGGCAATGGTCTAGCTGAAAGGTTTAACCGTGTCATAATGGGTTCCATACAATCAGCCATAGGAGTGGGGAAGGACTGGGAGAAGGAAGTGAGAAGTATGCTGTGGGCCTACCGAATTACACCCACTGGCACCGGATACAGCCCGTTTCAAATCCTAAGAGGACGTGATCCTTTCACCAAGGACAATCTGGCGTGGAAGGAAAAGACGGTCACAAGTAATTGGTCACCGGCAGTAGTTCACCACAACTTGGAGAGAGCCCAGAGAACATACACAGAGCACTACAATAAGAGACGCAACGTGAAGGAGACATTGTTGGAAAGAGGAGAGTGGGTCAGAGTCAAACTCGCCCAGTTAAGGAGGAAAGGAGACAGCAAATACAGCTTGCCCATGCAAGTGGAAGAGGTGTATAACAGAGCAGCATTGCTTAGTGACGGAAACGTCTGGTCGCAGGATCGCATGTCCAAGTGCAATAAGATATTGCAGTGGGACAGAGAGGAAAGATCAAGGACACAAGAGAACCAAAGTTCACCTACAGACAGTGTATTACCATGCGAAGGAGAGAGGGACTTAGGGGTAGAAGGAAGAGGAGTCGAGCAGGAAGAGGATGACAGTCCCATCGCAGATGAACATCAGGAGAACAATGGCAAGACTCCCGAGAGAGAGAGCCCTAAGGGAACTGGAAAGAGACAGGCAAGCATAGCGGAGGACAGTGCGGAGAGTCCCACCTCTACTCCGGTAAGACGTACACGGGCAGGGAGAACAGTGGTAAGGCCAGCCAAATACAGAGACTATGAACTAGGAGAAGTGAAGTAACTCCTGCCTAGAGACTCCGAGACTCTTATCTATGTTGTTGTTGTTTAAATAAAGAAGGGAGATATGTAGTGTCGCGCTCTAGTCGTGCGCGAGAGCGTAATGACGTAGAGCGCGGCCGCCATTTTGTGGGCGGGCATTGAGCGCCGATATCGGAGTGGTCCGGACGCTTTTCCCGGCGCTCTCCTGTATTTATCAATAAAACTTCATACAACCTATGAAGAGTTAGCTCCTCAATTAGGGACATACCTACGACAGTACACTTACTTGCATAGACTCGCAAATGGTACACTTATGCCATCTTTGCTTCGGTACGAAAACCGTAGGTGGAGGTTCATAAAACACCAGGCATGTTAGATCCTTTGTACGAGGCATGCGGGATGCAAGACACCACGCTCCTGTTCGTGCTTCGAGAGGATTCAACTCTGGAATCATTAAAGTTTGTGCTTGAGCGATGAGCACACATGTAAACTCAGGCAGGATAGCTTCAAGCTGCCTACAAATAAACCCCACTGCCCCGTTATCCTACTGTGTCCTACACCCCAACTCCGCAGTGTATAAACCAATTTAAATAGGACTCACCCCTCCATGGAATACCTGTTGCGAAAGGCAATAGGTTTAGCTTTCCTTACTTTCAACATTTGGTTTCACTGCTACAGTCGAGTTTTGGCCACAAAAAGGTGAAGGCTTCCCTCAATGTCATGCAACTTGACTCAGTTGCTTTAAAACATCCAGCAGGCATTAAAATATTTGTAAACAACAGTTTAGGAATATACCGAACAACAAATACAAGGAGAGAGCAGACTCAGAGGGCAGGAGTAGCAGCATTGAAACGCTGGGCATGCACAGATTATAGAAATTTATGGATGAAAGAAGAAATGGTACCTAAATAACACGTTACTTCTCCGAAATGCATCCTTCTGCTTAAAGTGTTACTATTGAAACATAGGATTAGGACATAATATGTTTTTTTTTCTTTACTAACACGCTTCCAAGTTGTACATAAAGGCCTAATTAGAAAGCTACCATTTTCAATAAAGGTTGTTGAAAACAATGGACAAGAGCGCTCCTGCAACCAACCTTGTTAATCTCCCCCCACCTCCGAAGCCATTTTGGCCAATCAGCAAGGGGATTATTGTGCTGCAACCAGCAATCATGTTGCTCTTTCCACATGTGCAGGTCATGCTGGGAATGTGAAGGTAATAGCTGCCTCCTATTGCTCCAACACATAACTGCAAATCTCTGGACCCTGGGGCTCGCGGATTCCGGAGAACCTGTCGCTCTGCAATCTGGCCTCCCTCTCTCCCGTGCTGTTCCGAGGAGCATTCACCATGATCGATAGCTGCAAAAAACAACGGCAGCAGCAGGACTTCTAGGACATCTTACCTGCTGAGGATTTCGAAGCAGTCATGAAAGACAAGGAATGCCTTGATCTGAACAGCCAGAAAAGTCTGAAGGAAAGTCAGTGAGTCTGTGGTTGGACGGGGGGCACGAGGGCAAGTCCTGGAGACATGACTTCAGCCTGGGCTGAAAATCCTGTGCATTAGACGGTGTCTGTTTGCCCCTGCTGCACATTCCTGCCCGCAATTCACACACCCCACCCCTGCCCAGACCTGTGCAGATCAACCAGCCACACCCGGATCCGATGTTAGCAGCCGGAGGGGCGTGAATGTTTTCTGTAAAACCATACGACAAACATGCCCTTTCAAAACATTTAACAATATAGTTGCTTTTCTGCACGCACACAATTAATGCACAAACCCCAGGGCTGTCCAAATCAACTTTTGCTTTGTGAGGTAAAATCGATCCATACTATGAATTAAATTACTATAGTCACCATCTGTTGTAAATGAAGTAGGCACCATATGACTGCCCATGTAATATAAATTGGGTGGTCGCTATATTCTTTCAGAAACCTGTTGTGTTTTACATATAATGCTCAGGTGGCATAATTTGTTTTTCAGTTTCCGGCACATCTCATTAAATTGCTCCTTCATCCTGCAAGACTGAGCTGGGGGTATTGCTTTGGGAATGTTGGGGAACGGTTGTTGAACTGCTATTTTAAAAAGTTTTAATGATTGCACCCACAATTGCTGCTAAAACTGCACTTTTTAAAAAGTTTTACTGAAAGCCTTACTGAAAGCCTACCTTGCACTCAAACTGCTTTTTACCCGTCGTGTGTTCCGTTGGACACTTCCTGCCTCTGGCAGTGCCTTCGCGCTGATTGGTTGGTCATCACCCAATCAGAGCCCAGCCCGGGTGGAGCCTGTTGAGCCTCCGTGGCATTTAATGGACGCGCGGCAAGACTGAGCTGGGGGTATTGCTTTGGGAATTGTTGGGGGAACGGTTGTTGAACTGCTATTTTAAAAAGTTTTAATGATTGCATCCACAATTGCTGCTAAAACTGCACTTTTTAAAAAAGTTTTACTGAAAGCCTACCTTGCACTCAAACTGCTTTTTACCCGTTGTGTGTTCCGTTGGACACTTCCTGCCTCTGGCAGTGCCTTCGCGCTGATTGGTTGGTCCTCAGCCAATCAGAGCCCAGCCCGGGTGGAGCCTGTTGAGCCCCCGTGGCATTTAATGAACGCCGCAGCGCGGACGCGCCGCTGGTGCGCCGAAGGCGCGCCTAAGGCAAGCCCGTCTGCGCCCGTCCGCGCCTGGACGTCGCCAGAAGCCAGGGACTCTGCCTCATCTGAGGCACTAAGACGAGCCTACTCCCGTGAAGCATTACTTGCCTTACAAGGAGTGGATGCCTGTGGGACTCACAGCTGGGCCCCAGATGATTGCCCTTCCCTCTGTGGACAATGCACCTTTAGGATTAACCCTCCTGGGCACCCTATACTCTCAGGTCCTAGGGCTCAGACTTACACCATTCTGAGTATCAACTGCCGATCCCTGACTAAACACCACGCTGAGGTGTTCGACCTCCTTCAGGATCGGTCACCTGAGGTTCTTTTTCTAACGGAAACCTGGCTTTCCGAGGCCTCTGTGGCTATACCGGCACTAGCCCTCCCCACAGGATATGCAATATGCAGTCTAAATAGAACAGGAGGGAGAGGGGGTGGTATCGCGATCATCTATAAATCAGTCCACTTGTGCAGTCTTATCCCCCAAGATATACCGGACTGTGAGAGTGCGCTCTTCAAAATCGCATTGAGTGCAAACTTCACTTTTTCTGGCCTCCTCATTTATCGCCCACCTGGCCCTTCTAAAACTTTTAGAGAAGCCCTGGCGAATACTATCACGGTACTAGCACTCCAGACTGCCAATTTTAATATTATTGGTGACCTGAACCTCCATCTAGAGATGCTGGAATCCCGGACATTCTAAGTTTCCTTGGGGACTTGGCAGCTTGTCAACTGACTCAATTGGTCCCGGGCTCTACGCATATCGCTGGGCATCTGCTTGACCCGATTTTTTTCAAACCTCGAGTCATTGGAAGTCCAAGCACCTCTCCCTATGATCTGGACAGATCATTTTCTCATCTTAATGCGGCTAACGCTAGCCGGCCCAAAGTCCCAATCAAACCAACACCCTTCACTGAAACGGCCTTGGCACAAATTTGACCAGGAGGCTTTCCTCACAGCCTTGAGCACACAGCCACTAGATAAAACCGTTAATATGGAAGAGGCTGATGCGCTCTTTCATAGGTGGGTAACCCAAGCATTGGACACTTATTTATTTATTTAGTGTTTTATATAGCGCGAACATGACCCTGAATGGGGTATCAGAGCGCTTTACATTTGCATATCTATAAACAGTTTTGTTACCAAGTCAACAGTAATTGTACAAGTGATTTTGCGAAAAACATTAAAGCAACACAAACATATATACAGATCCCCAAAGAGGTTAATGTTCGATGAGAGGTAGCATGCGTATGATCATGTTAGATCAGTGATAATGTCAAGTCTGTTGCGATTATGGGAGATATTTACTCATGTAAAAAGATTTGGCTTCATTTTTGAAAGCAGAGATTGACGAAATTTTTCTAATGTTAGGGGGAGAGCGTTCCAAATTCTAGGCGCTGCACCAGAGAAAGCTCGGTCATAAGTTCTTTTCTTACGGAATCTAGCCGGTTTCAGTAGTAGCCCTCCCTGACTCCGGGAGACACGGCAACCTCCTGAAAGTGTGATTTTCTGGGCTAGGTATGCTGGTGTTTTGTAGTGTATCGCTTTGTGGGTAATACATGCCACTTTTAGTTGTATTCTCGCTTCGTAAGGCAGCCAGTTGAGCGCTTTCAGATGAGGGGTGATGTGGTCGAATTTCCTGGAGCCAGTTATGAGTCTTGTGGCCGCATTGAGACAGGCTTTTAGTGGGGCTGTTGAAATCTTGGGGAGACCAGCTAGGGTTGTGCAGCCGTACTCGATCCTTGAAATTACTAGTGCTTGGACTGCTGTTTTAAGGTCTGCCTTATTTAAGAAGGGTTTCAATTTTCTGAGGTAGCTTAAATGGAACCGGGCATTTTTTGCCATTGTGTTGATATGCAAAATCATATTCAGGTTTTTGTCTAGTATAATTCCCAGTGATTTGGTAGACTCCACAATCCTCGGAGTACAGTTTAATGCTGTGATCAACTTGGTCCACTCTAGGATGTTCGTAGCGCTTTTCTGGGGGGAAATCAGCAGGAATTCGGTTTTATGAGGGTTAAGCTTTAAGTGATTACTGGTTAGCCAATGGATGGTACTCTTTAGTGCTTGGTTCATGATATCTATCTACACTTGCATCCCTTTCAAACTCACCCACTCTAAAGGCGCTCGGGCTAATGCCTGGTTCAATGAGGACTTGACCCTAGCCAGGAAGAATTGCAAGGTTCTGGAAAGAACGTGGAGGCGTTCATATGATTCCCAGGCTAAATTACAGTATTGATCAGCAATCAAATCCTACCACAAATTGGTGCGTAGAACTAGGGCAGCTCACTACTCCAGCCTGATCACTACAAGTATTAATCGCAGCAAAACCATTTTCTCCCTTCTGAAGAATTTGGTTACCTCCCCCTCGGCATCAGGCAGCATTATATCTTCCAGCCAACAATGTGAAGAGCTGGCGAATTTCTTCCAGGAGAATGTGGAATGTATCTACCATAATTTCAACCACGGCGTAACACCCTGCGTCACCGGGAGGAACACGTACATAGGCCCGGAGATCGTCCCTCTCACGTCACTACCCACTATTCTTCTTAAAGACTTGGAAGTACTGGTGGTCAAAATAAAATCAGGATCTCCAGACGACCCCTTAAGACCTGACGCCTTCCGGAAAGTTCAACAGGGCCTCCTGCCTGAGTGTCTGGAGCTGCTCAACCTATCCCTTGCTTCGGCGGTGGTTCCAAAATCTTGGAAACATGCTAAAGTTGTCCCCTTACTTAAAAAAACAACTCTGGACATATCCAAGTCGGAAAACTATCGTCCTATCTCGTTGCTGCCATTCCTATCCAACCTTTTGGAAGATCATGTGAATTCGACTCTAACTCACTTTCTGGAAGTTCATTCCATACTAGACAGCTCCCAGAATGGTTTCTGACCACGATATAGTACCGAGTCTGCACTGCTGACGGTTGTGGAACAACTGCGGACCGCCTTGGATGCCGGCAGAACCTCAGCTCTGGTTCTGTTGGATCTGAGTGCGGCACTTGACACGGTATCCCATGAAATCCTGCTCCACCGTCTGGAGGAGATGGGGGTCGGCAACAAAGCCTTATCGTGGTTCTCATCCTTTCTGGCCGACCGGACTATCCAAGTGATAGCTCCCCCTTTTGCCTCCCGTGTCCACCCACTCCGCTGTGGGGTTCCTCGGGGATCAGCATTGAGCCATACGCTTTTTAATATTTATATGAGCCCTCTGGCGCGGATGGCCTAAGCACGGGGAATCTCCTTGGTGTCATATGCAGATGACACCCAATTGGTGATCACCCTGACAAACAATCCTAGCCAGGATAGAGCGAAATTTAAAGAAGACATATTGGCCGTTGCAGAGTGGATGACAGCTAACTTCCTGCAGCTGAACTCAGCTAAATCTGAGATTCTTCTGGTGGGCAAAGACTCCCATCTCTGGGACAATGAATGGTGGCCTCCTGCCCTTGGAGCCCCTCCTGCCCCTAAATCTGCAGTGAAAAACCTGGGTATTATGTTTGATAAAAACCTTAACTTTGAGACGCATGCCAAACTAGTGGCCGGGAAATGCTTCGGGCTACTTCGTGGCCTTAAGCCGATACTTGGTCTATTTGACGCCCAAACGCGTCAGCTGATCATCCAAGCCTCTATACTGGCCCGATTAGATTACTGCAATGTGCTTCTCTTGGGCTCTAATAAGTCTGTGATGAACCGATTGCAGCGGGTCCAGAATGCTGCAGCACGTGCCATCTTCGCCCTCCCCAAGTACAGTCCTGTCTCCAACCTCCTCCACCGCCTGCATTGGCTGCCCCTCGAACACCGAGTACGATTCAAGGCGCTCTGTACCATGCATAAGATTCTGACAGGTATCGGCCCAGAAATCCTGAGCGATTTGTGCGCCCACTACTCACCACCACGAGCGCTGCGCTCGGCGAACTTGCTTCTTGCAAGAATTCCACGTATACGAAGGACCAGATCTGGCGGTCGCTCCTTCAGGCGACTGGCCCCCGCCTTATGGAATTCTCTCCCACTACACATTCGCAGCAATTCTGACCACCTGGCCTTCAGAAAGCTTGTGAAGACCTGGCTCTTCTCTCAATGCTAACTCCTCGCCTGCTCCCCATTCCGTCCTGCTTCAGCGCTGGGACGCCTCATTGCCGAGGCAGCCATGCGCTCTACAAATACTCTAATCTAATCTTCATCTGAAGTGATTATTGTTTCGTGATTCTGTACTAGAAGCTGTGATTAAAAGTCTGTCCCAACCAAGCTCAGTCTAATGTGTGCAAGTCAATAAATCAGTATTATATTCTGTTTTCTCCTGGTGAATATTTTTTTGCTAATTTATAATATTGGTTACTTGGTTTTTGCAGGAAGTGTTATGCTGTATCCCGGTGCCGCCTTTGTGAGAGTTTAAGCTATTAGTAGTGTACATGAAAATGCCTTTTCTTTATGTTTTAAAATCCAAAACATAAATAAAAAGGTATTGTCATTTACAATGCCATTAGCTCAAACTTGTGTGAATGCGAGACCTATTGTATTGCAAATGCTTGTTCTTTAAAAAATCATCACTCTGGTTCTACTTATTGGATAGTTGTCAATATGGTCTTGATTTTCTCATAAAAATATTCTCTACTTTACTAAACCTGTGTGGAGTTTTTTGTGGTGTTGTAGTTGTGTGTGTGTGTGTGTTAGTGTGTGTGTGTGTGTGTGTGTTGCACAATACCTTACACATTGCCTCTTTCTATGAGCCTGACTGCTCTGTGCCAAGCTACCATAGGGTGAGCACAGGTTATCTTTTAGTGTGTATCTAGCTTACCCTGACTAGGAATTTGGTCCCTACTTGGACAGGGTACATACCTCTGCCAACTTACGACCCAATTTCTAACATTGGTGACCTGCTGTGAAGATAGGACTTGTGTTTGTGCATACCAATTTGAGTCCTGCTTCAGCTTCCTCAATTTTGGACTCTTCTTGTTGTTGAACTTGTGATACCTTGTCAGGATGTCCATGGATCTCAACTGCCTAGCATAGTACACTGGGAGTGAGCTGAAGGAGTTCTGCAAAGGAGAGGGGGATGAATGTAAGCAGGAAAGCTTCCAAAGTTGACCTACAGATAGCCCTCCAGGCCTATGAGGAAGTCAGGAGGATACAAGCAACAACAGAGGAGGAGAAGCCAGAAGCTGAGGAGAGAACCCCCTACCATCGGGCAGGGTGCAGTGTATCTACCAGGGCCTGCCACATATGGACTTGGATATCTACACCATGGCGAGCTACAGCAAGACTGAACTGAAGAAGTATTGCAGAGAGAGAGGACTGCAAATCCCTGAGGGTGGTCCCATATTTCAGTAGCAGTTTGCCCTTGAAGTCAGTCTGGGAGGAGGTCCACAAAATGCAATCTGCCCCACCCTTGCTATACCTGACATCAGCATCAGGGTCCCAAAAGGGCAGTGGCCCTGAGAAGGAGGGAAAGGAGCAGTGCAAATGACTGGGCAAAGGCTTATAGAGGGTAGAGAGGCAATCCCACTGAAAGGGGGTGCCCTGCTGGATCCTATGCAGGAAACAGTGTAGCCTCCCAACCCAAACCCTGTGTCCTGAGAAGTTAAAGGACAGACAGGCTGAGAGTGACCTGAGGCTGCAGCTGGCCCAGCTAGCTGCAGAGGAGAGAAAAACTGAGACTGAGAGAGCTTTGGCAGAGAAAAAGATCTTGCTTGTTCATGAACTGAGTCTCAAGGAGTTGGACCTGAAGGCTAAACAGCTAGCAGAGTCTAGCAGAAATGGTGGCAGCAAAACTACTGTGTCAAGTGTTGAAGAAAAAGTCCACATACCCAGAGACTTGGCACCTGACTTCAAGGAGGGGGATGACATAGACAAGTGGTTTTAGGAATATGAGGTAGCTCTAGGGGTGCACAGGATGCCTGAGGAGGATTGGGGAGCTGGCATATGGAGTCATATTCCTGGTGATGGGAGGGATGTCCTACAGGCTGAGGTATCCCACCATGAAGGAGACCCTGTCGAGAAGTATGGATTCACCCCAGAAGAGTACAGGTTGAATTTCAAGGGCAGTCGGAAACTGTCTCACCAGTTCTGGAAGGATTTTGTGGGTTACGTTCAAGGCACTGGATGGTTGGGTGAAGTGTTGCATGGTAAACACTTTAGAGGGGCTGTACAATTTGATTGTCAGTAAGCACATGTCAAGTCACTGTTTTTCAGACCAACACCTAGTGGATTGTAAGTTCTCTGACCCCAAGGAACTTGCAAAGGAGACAGACCTTTGGGTGAGTATTAGAGTGTCTGAGAAGGCATTGGGGTGTGATCCTAATGGGATTTGCTCCACTCAACAGAATGAGAGGAAGGCTTGCAGTGACCTAGACAAGTCCCAGTATATTGGGGTGAGAAAGGGTCCCATGTCCCTTCTAAGAGTAGGAGGAGAGGTGGGGGTGGGCAGAGACCCGGGGCCTATTCTCAACCCCAGTGCATGGATTGTTCCCAGAGGGAGTGTTGTGTAGTTCCTATATGACCTATACAGGATCTGCGCGTTTGGATAACATAGACTGTGGGACTGGTGGCAGACTGATTCCATGCACCCCCACCGGGTATGTTAGACTGTCTGTATCAGCTAGCTCACAGTGCCACTATAATCTCCTCTTATCGGGGAGAGAATAGTTCTTGGCAACCTCAGAACATGACAACCCTGATCCCTCAGAAACGTGGAAACAATATACTACCTTTCGCTCAGTCACTCGTGCTCACTTAGTTTGTCTCAGAGAGATACACAGAATAAACAGGCTGGGTGTTTTCAATATGAATGTATTGAACAGTTGTTATTCTAGTGTAGAATAGATGAGCTGCAACAACCATTAGACAGTAGCAGAGATATATGATTAGAAGTACTATGAAAGTAAAAGGATGGTACAGTTCTACCATCTTGCAGTAGTCATGAATATATACAAGTACATAAAATACATGATAACAAGTGCGTACTCCTACGATGCCTCCCTAACTAGATGTACCTAAATGTACCTAGCATCTGTGTAGGTGTTATGCCAAGAATCCCTCTAGGATCTAGTCAACCCCATTACCTGAGAATGAGAGAATATGGGACCCCATCCTGGTCTCGAGTTGGACACCCCATGAGGGATGTTTGACCACTGCGAGCTGGAGTGTCTGCATGCAGGAACCTCAGCGTCTCTGGTCAGTGTGTCATCCGGGAAGTCTGTCTCCTCTGTCCTTCTAAGCAAGATGTGATGTATATATACCCATAGGTCTCCCAAGGGGACCTACCTTGCTTTGTTACTGTGTCGGCCTAAAGGATGACGTCGGGCCTGAGCTTTATACAGAGATATTATACAGGAGATGTTAGTCCTGCTGTGCTTCCAAGAAGCCTCATGCATAATGTATGAGATTCAAACTAGGGAAAAACCCACGTTCTGAATGCAGTGTCGTATCTAGGTAAAAGGTTAGTCCCTATGAACCGTTATGTATGTAATGTAGGGAAGAATATAGGTGAAAGGTTGCATTGTTACCTTGCCTATATAGGGTACCTATATGGAATATAACACCCACTCCTCTTCCGACTGGACGACATATGTAACTTATTACTGTACTACTAGCTTAACTAGATATTGGTGCCCACAAAGTTTATAAAAACATCTTTAGCCAAAATGTTTAAAGCTTCTAAAAAACTTAAAAACATCTAAACAAAATTTTGCAAGCCATAGCTCTAAAGTGTCCGTAGTTATAGTCCGAATCATTATAAGCATTAGAAAGCCATGAATGCCCAATAAATGAAAGGAATGTCAATTTTGCTTTTGAGTTCCAAATTTGAGCTTGTTTAAAAAAGGGCGAATTTCTTCCAGCACACGATGAGCCAAAATGAGTCAAATGTTTGTGTCCTGGCTGGTAGACGCAACATTTTCATTGCTTGCTTCTGCAGTAGACAGCCCCTGTAGCACCTCGCAGAGTACGTCAATTGAGCACAGATGATGTTCCACGCTATCCGCAGCCGGTGTTGGGGCAGCCTGTGCGCCGTCCAAAGCCTGGGTGTCAGTGGAGGAGCCGGTGTCCATACCAACAGGTGCAGTTACTACCTGTGGTGGCTCAAGGAAGGCCGCCATCAACATTGGAATACGCTGAGGACACTGCAGAACATGGGCCATTATCGGGTCCAGTAGAGCATTCACATCCGGTTGCGCACATGATGGGAGTGTCAAACAAAGGTCTAACATGCATTCTTCTCCGCAAAACAGGCATCGGAGGACAGGTAAGATGCAGTCCATCCAGACTGGTCGAAATGACAAGAACCAAGATTCACTTAGTTCTCTCAGGCGAGGCGTGCCTTGATGTTGTACCATGCGGTCACAGAATGTTTGCTCCAGGAGTGCTTTTTCTATAGCCTTGGTGACTAGGACGTCCATTGTATAGCAGATAGAAAACAATCAGGATACCCGCTATTAGAAACAGGATTAGCGGGAGTCCTCCAAAGATGCTTCCGAATACGGAGTGTATGAAGTCTGGTATAACTCCAAGTACGGTCTGAAAGATGTCCAGAACCTATGTTCTTAAATAGGTGGACTATGCCTGTCGTATCAGACATGTTAAAGATACGATTTACCATTTCTGCGAAATGGAAAGGGCAGTTTGTATGGATAAGCGCCTGTATCTCTGCCGAAGACCTTGCGATCTGGAGATCAAAAGTCTCTTGAGCGCAGGTTAAGGGCACAGACTTCTGTAAAAGCATGGCTTTCATTCTGCTTAGAGTATCAAACCGTATTAAAGAAACATTCAGTGAAGGCCATAACGGCGCCTCCCTGACTGTATGTGTCGGCGGAAGCAATACTTGCATACAACAAGTAACCCTGGAGCTCACTGTTACTAGATATGCGATGCCCGGGAGCATTCCGCAGCAGCCTTAACTGTTCAGCATCAAGTAACTCCCATTTGAAAGTAGCCTAAATGCTGGAGTAATCACTGCAGCTGGGGTACCCCTCAAATGACAGGACAAGTTTGCTACAGACCCATTACAAGCCCCGTGCAGCATTATATCCTGGCATATGAGTGATCCACTTAAAGCGTTCTCACAGTTTGTACCGCTTAGAAACACTTCTCGATTCCCACTCAAGCATCGAAATCTGTATGGTAATTCCCAAGATTCCTTAATGTATTCCTTATACCATTTTTTCATATCTGCCTGCCTGCTTTTGTTCAAGGCAATACTGAAACTGAAAAGTAGTGACCAGTAGAGTTATGTGGCCATGGATTAGCCATTCTGTGGACGGTGATTCTGCCACTATAAATGGTAAACTATCCAGTTTTTCGATACGCAGCATTGTATATTTTGCTCCCCTTTGTGCCATTTCTATCTGTTTATCTGTTAGATTGTAGCCAGAAAACAGAGACGTGCTGTTGATAAAACTCCAAGGCACATAGCCTGCACGCAAAGATTGCAGCGTCCAGCTTAACAACATAATAGAACGTAATTGAGATTGCCCGTGTTGCAATATGGCCAAATTCTGCTCCAGTATGTCTATCGCAGAAGATACAATGTTGCCCAAGGAATATATCCTGGAGGTTAATGTAGTTAACCCATTGTCTACCACTGCTAGAGATTTCTCCAGATTTATACGGTCTATCTCCCGTAATCTCTCTGCGGCCTCTTGTTGGGATATTTTCCATATTTCATTGTAGGCAGCATAAATGCCAGCATAAATGAAACGTTTCTGGCGTGGCTTCCTGGGACCTAGTAGAAAATCCCTAAGATCCACATCCTGTGACAGTAAGGATAAGTGTTTTTCACCTATGTGAGTGTTGAGGTTTTTAGCCAATCAAGGCACAACTTCCCAACACTGTAGGATGTCACTACCCCTGGATGTTCTCTCTGTACATAACTAGGATCTGGCCTATGGATAGCGAACCCTTCGGTTTTACCCATGAATCTCACCTGACAACTATTGGTGTCTGAGGGCCAAATCAACCATTTCTTCCAATCGGGGTCTGATCTATTGCATTGTATGATGTCATCTAATGTAATCTCTTTCTGTGATGTTTCGTTTCCCTCGGTGTGTGATGGAGTTGGCACCCGAGGTGTGTTTAAATCTTTATTCTTGGCTAGTCCAAGGCAAGACGTCTGTTGTACTGTCTCGTTCAAAAACATGATCTGTTGAGGGATAAGGCATGCTCTAAATAAAGCTTCTGTTCCCTGAACTTGCCATTCTGCAGTACCCAAGACTGATTTTAAGTCTATGATGCCTTTCCATAAGTCGAAACCTTGTTCAGACAACTGGGCAATAAAGGAAGCAGAGTAAATCTGTTTGGTGTTTGTTAACATATTTTTCTGTGCTGATGTTAGTGCAACCTTATAATAATATGAGGCTGGGTAAGACATATTAAACCCTGAATAATATGGAAACTTTTGTGTAAATGTTTTTAAACTGCCTTTCGGCGGTGTTGGACAATGTTCCCACTGGTGGTATGTGAACACATTTCTAGGATAAACAGATTTATGCAGAAAATGCTGACCATAATGTTGATAACAATACATTGTTTCGAAATCTGGTATGCTTTCCAATGTTTCACTATTAGAAAATGCAGCAGATTTTTCCAAATCAGACAACATGTTATTTACAGTTTCAAAGTCCCAATCATCGGAAAATGTACTTGAGGTAATGATATCACTCAACAATATTTTAAATAAATGAAGAATTTTTAAAAGTTCGGTCGGGCCAAATATATCGAAATCAACCTTGTCCCAAACTATACCATCAGGTATAGGAACTGCTGTAATGTTTACTGGTGACAAGTCGCTTTGTTCTCGATGAGATGATTGGTGTGGTTTTAAAAGTAAATTCACCTTTTGGGCTGCAGAGCTTTGTCGAAGGTATTTTCCATTAACAGGCATGCTAAAAACTATTACTAAGCCTAACCAGAAAAGAAAGAAAAGTATCCCGGTAATTACCCATAGTTCTACCCAAGGTGATACCAGGTACGTCTTTTTAAGAAAGTTCAGAAAGTTTTTAACTTGCTGCTTGCGTGTTTGTGGTGCTGGCATCGTTTCAGGTTCACTTGGATCCAAAGAAAACATCAAAATTTATGAAGTAGCCAGAAGCAGTTCGATCAATTGTTGGTATTGCATGAAGATTTGTAGAAATCAAAGTTTGCTCTTGTCGAGGCATGTTGATGTAGAAATTTGTATTTGGTTGAATTGAAATTTGTCTTTCACTTTGATTCTAAATTTGAACTTCAGGTTCAAGAGGAGCGAGTTCCATAGCATTATTGCATAGTCCATCATTCCGTGCAGGGGACTCCTCGAACGTGATGAGTCTTTCTGTTTAAACTTCTTAAATTGTAGCGAGGGGAGGGTGTCTGCTACTTTGGAGTCCACGTGGCCTACTACTCAGTATCAGCCACATAGTGTGGTTTGATTAGGTCAATTGAGACAAATCTTTTCTCCTTTTTTCCGGCAAGAGGCGGTAGAAGTACAGTTCTTGTTCCTTCAACTGCTAGGACCTGCACAGGCTTTCTGTATGATGGCCCAAATTCTTTCTTCTCCGCTATTTTCTCTCTGACCAGATCCCCGACTTTTGGGATCCAGACAGGTCTTGCCGTGACTGTTTTGACTTCCCCAGTGGCGGTCTGCTTCATATGGAAATTACTTTGTTGTGTCCTGGATTCATTCAGATCCTGTAAAACAGCCAAACGATCATGGATGTCAAAAGGCTTTTCATCCGCCACTGCGCCTTCACAATCAAGATCAGGTACCCACATTCTTGTCCCAAATAGGACCTCATAAGGAGTGACACCCCTAGAGAGCTTCTTGGCTGATTATGTATTGCCCTTTGTACTCCATACAGATGTTTTACCCAATTTCCACCCGAGCATAAAACTCTAGCTGTTAAAGATTGCTTTAAGTCCCGGTTTTTCCTCTCCACGACCGAATTTCCCTCGGGATGGTACAGAGAGGAGTACCGCAATGCTACACCCAATCCTCTCATGGCCTCCTTGTAAGCCCGAGAGCTAAACACAGGGCCCTGGTCAGAATGTAATGCGCCAATTGCGTATGTCCTTATGAAGACTCGCAAATCTTTTATAACAGTTTGAGCGTCAGCCGAGCATTGGGGCCACAACCATAGGAATCTTGAGCAGGAATCCACTGTAACCATGATATACTTGTAAACCCCATCTCTTTGTAAGGGGCCGCAGTGGTCCAAGTAAACACACGCTAGTGGTTTGTCAGATATTAATAATGGTGTCTGTGCTGGATGTGTTACGGTGGAACCTTTCATCTGCTGGCAGATGTCGCATTTCAAGACATAGTCTTTAGTCTGCTTTGTTAACCCAGGCCACCAAAAACATTGTTTCAATAAAGAAACAGTCGCTGTAACTCCTGCATATGCAGAACCTATCCCTTCGTGTGCTGCTAGAATTAAACTTAACCTACGATCCATGTTCGGAATTACTCTATTCCCCACTCCAGGAATCTGAGCAAATGGAATGTTATTGGCATCTAACTTGTAGGAGTACTTGAGTGGAAACCTTTTTGGTACTGCTTTGCTGTTTTTGCGTGAAGCAATGACAGTCACCATAATCTCACTGTCTATTCTCGTTTTAGAATGAGTGATTGCAGCTATGGAAGCCATGCGTACAGCCCCCTTTGCGGCTTCATCAGCCAATGAATTCCCTTCAACGTGAACGCCATCACGCTGATGACTCAGTGTATGTATCACGTGAGCCCTCGGCAGTTCGGTCTTCAACTCCACTACCTGTTCCCATAGCATTTTGTGCTAAATTGTGCCACCTTTTGCAGTTTTTAACCCGTTTTGAATCCAGTGCTGTAAATATTAATTATATGACTGCACGCAGTAAAAGGAATCACATACAATTAGTGTGGGGAATTCTCGATCCGTATTTACCAGTGCCAATATCAATGCTTTTAACTCTTCCAGCTGTGCCGTGCAGTCTCCTAGAGATTGCGTTTTCGTGCAACTTGGATGGAACTTTCCATCCTGCATGCAACCTTTAACGATTGCACATGCCACGCTATATTGTTGCTTACTTCCTATGGCTGGTTGAGCAGATCGGTCAGTGTAAATAATATATTCATACTGATCTAGAGGCATTATTTCGTTTGGTAGAGGATACTCTTGTTCGTATTGCAGGAATGCTTGTGTCTTTAGATTTGGGTCGTACCTGTATTCTACATCTGTGGCAGTGAGAGAATTAGCCCATTGTATCCATCTCGGCTGTAAGGCTTTAGCATTAGGAACGCTTGCTTTTGTCGCAACCTCTAAGGCTGGAACTGGAGTGACTACTAATATTCGTTTCCCCTAAGCCAGTGCTCTTTCTCTCACTACAGCGGTCTGTACTGCTGTCAGAATCTTTTCTGTATATGTAAAGCGCATCTCAGCATTTGTGTACAAATGTGATTTGTATGCAATTGGTACCGTTTCACCTTCATTATATGTTAGATAGGTGTACCCAGATTGACCCACAACTATACGGATCACCAGGTTGCGTACGTTTACGCATGTCTGTAAGTGTTTGGAAGCTATCATGTCAGCTCATAGGGAACGAAGTGTATCTGTGTGTTCCTGTGTCCATTGTCTAATGGAAAAGTCAGGTTTTATTAAATCGTAGAAAGGTTTTACTCTTTCTGCGTAATCTAAAATGTATGTTCTACCAAAATTTAGGAATCCCAGGATTGATTGTACATTTTTAAAATAATTTTGGAGGTTGGAGCAGCGTGCATTTTTCCCCAAAAATTTCTGCCAGGCTTTTACCTTCATTTGAAAGCTCATTTCCTAAAAACAGGACACTGAGGTGGGCAATTTTTGATTTTTTTAAAGTTGAATTTGTAGCCCTCCGATGCAAACCCCAAAATTATGGTATTCACTCTGTTCAGGTGCTCCTCTAGGTCATCGTCCGTTAGATAAATATCATCCACATAGGACAATGCCTCTTCATCCAAATTTTGAAGTAACTCAGTTACCCTGGCCGAAAACAGCCCCGGGCTATTCTTATACCCTTGGGGGAGTCGACAAAATTGACGCTGAGACCCTAGCGCTGAGAATGCTGTTAGATACCTGCTTCCAGGAGCTATATTTTGGCAAAAAAATCCATTTGAGATATCAAGAGTTGTTTTATATTTTTTCAGCACAATGTTATTCATTAATGCAGCACTGTGTGCATTTTGGACTGCAAATGTCTTAGTTCAAGTGTTTAAATGTCTATAATCTAAAACTAAACAATATGAATTGTCAGGTTTCATGACCCAAAACAAAGGATTATTCATTGATGAGGTGCAATTTTCGATCACCCCTTGGTATTCAAGTTGATCTAAGATTTCCCTGACCTGTTTTTTAGTTTCTTGCTTTATTGGATACTGCCTCTGTGCAGTTGTAGTATTTTTTTAAAGGAATTATATGGTGGGTTGAATTCTCATCACATCCAACATGGTTCTTGTATAATGCCGGAGCCTAGGCTACCGCCCACTCCCGCGCATATGTGTGTTGTACGTGCCTGGGAATATGGTCTGGGAATGCCGGTAGAATTGCTGTTTCCCCTTTACGGCAACCCATGACGAATGCTGGAGGCCAATCTCATTCAGCTAACAACATGTCATATCCAAACATCAGGTTCTCCCAAAAGAGACTTCTCACTGTTCTACATTTGTCCCCCTCCATATGGAGCGTTATTTCATATACTTTATGTGGGACACTTACCCTAGTATTGGGTGTTTCTACCGTGATGTAATCATTCAAGTCTGCTATCACCAGAAATTCCATCAGGTTCTGGCGAGCTATTGTTACTTCTGCCGCACTGTCTAGCATCGTCAGAGCCCATTTCCCATTCAGTAGTCGAGTCCTCAGAATTCTGGGCATGTCTGATCTTTAGACCTGCAACCTTCTTCTTTTTGAACTGTGGCTTTTGCTTTGGTTTCTCTTCTTTTTTAGAAGTGTAATCTTGAGCGTGCTGCTTGTCTCTGGACTTTGTACGCTCTTCTTGTCTGTCTGACCGATCTTCCCTCTCTGAGTTTTTCGATGAACCCTGAAAGGAACGAGAGGAGCGTGTATCAGTATCCTGATACCTGTCGGGTTTCCTAATATTATCCCTATTCCTAAGGATATACCTTTTTTCAGAGGGCTCCTGTGGAGGAGATCTACCTCTGGATTGAGATCTGTTTCCTTTAAAGTTTTTTATTGTCCCACTTCTTCTTAGTTGAAGCAGGTGTCTGCTTGGAAGTGTCCTTTTCAGGACTGCCTATCAGTTGTGGTTTTAAAGCATTCCCACCCAAACTGTCTCTGCCAAATTCTGCATACGCAGTTTCAATTATTTTTGGTAGTTCCTGTTCCTGTTCTAAAGGACTGAACTCCCTTAGGCGTTGGCGGATAGCCACTGAAGCTGCATCCCCTTTAATATTAGCTAACATTATGGCTGATACCTGGGCATAGTTACCTAGTAACTTCATCCCTAAGTTCAGAGCAGGCTCTGCTCCGTACTCGTTCTGTATTTGTCTTAATACATCTGGTATCACTGCTAATGATGGGATACCATGAGTTCTGGTATATATGGCAGCAAAGACTGTACCCCAAGTGGTACAATCCTCTACTTGTGGAGTTATCACCATGGGCAAGCAGATTGTTAGCATTCTGTGTTTTTCATACGGGGTAGTATTCGGGAATACTGCCTCTAGCTGTGTTATTTTCTGAGCTACCCAGAATGGCATTTGTTCACGTTTTGGGGGCCTTATGCCCATCACTGCGTGTAATGTTTGTGGTGTGATTTTAGTTGCTGTACCCTGAGCTTGAGTTCCATTTGTTGCAACTATGGCTGGTTGGACTGTAAGTGTCCTCATGACGAATTGCGTCAAGTTTCTGTATATTTTTATCACATCTTTGTTTTGTGTGAGTAAGTCTCCTACTGGCATTGTTTCAATGTCAGGATGTGGTGTGTAGGCCGCTAATATCGGCCATGTTGACCCTTCTCTTCCGAGTGGGCCGAGTCTCACTCTTCTTCTTATGCAGGGTAGGGCGCCTTTAAACCAGTATAATTGTTCCTGATACGTGAGCGGAACCTCTGTCTTCAAACGGACAGTATTCCGCTGGTGCATCTCCTTCTGTGTAGGAGTGAAATGTTTGTGTTCTTGCATTTGCTGCTGGGAATGTAACCCACGAATAAAATACCCACCCACTCCAGACGTCTCTGGTGTTTTGTGAGTAGGGGTCTCTGAGAATAGCACGACTGAACTACTCAGATTCTTCTGTTGAATAAGTACCCAACCAACATTGGCGGCGCCATGTCATGTAGTTCCTATATGACCTATACAGGATCTGCGTGCGTGTTTGGATAACATAAACTGTGGGACTGGTGGCAGACTGATTCCGTGTACCCCCACTGGGTATGTTAGCCTGTCTGTATCAGCTAGCTCACAGTGCCACTATAATCTCCTCTTATTGGAGAGAGAATAGTTCTTGGCAACCTCAGAACATGACAACCCTGATCCCTCAGAACCGTGGAAACAATATACTACCTTTCGCTCAGTCACTCGTGCTCACTTAGGGGTCCATTACGATGGCGGGCGGACTTTGTCCGCCCGCCACCACAACAGAGCCAGGGACCGCCCGCTGAAGTCGCGGCGGTCCCGCCAGGCACATTAGGATGCGCCCGCCACACTGGCGGGCGCATCCCGCATGTTTTACATTGCGGCGGGCGGTGCTGTCAGCAGCACCCGCCGCAATGTACAAAATGCATGTTGTGCTATTGCATGCACAACGTGACAGGCACCGCGCGGTGCCTGCCACCTTGTGCATGCAAATGCAGGGGGGTACCATAGGTACCCTCCATGTGCACCCCCCACCCCCCCAACATCCTGGGGGCCCACAACGCGAATACTGCATGCCTTTTCATGGCGGAAATGCCGCCATGAAAAGGCTCCTCACCGCCTACATCCTAATATGGATGGCGGTGTCTCACAGACACCGCCACCATATTAAACCCATTTTCCGCACGGTCGCCTGTACGACCGGCGGAAAACCGGCGGACGGTCTTTCCGTCCGCCGGCGTCCCCACCGCCATCGTGATTTGGCGGGAGGTAAATGGTAGGCGGGCGGATCGCCACCGCCATACGGGCGGTGGCGATCCGCCCGCTATTGTAATGACCCCCTTAGTTTGTCTCAGAGAGATGCACAGAATAAACAGGCTGGGCGTTTTCAATATGAATTTATTGAACAGTTGTTATTCTAGTGTAGAATAGATGAGCTGCAACAACCATTAGACAGTAGCAGAGATATATGATTAGAAGTACTATGAAAGTAAAAGGATGGTACAGTTCTACCATCTTGCAGTAGTCATGAATATATACAAGTACATAAAATACATGATAACAAGTGCGTACTCCTACGATGCCTCCCTAACTAGATGTACCTAAATGTACCTAGCATCTGTGTAGGTGTTATGCCAAGAATCCCTCTAGGATCTAATCAACCCCATTACCTGAGAATGAGCGAATATGGGACCCCGTCCTGGTTTCGAGTTGGACACCCCGTGAGGGATGTTAGACCACTGCTAGCTGGAGTGTCTGCATGCAGGAACCTCAGCGTCTCTGGTCAGTGTGTCAGCCGGGAAGTCTCTGTCGCCTCTGTCCTTCTAAGCAAGATGTGATGTATATATACCCATAGGTCTCCCCAGGGGACCTACCTTGCTATGTTACTGTGTCGGCCTAAAGGATGACGTCGGGCCTGAGCTTTATACAGAGATATTATACAGGAGATGTTAGTCCTGCTGTGCTTCCAAGAAGCCTCATGCATAATGTATGAGATTCAAACTAGGGAAAAACCCACGTTCTGAATGCAGTGTCGTATCTAGGTAAAAGGTCAGTCCCTATGAACCGTTATGTATGTAATGTAGGGAAGAATATAGGTGAAAGGTTGCAATGTTACCTGCGCCTATATAGGGTACCTATATGGAATATAACAGGAGCACAAGCAGGGATACCTGGTACCTGGCCTGTACCATGAGACCAGTCACTGGGCGCAGTCCCACAGTGTCAGGAGAGGTGGGTGGGCAGCTGCGACAAGTGTCTTACCAGTTCTGTTTTCTGCGGGTACCACTTTACAGCAGAGGGTACAGAGTGTCAAGGGGAGGTGTAGGAAGTGGAAACAGTCTGCAGTGAGAGGACCTGTGGGTCAAGGGATTCCAGGTCTGATGTCAGAGCTCCCCAGGACTGACCCTGGGGAGGCCACTTGTGGCCTGAGGGGGCTCCATGCACTGTCACACGGACAAAGGGCTGGAGACCTCCACCAGGCAAACTTTTGCTCAACACATGCAGAATGTGTTTCCCCTGTGGGAGGTAGTTGTACTCCCCTGGAAGTCCTGTCTTGCCAGGCACTTGTACAGCCTAAGGGTGCAGACCCTGGGTCAAAGGACCAATTTCAGGATATCACCCCGTAACTGGTGGGAGGGAGAGTGGAAAAAGGGTGCAAGTCACCTTGGGACTCTGCCTCTCACTCTGAGAAACCACAGAGGACAGAGACCCTTGGGCGGCCTGGATCTTGGCTCTTTACACTGACAGCTTTCAGTGGCCTCTGTTGGTTGCTGTCCTTTTGGACAGAGTTTTCATTGGGTTGGGGACAGAAGTCAGACCCAAGGGGTGGAATGTGACACATCACTGTGTTGGCCATGGTGGTACTATCTGCTTACTGGGATGCATCTGGAGCAACTTAAGGTTAAGTGTTGCACAGATGGGGTCCACCAGTAAGTAGGAGGCCCCAGAGAACATAGTCAGAGGGATCCAACTGAGTTCAGACAGGTGTAGAACTGGCAAGAACCCCTGCAGTAGTGGCCCATCGTACCGGTTTTATAGCCCTAAGCAGGGAAGCCCATCAAGATATTGATTAGGCTACCCTAGCTTTAGGCTGGGGGGGTCGTGTTGCAAAATAGCCCTCTCTGAAGGAGCACCCTAAACCCTTTGCCTTCCTCCTCCTATTTTTCTGCCCTTTGTTATTGTTGGCTTTAAGACTCTGAGCACGTTACCACTGGTTGTTCTGAACCAACTGCTTTTCTGCTTTGCCTAGCTGCCCTGCTACCTGCTGATCTCTGCCCTGTTGAGCACAAGGACTGGATCCATCTCACTTGAACCCAGAGTGACTCCAAGGGCTTGCTGGCTTGCCTCCTGTGTCTGAAGTCTCAGGGCCATCAAAGATGTCCTACAAACTCTGCTGCTGGATTATGCCATCTGTGAGTCCTGTCTTACCTGAGGTGTCAATCCAGTCCCGGGCCTTAGAAGTTGGGTTTGCAGCAGTTTCTGCATCAAAATTGATGTAGTGATTACTTTGCACCGATCAGATCAGAAGAATTGCACTTTTGACAAAATAAATAATCAACAACATCACCTTCGTACCGTGCGTCTCAACGACAATGGACAGCACTGCTCAACAATGACACAGTGCCTGCATCATAAAGCCTTCATCGACTGCGTGGATTGGCGCTGACACTTTTCTTCCATCCACGGGATCAATGAAGGTGCAACACCTCCTCGACTTCTCACATCTAGTTTTCAACGTTGACGCTTGCTCCATCCAAGGTACTTTGTCAGCGGGACCTGTCTGAGTCCTGTACCTGGCCTTCCCTCCATTGTGGTCGGCCTGAACTTTGGATTTACCCACATCTAGCATGACCTCAAGTAATATTTTGGCGCTATTGACTTGTAAGCACCATTTTTGGTTGGTTTGTAAGAATCCATAACTCCAGTTCCATTTATTTTTATTTTTGTCACTTTGGTCTTGATTTTCCCATGAAGATGTTCTCTATTTTTCTAAACCTATATGGAAAATTTTTGTTGTGTTTTCATTGTGTTACTGTGTTTGTGTGAGGCACAAATAGTTTACACATTGCCTTTTTAGATAAGCCTGACTTCTCTGTGCCAAGCTACCAAAGGGTGAACACAAGTTATCTTTTAGTGTGTATCTAGCTTACCCTGACTAGGATTGTGGTCCTTACTTGTGTTGCAGGGATTCTGCACAGGAAAATAACTATGCTTGGGAACATAGATCATCAGCATGTAGGTACTGAGTCACCGTACCACCTCAGTATTTATGAGCCTGAGTCCAACTAGCTATAGTGCCTCACTCGCCCTCCTAACCTTTCCAGAGAAACAAGTGAGTTGGCACCCAAGAACATAACAATCTTGACCCTCTCAAAGATCGCGGCAACAGGACACACCCTTTCGCTTGCTTACTTGTACTTGTCCACACTAGACACAAAGGAAGTTTATAAGATTTTTTTAAACTATCGTGCTCTAACATGCAGTATTTGTGCTACAATTAGAAATCAAGTGCATACCACAAATATCATTAGCATGGTTAACAAACCATGTACCATAAAATGCCCTGCCATATTATAAAACAGATTAACCTAACCCCCCCCCTTTTTCTTCTGAAGCTAAAGGGTTATATGTTATGGATCTCTGAGATTAGTGGCGGACCCCATATCTAAGCATACATAGGCGGAATTCCACATCTCAGCTGCGGCAGCATTCTTGCCTCAGGACCCTCACTCAATGTTTTTTTCCAGAACCCTTGTCCTCCGTTATATGACAAGATATGTGTGTTCACAAACAGCAGCTGCATTTTCTTGTTATGTCTAGATGCTAGTGTCAAGATAGCCACTCACCGGAAATCCAGGCGGTTCCACTTGGGTGAGGACTTCCCAAATCCCTCTGAAAGTACGCAAAGAATGATGGGGCCGATTCACAGAACTAATCGGAGATAAAATCCTAAACTTACTACTTTTGGTATTCACAGAAGGCATTTAGTAGTAGTAAAGTTAGGACTCCTAACTTTACTACTACTAAATGCCTTCTGTGAATACCAAAAGTAGTAAGTTTAGGATTTTATCTCAGATTAGTTCTGTGAATCGACCCCGATTGATTTTATTATGCATCAAACTGTTATGATCTCCCAGGGGGAAGGGGATATGGATGAAGAAACAAAACAAGAGAAATAAAACAAGGCTGCCAGCTGCTTCAGGATAGGAACTGGAATCTTCTGAGAACTCGAACTGGCTGTTAGTGGGGTTCACGATTGTTCAATTACTGGCTTCTGAAGTGTCACCAAATTTGTTATAGTACCCTTCAATCAGATTTGCTGAATAAAAGAAACATCATTAAACACCATGAGTCTCACCTATTGTGTACTGCTGTACAAAATATATGCATGTAACTGAGAGTCTAACAATTACCTTAACATAAAGGAATCAACATAGGTATACATGAGTTTTGCTGCTATTAGCTGGATAGAAATCTGTGAACAATGTTCAATTAACGAGAGATCTGTGAGTGAATAAATAATAATAATTAGAAGTTATGTCCTTTCATTTGCAACTGTTACACTATTATAATAAAGGGAAAAAACATTATTCCATTCAATAATAGAATGACGTTAACCACTAAATGATATTTATAAAATATTTCTAAAACGATTTATCTCTGTAGCATCTCTTAGTCTATTTTCTTGATCTCAGAACGGCTCACTGAATGTCACAGAATTGTCTGAAAATGAAAGTTTTCAAATATTTCCAAGTGCTTTGTCTCTTTTCAAATATTTCCAAGTGCTTTGTCGCAGTAACTTTTCAAAGTTCCAAAACAGTTTTCACACAGTAATAGTTTGTCGACAGCTTGGTTCAACTAAATAATGCCTCATCAAAATACAATGGTAAACGTTGTCCTCTTTTTCTTTTCTGCAGGTATCTGGCCAATGAGAGCAGGAGAGAAGAAGGAACGCTTCTGGAAAGAGACGTGCCGAGTCAGAGAGACGTTGCCGAAGGCCACAGGAAACGCCTCCGAAGTCAGAAACCAGGGCAGAAAGCAAGGCGGCTTGGGATCGTAGGACCGGAGACTTCAGGTAAGTGGAATCTCTTCTGGAAATGAGGCTAAGCAATGTTCAGTTGTACGCTTGAGCTTTAAATAGGTTGAGGGCACACGTGCAGGAGACTCATTTGAATAACCTCCGGCATGTGCTTTATGGCTGCAATCACTTGTGCAGGAGGTACCTAATTAGAATACACATGCAGGAGGGAGTGTGTGTATAACGGTTAAATCTTCATTTAAATATACAGGGCAGTCTTTGTGACTAATTGCTTTTAAGCCATGTGCATCCTCATTTAAATACACATGGCAATTCTTGTGAATGCTTGAGGTTGTAGTTTCCTGGGTCCATCTAATCTGATGTTTCTGGTAGATAACCATTACAAGTCTCATGGTCTATAACTAGGTTCTTGTAGTCTGTGTTTGTATGCCTGTTCTTAACAGTATTTTATTTTGTGTAAGATACTTACAGGCTTGAGTTTGTATCTCTTGGTGGGCAAATCTGCAGGAATCATGCGTGGGTGTTGTCCAGTGAGAAAATGAAAAGGCAAACATCCAAGAGCAGAGTGAAGATAATTGTTGTAGGAAAACTCTACTAATGATATGGCCTGATCCCAAGTTGTCGAGAACGTGGAAAGTTAACACCTTAGTATTTGATCCAGACTTTGATTAACCCTTTGTCTGTTGAATGCTGATGAATAGGCTACTTCTATTCCTAAGACAGAACATACCTTTTACCAAAATTTAGACGTGAACTGAGAACCACGGTCAGATATGATTTTACTGGGCAATCCATGAAGACGCACTACTTCTTTAATAAAAATATTACTAAACTCAGTGGCTGTTGGTATTTTTTGTAAGGGGACAAAATGTCCCATTTTAATTACTAAAAAGGTGGAATATGTATTTGAGGGAGGTAAATTTGTGATGAAGTCAATACTAATAGTATGCCAGGGAGCCGGAGGGATTGGTAATGGTTGTAAAAGGCCTACAGGGGCAGTGTGAGTATTCCTATTTTGAGCACAAACTGGACATGCTTGTACATATTCTTGCTCATCCTTTCGGGTGTCATCCCTCTAAACTTGTCTCAAACAACTGTCTAGTGTCTTTCAAACACCTGGATGCCCTGCAAGTGTGGTCTCATGTTGCCAAACTAATACTTTTTGTCGTAATGGATCCTGGGGAATGAACAGTTTGTCTTTTCTAAAATAAAACAATTGTTTTGTGTTTTTTTCAGTACCTGATAACCAGTCTTGTGCTTTTATGTGTTCTGTGGCTTTTCTTACTTCAGATAGAAACGTATCAGCAACTGTTACTGCTACTATTTTATTAGCAGAGATGATGCTTTGGGTATTTATTTGAGTTTGCTTGTTTTTATCCAGACCATATCTGGATAATGTGTCCGATTGAATTTGTTTGGTACCAGGGCGATAATTAATAATAAAATCAAATTCACTAAAGAAATGTAACCATCTCATCTGCCTGGGTGTGAGAACTTTTACAGATGTGAAGAACTGTAAATTCTTGTGATCACTATAAATAGTGACAGTGTGTTTCGCTCCCAAAAGATGATGCCACCACTCAGTAAAGACAGATTTAATGGCAAGTAACTCACGTTCCGCAATGGTATCGTTTTGCTCTGCTGGGAGTAATTTCCGAGAATAATAAGCTATTGTGTGGTGATGACAAGTATTTGGATTTTTCTGTGAAAGTACCCCACTAATAGCAACCTGTGAGGCGTCTGCTTCTACATAGAAAGGCTGATCAGGAACTGGATGGCCTAAAATTGGAGCTGTGGTAAAAGCTTGTTTAAGATTTTGAAAGGTATTTTCGGCCTTGTCTGTCCAAACAAAAGACTGACCTTTTCTTAGCAGTTAAGTGATTGGGGCCACAGTATCAGAAAAATCAGCAATGAATCACCTATACAAATTGGCGAATCCAAAAATCTTTTGTACCTTTTTTTACTGATGCTGGAGAGGGCCTGTTTAATATGGCGTCCACCTTATTTGGATCCATTGTTATTCCTTCAGGAGATAAATGGTAACCCAAGAATTCTACTGTAGTGACATGGAAAACACATTTTTCAGGTTTAGCATATAATGAATGTTCCCTTAATCATTGGAGAATTGCTCAGACATGATGGATATGTTCCTTTTAATTTTTTTAAAAGATCAAAATATTGTTAATATAGAGGATGGCACAGACATCCAAAAAGTTGTGCAAGACTTTGTGAATAAAAAACTGAAAAGCCGCTGGAGCGTTACAGAAACTGTTAGACCTGGCACCATTGGCGTGGGTCTCCCTTCCATTTTTCCACTGTTGACTTCTGTGTTTTTGCTATGTTTTTGATGGTCTAGATGCTTTGGGCACTTTGCCACTGCTATTCAGTGCCAAAGTGCAAGTGCTCCCTATTGTAAATTGTTGTAATGGATTAGTGACTCCATGATTGGCTTATTTGATTTACTTGTCGGACCCTAGTACCGTGTACCATGTGTGCCCAGGGCCTGTAAATCAAATGCTGCTGGTGGGCTTGCAGCACTGGTTGTGCCACCCACAGAAGCAGCTTGTAAAATATGGCTCAGGCCTGCCATTGCAAAGCCTGTGTGCAGTCTGGGACTGCCATGTCGACTTGGCAAGTGCACCCCCTTGCCAGTCCCTAAACCTTCCCTTTTTCTACATATTAGTCACCCCTAAGGTAGGCCCAAGGGCAGGGTGCATTGTATGTAAAAGGTAGGACATGCCCTGATGTGTGTGGCATGTCCTGGTAGTGAATTACAGCCAATTTCGTTTTTCACTATTGCATGGCTATCTGTTCCCATAGGCCAGAATAGGCAGTTTGATTATAACATCTTATAATCCTAACTGACCCTAGGAACAAGATAGGAAAATAAAGTTTAGTATGCCTGAACTCAGAATGTTAAAATACATCTTTTAGTGTGGGAGATTTTTACATTCTGTGTTTGAAAATACCACTTTTAGAAAGTAGGTATTTTCTTGCCTAACCATCCAGCATGCCTCCGCTAGGTTTGTGTATTCCATGTCTGGTTTGTGAGTGACAGGGGGCCGGAGAGGGCCTTGGCTCCAGCAGTCTGATGGGTCAGGGCTGGGCTGAATAGGACCTGCATTGAATAGAGAGTAGGGGGAGGAGTTTTCCTTTCAGCTACCTGGGCCAGGTCTGCTTTCAACAATGCTGTCTCCACCTCCTGCCAGGAAGCTGCACCAGGGAGGACAGAACTGGTTTTGGCTGGGCACAGACACCCTCTGCCTTCAGAGGACCAAGGATTTTGCAGTATAAATATTGGGGCCCAGACCCCAGAACTTTAGATCACTTCTGGGAATCAAGACGAACCCTTTGCCAAGGAGAAGAACTGGAGAAGCTGAAGGAAGATTACTGCCCCTGTGCTGTTGCTGTTTGGGGTTGGCCTGCAGTGGTTACTTTATTGCCAAGGAAAGGAGAAAAGGAACTTTGTGTGAACTTTTACTATCTTGAGGAAGATCTCCAAAGGCTTGAAGCTGAGCTTGCCTCCTATTCTGAAGTCTCAGGGACACAAAGACTTCACCACCAACTCCCCCTGAATTTCCTTGCTGGGAATTCTACCTGCAGTGAGGTGCCTGCTGTTGTTTTGGGCCCTCTGGAGACTGAGTGTCGCTGGGAGCTGGAAGCGTGATGCAATGAGGAAGAAGCGTGTCGCCGCCGCAGCTGTTCGCCACTGCATTACCGACGAAGCGTGTCGCATCACCGGAGAAGCGTGTCGCCGCCGCAGAGGTTGCCGTCGCATCACCGGAAAAGCGTGTCGCAGGGCCTGTCGCGGCTCAAGAGTCTACCGAGTTCGCCGCACGGCCGTTGGGTGTGCACGCATCGCATCCACATTGTTGCATCGCAACAAAGACGCCATTTTGTCGCATTGAACCGGATCGTCGCATCGCATTGAGGCGCCATCTTGTCTCATCGTAACCGGAACGCAGTAAGAAACCGACGCATCACCTCCTCTCCGGTAAGGATCCGATGCATCACCTCCCCTGCGCTGCAGTAAGGAACCGATGCATCACCTCCCCCGAAGCAAGGAACCGACGCATCACCTCCCCCGAAGCAAGGAACCGACGCATCACCTTCCCTGCGACCCTTTTGTTTGTTTTGCGTTACGCATCCAAGGTACTTTGAGAGTAAAGTGTTGCTTTTACCATCTACATTGAACTAAGCTATTTCTACCATTTTAAAGTCATATTTTTATTAGAGTATTGTGGATTTTTGTCATTTGGTCTTGTGTTAAGTCTAGTAAAGATTACTTATTTTTCTAAACTGGTGTGGTGTTCATTTGTAGTGTTTTCACTGTATTACTGTATGTATTCACAAATGCTTTACACACTGCCTCTGAGATAAGCCTGTCTGCTCGTGCCAAGCTACCAAGGGGGTGAGCAGGGGTTATTCAGGAGTGTATCCCCCTTTACCTGACTAGAAGCAAGGGCCCCTACTTGGTCAAAGGTACCTACCTCTGCCAACTAGAGACCCCCATTTCTAACATTGGTGGTCAGCGGTGAGGATTTGTACTTGCATTTGTGACTCATATGCAGTGATTGGTGTACACTACTAGTGAGTGCAGACCATAACGCGACCACATACATCTTGTTAGAATTTTTTCCTTGGAACTTCTATTTTTGCTAAGAACTGCCAATTCTTGCCACCATGACCAAAGCAGCATCCAACGCATCTATGGATCTACAATTTGAAGAAGAGAGGGTTGATACCTACACTTTGCCACAGCTTAAAACCTTCTGTAAAAGATTTAAAATGCCAGTGAAAGGCGTCACCAAGAAGGAAGAGTTCCAAAAGGCGCTGAGGGCCTGGTTGGAATCTAGAGATGCTACTGAGCATCCTGAAGAGCCTAGGGAGGAAGCGGAGGATACAGATGGGCAGCTGGATGGGCCATTGGGCCTGACCGGGGATAAAGTGCCTTCCAGGCCAGGCAGCAGTGTTTCTTCAAAGGGCCTGTCCCCGAGGAGCTGGGGGACAGGGAGAGGGATAGAATGCATAAGTTGGAGCTAGCCAAGCTCAAGCTGGGTGGTCAGATGGAGTTAGAGAATAAGAAGTTAGCCTTGGAAGAGAAGAGGATGCATTTAGAGCATGAAAGGATGTTGAGGGAGTTGGAATTGAAAGCCAAGAGTTTGGAAATTACTCCCTCTGGTGGCAGCACACCATCCGTGCCTGTAGAAACAAGAGTATTCATCCCCAAAGATGTCATTAGGAGTTCCACAAGAATGAAGGTATTGGGCAATGGTTTAAGGCCTATGAGGTAGCTATGACCTCCCACCGGGTCCCTGAGAAGGATTGGGGAGCGGGTTTGTGGGGGCGGTTCCTCAGTGATGGGCGGAATACCTTGTTCGATTTGCCCTCTGAGGATCAGAATTCCTATGTCCACATGAAGGAAGCCTTAATGACCAGGTATGGGTTGACCCCAGAGCTTTATAGACAAAGGTTCAGGAATTGTAAGAAACTGAAGTCAAGTACTTGGGTGGAATATGTGTCTTTCTTTTGCAGAGCAGTGGATGGTTGGGTGAAGGGTAGCAAAGTTAATGATTTTGAAGTATTCTATGACTTGATTGCATGGGAGCACTTGTCTAGTAATTGTTTTCCAGAGCTACGCCAGCACCTTATTGATAGCAAACTGACTAACCCTAGGAAGCTTGCTGAGGAGGCAGACCGCTGGGTGAGTACCCGGGCCCACAAGGGTCATGTGGGAGACTTCGCCAAAGGTGGGCAGGGTCCCCAGCAGAAGAGTGGGGGGGACAAGGGTAAACAGGGAGTTCCAGAAAGGGCCCCAAAGTAATTCCCAAGGGAACCAAGGGAAGGGTTCCCAGCCTCCCCCTGAGAAGAAGTCAGGGGCCCCGACAGATAAGCCTGTTCAGAGGGGTCCCAAGAGATGTTGTGGTCAGGTGGGCCACTTCTTCTGGGATTCTCAGTGTCCCAACAAAGGTAAAACCGCACCCACTGGTGCATCGCCCCGGCAGATGGCTAGTGTAGCCCTGGGTGAGGAGATGGGTGCCCAAGGTGGGGGGGTCCCGCAGAGATGTCCCTAGTATCTTTAGGAGACTGTGAGGTGGTCCCCAGGACCCAACTGCCTGATAACACTAAGAAATACAGGCAGTGGGTGACCAGCAATGGCCATAGGGTGGAGGCTCTGAGAGACACCGGAGCCAGTGTGACAGCTGTCAGTCGTCGGCTGGTGTCTGTAGAGCAGGTGATCCCCAATGCATTTTACCCTGTCGTTGCCGCTGACGACACAGAGAGCCACTGCAAGGTGGCTCAGGTTCGCTTTGAGTGGGGGGGTCTCGGGTACCCTTCAAGTAGCTGTGAGGCAAGCCATGCCTGTTGACTGTCTGTTGGGCAATGATTTGGAGAGCGCCCCTTGGGCTAAGGTGGAGCGAAGTGCTCATTTGGAGATGTTGGGTTTGCCAGAGTGGGCGTGTGTGGCAGCCAGTAAGGGTGTTCAAGGGGACCTGGAGCCTGAAAGAGTCGCCCAGGTGCATGCCTTAAAGAGAAGAGGTAGGGGGTGCGGGAAACCAGCCCCCAAAGCTCCCACGGTCCAGGAGGAGGCAGACCTTGAGGGGGATGCCCTGGAACCTACAGGGGAGCAGGTAGCTGAACTGGGGGACCTGCCTGAGCTGACCCATTGGCAGCAGGAAGGAGGACCCTCCAGGGAAGAGTTCTGCAAGGAGCAGAGGAAATGCCCTTCTCTTGTGGGTTTGCGGCAACAGGCCAAAAACCAGGCAGCAGGTGATCAGTCTGGATCACATTGGATCTACTGGGAGAATGGTCTCCTGTATAGCGAGCCTAAGGTTGCTGAGCCTGGGTCAGCCCGTGTGCTGGTGGTACCCCAGCGCTTCAGAGCCTTCCTACTGGGGCTGGCTCATGATGTACCTTTAGCAGGACATTTGGGGCAGGACAAGACCTTTGAAAGGCTTGTCACCCACTTTTATGGGCCCCAAAATGTGCAAGAGTTCAGATGCTCATTGCAGGACCTGTCAGACTTGCCAGGCAAGTGGTAAGAGTGGGAGGAAGCAAGAGGCTCCTCTCCAGCCGTTCCCTGTGGTCAGCACCCCCTTTGAAAGGGTGGGCATTGATATTGTGGGGCCTCTGGATCCCAAGACAGCCATGGGCAACAGGTTCATCCTGGTCTTGGTGGACCATGCCACCCGGTACCCAGAAGCCATCCCTCTCCGGTCGGTGACAGCCCCCGTGGTGGGTCGTGCGTTGATGGGGATTTTCTCCCGTGTGGGGTTCCCCAGAGAGGTGGTGTCAGACCGTGGTACCAACTTCATATCCGAGTATATGAAGTCCCTGTGGCAGGAGTGTGGTGTAACCTACAAGTTCACCACTCCTTACCACCCCCAAGGTAATGGGCTGGTTAAGAGATTCAACCGGACCCTCAAAGGCATGATTATGGGTCTTGAGGAACCTGAAGTGGGACGTCCTCTTGCCATGCCTTCTGTTTGCTTACAGAGAGGTGCCACAGAAGTCCTTAGGCTTCAGTCCCTTTGAACTGCTGTATGGTCACCCTGTAAGAGGACCTCTGAGTTTGGTAAAAGAAGGCTGGGAGAAAGCTCCCCATAAACCTCCCCAGGATGTATATAGCTACATGCTGGCCTTCAGAAACCAAACTAGGCGTTTCAGGCAACTCGCTCAGGCGAATCTGGAAGCCAGCCAGGAGGAGATGAAACGGTGGTACGATCAGAATGCCACTCTGATCGAGTTTCAGCCTGGCCAGAAAGTGTGGGTCATGGCCCCCGTGGAGCCTTGTGCGCTCCAGGATAAGTGGACCGGACCATTCGAGGTGCTGGAGCGCAAGAGTGATGTCGCCTACTTGGTGCACTTGCGGTCTCCTATGAACCCTTTGCGGGTCCTGCATGTCAACCGCCTAAAGCCCCACTTGGAGAGGTCCGAAGTGGGCATGCTCCTAGCGACAGATGATGGAATGGAGGAGGAGACTGAGCCTCTTCCTGACCTCCTGTCTGCGAAAGAGCAAGATGGGTCAGTAGATGGTGTAAACCTCTCTTCCACCCTGACCCCTGAGCAGCAGGATGACTGTCACCAACTGTTGGGACAGTTTTCTGATCTGTTCTCCCTGACTCCCAGTATCACTGATTGGTGTGTCCATGATGTGGACACTGGGGACAGTCCTCCTGTTAAGCACAAAACTTACAGAGTGACTGACAGGGTGAGGGCTTGCATCAAGGAGGAGGTCTCCAAGATGCTTGCGTTAGGGGTGATTTAGTCCACTTACAGTCCTTGGGCAGCCCATTGGTCTTGGTCCCAAAGGTTGCCACACCGGGTGCCACGCCAGAACTCCGGTTCTGTGTGGACTACCGAGGGCTCAATTCAGTCACCAGGACTGACGCGCACCCCATCCCCAGAGCTGATGAGCTCGTTGATTGGTTAGGGTCTGCCCGGTACCTCAGTACGTATGATTTAACATCTGGGTACTGGCAGATCGCCTTAACTGATGGGGCAAAGGAGAGGTCAGCATTCTCCACACCAGATGGGCACTACCAATTCCGGGATATGCCCTTTGGGATGAAGAATGCCCCTGCCACCTTTCAGAGGTTGGTCAACCAGGTGTTGGCTGGACTGGAAGATTTCAGTGCCGCCTACCTGGATGACATTGCAGTGTTCAGCGCCAGTTGGGAAGAACATCTGCGCCACCTCTGGGAAGTGTTCATGGCGCTGCGGAGGGCAGGCCTCACGATCAAGGCGAGTAAGTGCCAGATTGGGCAGGGTTCTGTGGTGTACTTGGGACACCAGGTTGGGAGCGGCCAGGTGGCGCCCCTACAGCCCAAGATTGATACCATCCTGGCTTGGGAACCCCCCAAGACCCAGACAGAGGTGAGAGCCTTTTTAGGACTCACAGGGTACTACAGGAGGTTTGTCAAGGGGTATGGCAGCATTGTTGCACCCTTGACAGAGCTGACTTCCAGGAAGCAGCCCAAGAAAGTGAAATGGACTGACAACTGTCAGAAGGCTTTTGATGCCCTGAAGACTGCCATGTGCATGGCGCCCGTGCTTCAGGCGCCCAACTTCTCTAAAGAATTCATTGTGCAGACAGACGCTTCAGAGCATGGTGTAGGGGCTGTACTTTCACAGATGAATGAGGAGGGCCTATACCAACCTGTAGCCTTCATCAGTAGGAGGTTACTTCCACGGGAACAGAGGTGGGGTGCAATTGAGCGTGAGGCATTTGCTGTGGTCTGGGCACTGAAGAAGTTGAGACCATACTTGTTTGGGACCAGTATGGTCCCCGGTTCAGACTTCCGGGTTCAGACAGACCACAGGCCCCTCAGATGGTTGATGCAGATGAGGGGTGAGAATCCAAAGCTGTTGAGGTGGTCCATTTCCCTACAGGGGATGGACTTCACGGTGGAACACCGCCCTGGTACAGAACACGCCAATGCTAATGGTCTGTCCAGATTTTTCCACCTTAGTGAAGAGAACTCCCAAGAGGTAGGGTAGTTCTCCCCACATTTCAGCTGGAGGGGACACGTGTTAGACCTGGCACCATTGGCGTGGGTCTCCCTTCCATTTTTTCACTGTTGCCTACTGTGTTTTTGCTGGTCTAGATGCTTTGGGCACTTTGCCACTGCTATTCAGTGCCAAAGTGCAAGTGCTCCCTATTGTAAATTGTTGTAATGGATTAGTGAGTCCATGATTGGCTTATTTGATTTACTTGTCAGACCCTAGTACCATGTACCATGTGTGCCCAGGGCCTGTAAATCAAATGCTGCTGGTGGGCTTGCAGCACTGGTTGTGCCACCCACAGAAGCAGCTTGTAAAATATGACTCAGGCCTGCCATTGCAGAGCCTGTGTGCAGTCTGGGACTGCCATGTTGACTTGGCAAGTGCACCCACTTGCCAGTACCTAAACCTTCCCTTTTCTACATATTAGTCACCCCTAAGGTAGGCCCAAGGGCAGGGTGCATTGTATGTAAAAGGTAGGACATGCCCTGATGTGTGTGGCATGTCCTGGTAGTGAAATACAGCCAATTTTGTTTTTCACTATTGCAAGGCTATCTGTTCCCATAGGTCAGAATGGGCAGTTTGATTATAACATCTTATCCTAACTGACCCTAGGAACAAGATAGGAAAATAACGTTTAGTATGCCTGAACTCAGAATGTTAAAATACATCTTTTAGTGTGGGTGATTTTTACATTCTGTGTTTGAAAATACCACTTTTAGAAAGTAGGTATTTTCTTGCCTAACCATCCAGCATGCCTCCACTAGGTTTGTGTATTCCATGTCTGGTTTGTGAGTGACAGGGGGCTGGAGAGGGCCTTTGCTCCAGCAGTCTGATGGGTCAGGGCTGGGCTGAATAGGACCTGCATTGAATAGAGAGTAGGGGGAGGAGATTTCCTTTCACTGACCTGAGCCTTCATAGAATAGAGAGTAGGGGGAGGAGTTTTCCTTTCAGCTACCTGGGCCAGGTCTGCTTTCAACAATGCTGTCTCCACCTCCTGCCAGGAAGCTGCACCAGGGAGGACAGAACTGGTTTTGGCTGGGCACAGACACCCTCTGCCTTCAGAGGACCAAGGATTTTGCAGTATAAATATTGGGGCCCAGACCCAGAACTTTAGATCACTTCTGGGAATCAAGACAAACCCTTTGCCAAGGAGAAGAACCGGGGAAGCTGAAGGAAGATTACTGCCCCAGTGCTGTTGCTGTTTGGGGCTGGCCTGCAGTGGTTACTTTATTGCCAAGGAAAGGAGAAAAGGAACTGTGTGTGAACTTTTACTATCTTGAGGAAGATCTCCAAGGACTTGAAGCTGAGCTTGCCTCCTGTTCTGAAGTCTCAGGGACACAAAGACTTCACCACCAGCTCCCCCTGAATTTCCTTGCTGGGAATTCTACCTGCAGTGTGGTGCCTGCTGTTGTTTTGGGCCCTCTGAAGACTGCGTGTCGCTGGGAGCTGGAAGCGCGACGCAACGAGGAAGAAGCGTGTCCCCGCCGCAGCTGTTGCCGTCGCATCACCGACGAAGCGTGTCGCATCACCGGAGAAGCGTGTCGCAGGGCCTGTCGCGGCTCAAGAGTCTACCGAGTTCGCCATTTTGTCGCAACGCACCGGATCATCGCATCGAGGCGCCATCTTGTCGCATCGTAACCGGAACGCAGTAAGAAACCGACGCATCACCTCCTCTCCGGTAAGGTAAGGAACTGATGCATCACCTCCCCTGCGCTGCAGTAAGGAACCGACGCATCACCTCCCCCGAAGCAAGGAACCGACGCATCACCTTCCCTGCGACCCTTTTGTTTGTTTTGCATTACGCATCCAAGGTACTTTGAGAGTAAAGTGTCGCTTTTACCATCTACATTGAAGTAAGCTATTTATATATTTTTATTACAGTACTGTGGATTTTTGTCGTTTGGTCTTGTGTTAAGTCTAGTAAAGATTACTTATTTTTCTAAACTGATGTGGTGTCCATTTGTAGTGTTTTCACTGTATTACTGTATGTATTCACAAATGCTTTACACACTGGCTCTGAGATAAGCCTGTCTGCTCGTGCCAAGCTACCAAGGGGGTGAGCAGGTGTTATTCAGGAGTGTATCCCCCTTTCCCTGACTAGAAGCAAGGGCCCCTACTTGGTCAAAGGTACCTACCTCTGCCAACTAGAGACCCCCATTTCTAACAGAGACCAAATGGCATCACTGTATATTTCAAATAGGCCAAATTTGTTTCTAAAAGCGGTTTTCCATTCATCTCCCTCTTTAATACGCTTGAGATGATAAGCACCTCACAGATCTAATTTGGAGTAGATAGTGGAACCTTGTACTTGGTCTAAAAGAACAAGGATGAGTGGCAAAGGGTAACGGTTCTTTATTGTTACTTTATTAACTGTGCGATAGTCTATGCATGCTCTCAGATCACCATTTTTCTTAGCCACAAAGAAAAGTGGCAAAGATACTGGTGAGGTTGAATGTCTGATAAAACCTAACTTGAGCAGTTCATCCAAATATTTCCTTAGGTATTGTGTCTCTGGTTCTGTTAAGGGTGTAAATCCTGCTGCAGGGTAAATTTGCCCCTGGTATAAGGTCTATTCTACAATCAAACGGCCTATGGTGAGGCAGTTTTGTTGTCTGAACTGGATCAAACACATCTGAAAAGTCTTAGTAGACTTGTGGTAATAAGGAGACAGAAGAGTTAGCATTTGGTTGCATGGCAGCACAATGTAAAGGAGAATCAGGGTAAGGTGTTTCTTGATAACAATGATTTCTGCAAAAAGATGAATATAATGTCACAATTAGCAATACCCAGTCTATTTTTGGGTGGATGTTCTAGCCAGGGTCCACCAAGGAGTTCTCCAAACGTGGGAGTGTCATTGAGGTCAAAAATTGTTTGTTCAGTATGACCGTTCTCACAAACCAAGGTAAGTGTTCTGTATGAATATGAATAAGACCGGAGGAGAGGGCAGACCCATCCACTGCTCTCACAGGTTCTGGTTCTTCTTTTGGGACATGGACTATTCAGAGTTTTTTAGCTAAAGCCAGATCTAAGAAATTAACAGTTGCTCCATAATCTATTAGAACAGTTAAGCAGTGTCTTCTTTTAGCAGAAAGGATACAGGTTATCCTAATAGCCATTTTTTTTTTTTTAAACTGTTTTTATTGATTTTCTCCCACAACAGCAAACATGTATTCCATTTTACTCATATTCAATACCCCTCCCTGCGACAGCCCCTCCCTCCCCTCCGCCCATCAAATCACCTCCCACTATCTTCATATTCGTAGATTAAATGCTAATTTTCCTCGTATTAGCCTCTGCTTCCCCTCCCCCATTACATCAGAGTACTGTCAGATAGTGGCCTATCCCTTGTTAGTCATCGAGGCGTGCCCACTCCATAAGAACTGGGTAATATGACTAAAGATAAACTAACCCCTCTCCCGCCCCCCTCCCACTCCACCCTCCTCCACCGGTGTGTCCTTCCCTCGATTGTCTGTACAATCCATGTCAACCATTCCCTCAGCAGTACTGTACATGGTCATCTCAGCTCAAAATGTCCTCGCTCCTAATTGCTCTGTTACAATGCCTGCACAACATGCCTGTCCCAGGGGTAGCCACACCGCCCTCAGTTTTCCAATAATGCCCCTTCTATATCTCCAGGGCTGAATCCCCCTCTGAGTCTTCCTCTGGGGCTTGCAGCGCTGTAACTAGTGCCTCCCATGCCCTTGCAGTCCCAAGTGCCTTATCATTATCTATCCGCTTGGCGTGTTGATATCTAACTGTACTTTCACTCGTTGCCCATTTAATTAGTTCTGCCTTCCACCTCACCACGTTAGGCCCATCCTTCGACTTCCAGTGCGCGGTTATCTCCCTTTTAGCCAACAACAATCCCAGATCCAAAAACTTACTCGTGATCTTCAATTTGGAAGTATGCGGAAACCAGTGCAATAAGCAGGTACCCATGTCAGACTCAAGTCGTCGGTCCGTGATTTCGCATAACAATTCCGTCACTTCCTCCCAATATGTACCCAGTTGCGGGCAGCCCCACATCATGTGGCTAAACTCCGCCCCCTCTAGGCGACAGCGCGGGCACTGAGCAGTGTTTGTTTTAAAATACTTATTTATCTTGGCCGGAGTAAGATATGCCCTATGCAATATAAAAAAATGAACCAACTGGAACCTAGCGTTCCTCGTACTCTTCCACGCTCTCTCGACTATGTGAGCCCATGTTTTCTCAGGAATCTCCTTGCCTAAGTCCACCTCCCATTTCTGTTGCAACCCCCTCAACGGTTCCATGCCCTCCTCCACCATGCGCCTATATATACACGTGACCGCCTTGTAAGTTCCCGCCGCCATCACTACGTACTGACACGCCATGGTCGTCCGGGGTTCCGTGAGGCCCTCCCTCCAGTGCCGTTGCACCGCAGTAACCAGGGCAGAGTGCAATAGATAATCCCCGCGAGGAAGTCCATATCTATCCTGCAGGGCTTGGTAGGGCAACAAGGCCCCATCCTCATAGAGGTCTCCTAATACCTGCACTCCCAGGGCCTCCCATTCCGCCAGCGCAGTCCAATCCCCCCCATGCGGGAGAGCTGTACACATACCCAGTGGTATCTCCGGGGCATATGGCCGATCGATTCCAGCCCTGCGTTGGCTCTGGTTCCAGCATAATCGCAGTGTCCGCTCCTCGCTGGTGAGCGTCCCAAGTCTCAATCGCTGTTGGAGCACTATGAAGGACAACACATGTCGCGGTATCCATTTTCCCTCTGGGCTATCAGGGCCCCTAACCTCCGCCGCCACCACTTGGGTAAGCCACTGTAGCTGGGCTGCCAAATAATAGAGCTCGAAATCCGGGACTGCTAAACCCCCCTCGGCCTCATCATGGTATCCAGTGCCACCCGCCGTCTACCATTCCCCCACAAAAACCCCCCGACCATTGAGCGGAGCTGTCGAAAAGTGGATCTCAGTACCCATATCGGGAGCGTCCTAAAGAAGTACAACAACCGGGGGAGCGCCACCATCTTTAACAGGGCTACCCGACCAGCCACAGAAAGTGGCAAAGTACTCTAAAAAATTAAAGCTACCCCTAAGTCCACGCACAGCCCTACCTATGTTCCCTTCTAAGAGATCATCAGGCGCATGATAAACATGGGTGCCGAGATATGGTAAGCACCGGGGCTCCCACCGTATGCCCCTAACCTTGGGGGGTGGGGGGCCAGTTCCCGAACGACTCACCGGAAATATGCATGTCTTCGCCCAATTCACCCCAAGCCCTGACACCCTACCAAATTCGCGAAGTAACCCCATCGCCCCATCAAACGCCCCTTCTGTGTTAGCTAAAAACATAAGCAAATCATCGGCGTACAGAGATATGTATTGCATAGCCCCGCAGAGGCCCAACCCCTGATAGGTCCGTTCCAATCTAGCATGTGCTGCCAATGGCTCAATAGCCAGTGCAAACAATAACGGAGAAAGTGGGCACCCCTGTCGCGTTCCCCTCCCTACTAGACAGGAGGGGGAAATCATACTCCCCGTTCGAACCCTTGCTGTCGCCGATCTATATAGGATTTCGGTCCATCGCACGAAAGCTTCTCCTAGCCCAAACGTCCGCATAACCTGAAACAGATATGGCCATTCCAGGCTATCGAACGCCTTCTCTATATCCACCGACAGGACGGCCTCAGTTGTAGTCTCATGACGGTCCTCTCCCAATATGCGGAGTAAACGGCGCACATTAGTGGCCGTGTTCCGGGTGGGTATAAATCCCGCTTGATCTCGGTGGACCAATTGTACCATATATGGGAGGAGTCTGGTCGCAAGTATCCGACTCAGAATTTTATAATCAGTTGTGAGCATAGATAATGGACGATAAGCTGTCTTATCCGTGGGGTCCTTTCCAGGTTTTAGCAACGGGATAATGACCGCTTCGCGGATGGAAACCGGTAACGCTCCCACCTCCCTCGCCTCCTTAAACACCGCCATCAGCTTAGGGGCCAATATATCAATGTAAGCCGAATAAAATTCTATAGGCAGCCCGTCAGTCCCTGGTGTTTTGTTACGCGCCATCTGCTTCACCGCTCCCCTAATTTCCCCTAGCGTAATCTCCTGTCCTAACAAATCTGCCTGCGTTTTATCTAAATGGGGCAGCACAACACCATCTAGTAAGTCCCTTATATCATCCCCTACCACCCGTAGTTGACTCCGATATAACTCATGATAATAATAAAAAAACAGCCCATTAATCCCCTGCTGAGTATACTCCAGGGTCCCCATCGGGGATGGCAAGTTTAATATGGGGGTGCCTCGGGGTATCGGGCTAGCCAGCCAAGCAAGTAGCGTACTCGCTTTGTCTCGTTCTGCGTGCGTGCGTGCCAAATATCTCCTGTAATCAAAACAGCGCAGCCTCTCTAATTGTGCCGCCACCGCCTCTCTAGCACCCACCACCTCCTCCCTAGCACCCACCACCTCCTCCTGTACTCCTGGATTCTCAGGGTGGGCCCTTTCAGCCGTCCGCAAGCGCTGCTCTGCCCCCGCAACGTCCCTCTCTAGGGTTTCCCTCCCTCCCACCATTTTAGTGATGCATATACCCCTTACCACCACTTTAAATGCATCCCATTCCAGTGCCGTCGCTGTGCCCTCGTTATCCAGGAAATATTGCCTAATTCCAGTCCCTACCTCCTCGCGGAAGACCTGGTCTTCCAATGCCTCTGGTCGTAACCGCCAGGCCGGAATCGCGGGCCTCTCTTGGGCCCATTGTATCCTCATCAATAGCGGGTTATGATCAGAGAGTGTCCTTGTGAAGTACTCACTGTGGCCTGCGTGTATATCCGGGGAACACAGCAGCACATCCAACCGCACGTGTAAGTCGTGCAGTGCCGAAAAGAAGGAATAATCCCTCTCGTCCGGATGGTGTGTGCGCCACGTGTCAACAAGCCCCCATCTGTCCTGCCAGTCTCGTCTAACTTTGGAGAGCCTATGTATAGGCGCGTCGGGCAAAGGTGGGTGTGATCTATCCATGTCAACGTCCGCTATGGAGTTAAAATCGCCTCCCATGAGTACCGAGCCGGTCAGATACGGAGCCAGTTTCCCTGATAACTGAGTAAAAAAGGCTATCTGGTCCACATTGGGAGCATATATACTACACAAAGTCACATCCTTCCCATTAAGGCGCCCCGCCACCGCCACAAACCTCCCTTCTGGATCTACCAATTGTCTTGTCAGCTGGAATGGGACCCCCGCTCTAATCCATATCAGCGCCCCCCTGGTAAACGCTGAGTATGTTGTATAATATACTTGCCCTCTCCACCTACGTGAGCGCGCCAATCCCTCAGCGTGGTTAATATGAGTTTCCTGAAGGAACACAATTTGGGCCCCTCTACGCACCAAGGAAGCGTGCACCTTATGGCGCTTCTGCATTGTGTGTAACCCCCGTACATTCCATGTTATGCATTTGACTTCATGGATCATCCCCATATCTCATCTGATGTCCTGTATGTAACTGCTCGCCCTTTTTGACACACCGGTGGCCCCCAAAATAAAAACCCCATCCAAACCCCCATCCCCCTAACCTCCCCACTCTAAATCCCCCTAATCCCTCCCCCCCAGAACAGGTACTACAACACTAGTTCCCATCCAAACTACAACACCCAACCTACGTCCTTCAGTAGCTACTGTGGACTTGCGAACCCAAGACCAGTCAGGGGAGGCGACCAAGGGCCAGCAAGACCCTACTTATTATGCCGTCACTGTCTGGCGCCATACCCCCATTACTTACTCAGCCCCAAGCTCTCCGGGGGCCCACAACTCGGTAAGCGCCGCCACATTACCAAAGGATAAACGTCCCCAGGGCCTGCCAACCCCCTGCTATGCAAAGTTCGTGAATTATGCTAACCAGTAATAATGTCCCAGCATTCCTGAGCCCCATTCTAGCAAGAATTAAATACACTCTAGGCACCGTAGGCATCAACAAGCTCATCAGCTGTCCCAGGTGTAACATGTGGGATAGCAGGACTTCCCGTCCCAGTCTCGTCAGAATCCGTTCCTCCTGAGCCCTTCTCCGACTCCGTGTCCCCGCCGATTGAGAAAACTTTTCCTGGGATATTTCAGTCACTGCCTTCAATGCCGCTGACCTCTCCGTTTCTGTTTGAGTCACCGTGGGCCCTCTCGTGCCAGGGCGGTGCCGCCTGACACGCTGCGATCTGCGGGGGCGAGGTCCCTCAGCCTGCAGGCCCTTGCCTCGCTCCGCCACTCCTGTGCCCACTCGATAAGTCTCCAGCCAAGTCCACGCCTCCTCCGGGCTGTCGCTGAAGTGTGTTCTTCCGTCCAACACTATTCTCAGGCGCGCAGGAAACCTCAACGAATACTGCAGTCCTTCGTCTCTCAGCGCCTTCTTCACCGCCATGAAGGAAGCACGACGGCGCTGTACCTCGAAGGTGTAATCCGGGAATAGCGTCACATTGCCATTGTCCACCTTGTAAGGACCTGATGAGCGGGCTCTGTGCAGCAACAGATCCCTATCTTTGTAATGGAGTAGACGCGCAACTACCGGTCTAGGGGGCCGCCCAGGCGCCAACGGGTGCGCTGGCACCCTATGTGCTCTCTCCAGGGTGTAAAAGGGAGACAGGCCCTCCGGCGCCACCTCGGTTCTCAACCAGTGCTCCAGATAGTCCACCATACTGGCCCCTTCCACTCCTTCCGGAAGCCCCACCACCCTTCTATTATTCCTGCGGTTTCGCCCCTCTGCGTCCTCGGCTCTCCATTCCAGGACCTGTAACCGACTCATAGCCTCCCCCCATCTGTAACTCCAATGTCCTCTGAGCCGGCTCCATGGCTTCCAGCGTCGTTTCCATCTGTTTCACCCGATCAGTTAATTTTGCGTGGTCAGCCCGGAGAAGACCCAGGCCTGTCGCCACCTGTGCAATGTCCTGCTGCAGAGCCGCTCTTGTGTCGGTGATAGCCTGCAATATTTGATCAACCTGCTGCTGCCCCAGGGTCCTAGGGAGTTGTTCCGCAGCATCCTGCTTCCCGTGGTCCATCGCCGAGTCGTCAGGGTCCGGGGTCGCTCCCCCGTGGCTTCCCCATGCCATGCTACAGTCTCGGTCCCCAGCACAGTCGCTCCAAGAGGTCCGCACTCCGTCTCCGCTGGTACCAAGGCCCCGGCCCAGGCCGCCGCGCCCAATATCAGTCTCTAGCCACTCTCTTAATGGGACCACAAACGGACCTGCCGCTGTCATAGGCTCTCTCACCCCTCTCCTGTGGGCCCTAGGTGCTTTGCACATACGCCAACTCCGCTTTCCTCAGCGTGCCCCCAGGTAGCAGCTCCCCCGCCTGAAATCCGCTCTTCACTTCAATCCAGCAATGTCCCCAATGCTATGTGGAACAGTCTTGCGCTCGCCCAAAATGGCAGCCAGGTCCGCTCTCAGACCCCCATTCCAAGCCGCTCCGCAGGGCTTGATGCAGGGGGCCACCGCCAAGCCCCTCGCTGATCGTCACTTCCCAGCACCGTCCCTGGGACACTGCTCAATCCGCTTAGGGCTCTACCGCGAGCCACAGCCCTCCCGGACTTCCCCCCAGCTTGGCAGACTCCCAGCCTCTGTACTCCTCAACCATCCTCCTCTCACCTCTCCGCCCGGGGGTCTTCACCAGCTACGGTAATAGGTGTGGTCTTGCTCATCCGCCAAAGGTCCACCAGGCCGTGTTGCGCCAGAGTCACGGCTCCAGCCAGTCTCTGTCGCGCGGCCCACAGCTCTCCAATATGGCGGATGCTCCCGTCGTCAGCCCCCAGCCGCACCAGCCCAGCAGATCGGCAACCGAAAAGGCTCCCTCTCAATCCCCCACGAGATTCCGCCCAGTCGGGGGGTGCTCTTAAGTGCCTGTCTGCCTCCGACACTCCATGCCTCTTTCCAGTGCCCAAGCAGTCACCGCCACGGCCAGTCAGGTCCTCGCAGAGATTTGCGGCCGCCAACCCCCTCTCGGTGCTCCCTGCCGTAATTGCTCCAGCCGCTATCCAGAGTTTACCGCTCCCGCTCCACGGTGCCCTCCCGGCCTCCGGCGCTCCGCTCTGTCGCGGCCTCCAGAGTCCTCACAGGCCCCGGGTCGCCAGCGCCATCTTGGGAGCTCCCGGTCCGGGTCCGTCCTGCTCGACCCTCCGCTGCCGACAATGGTCCGGTTTCCACCTACAGCGTCTCTCGCTGTTCCCCAGGGCAATCAGCACTATCTCTGGGTTCCGGTAATATTCTGCGGCTCTGCTTATTCAGGATATTTCATGGGGTCGGCGCGGAGCTCTCAGCTCACGCGACCGTCCTCATCGGCTCCCTGGCCACGCCCCCTCTTATCCTAATAGCCATGTGTCTTGGGACTCTATTTATCACATTAGTTATATATTGGGAGATCTTTAGGTCTGAATCTCTCGAAGAAACAATCTCTGAATTCTCCGAGAGTATTAGTTTTCCAGTTGTTATAGTTTGGTTTCTATACTTGCTATGGTCTTCTTTTTCTTGGGCTTAATTGGGAAATCCTTTGCAAAATGGCCAGCCTTGCCACAATACAAACACAATTTCCCTTTTCTGCACCTCTCTTTCTCTTCTGCGGTTAAAGGCCCTCTGAGTCTTCCAATCTACATGGGTTCTATGTCATTACTCTTATCATTGCTCAACTTTCTGTCACTTTTAATAACCACCAATCTAGGCTCTTCTCTGGGTTTATCATGCCTACGCTCACTTAATCTGTGCTCTAACTTTACTACTAAATCGATCAGACTGGAACAACCTTTAGGTAGGTCTTCTATATGGGCTAAGGAATCCTTTAATTCATCTCGAAGTCCCCTATAAAATAATGAAGAACGTTTTTCCTTGGGCCATTGTGTTTCTGTGATTAAACAATTAAATGTTGTAATATATATAAGGAGGTCTTTTGATCCCTGGCGTAAATTTAACAATTTGTTATCGCTAGACTGCATAAAAGTGTGTCTGGCAAACAATTTAGTCATGGTTTCTTTGAAGGTTGCAAAATTATGTAATATTGGATCATTATTTTTAATTAAAGGAATGGACCAATTGGCTGCCACACCTCCAAGGTAGGAAATGATAAATGCTGTTTTGGTAGTATCTTTGGGAAACACCTGTGGTTTGCAGAGAAAGTGTAATTGACACTGACTCATAAAGGTGGAAAATTGGGCACTATCCCCACAAAAGCGATCTGGATTAGATAAAGTACTGGACTAGGTGTCATGACAGTGACTTGCAAAGTTTGATCAGGACATGAAGAACCTGAACTAGGTGCTGCAAAAGGTATTTGTTCCAAATTTAGGAGGGACAAAAATTTTCTTTTACAGTAGTATCCCTCCATTTTGTGAAATCTGGTTTTGCTTTTGTAATTGCCACTCTGAGTGTTGTGTTTTCTTGTTTTAATTGTTGCATTTACTCATGCAACCCTTGAATGACTGTGGGTATGTGAGAAAGATCTGGTATACTTCTTAGATAAAAAGGGGTATCCATGGTTGTCGCCCAAAGGAACTCTATTTGTTGTGGCTTAGCTTTCTGTCAAGATAGCCACTCACCTGAAATCCAGGCAGTTCCACTTGGGTGAGGACTGTTCCCAAATCCCTCTGAAAGTACGCAAAGAATGATGATTTTAATATGCATCAAACTGTTACGATCTCCCAGTGGGAAGGGGATATGGATAAAGAAACAAAACAAGAGAAATAAAACAAGGCTGCTAGCTGCTTCAGGATAGGAACTGGAATCTTCTGGGAACTCAAACTGGCTCTTAGTGGGGTTCACGATTATTCAATTACTGTCTTCTAAAGTGTCACCAAATATGTTATAGTACCCTTTGATCAGGTTTGCTGAATAAAAGAAACATCATTAAGCACCATGAGTCTCACCTATTGTGTGCTGTTGTACAAAATATATGCATGTAACTGAGAGTCTAACAATTACCTTAACATCAAGGAATCAACATAGGTATACATGAGTTTTGCTGCTATTAGCTGGGTAGAAATCTGTGAACAATGTTCAATTAGCGAGAGATCTGTGAGTGAATAAATAATAATAATTAGAAGTTATGTCCTTTCATTTGTAACTGTTACACTGTTATAATAAAGGGAAAAAACATTATTCCATTCAATAATAGTGACGTTAACCACTAAATGAAGTTCTAAAATATTTCCAAAACGATTAATCTCTGTAGTGTCGCTTAGTCTATTTTCTTGACCTCATAACGGTTCACTGAATGTTACAGAATGGTCTCAAAATGAAAGTTTTCAAATATTTTCTGGCGCTTTGTCTCTTTTCAAATATTTCCAAGCGCTGTGTCTCACTAGCTCTTCTAAGTTCCGAAACAGTTCTCACACAGTAATAGTTTGTTGTCAGCTTGGTTCAACCAAATAATGCCTCATCAAAATACAATGGTTCACCTTTACCGTAAACGTTGTCCTCTTTTTCTTTTCTGCAAGTCTCTGGCCAATGAGAGCGGCAGAGAAGTAACGCCTCTGGAAAGAGACACGCCGAGTCAGAGAGACGTCGCCCAGAGCCGAATGCCACAGGAAACGCCTCCGAAGTCGGTAACCAGAGAAGGAAGCACGACGGCTCGGGATCGCAGGACCAGAGACTTCAGGTAAGTGGAATCTCTTCTGGAAATGAAGCTAAGCAATGTTCAGTTGTATGCTTGAGCTTTAAATAGGTTGAGAGCACATGTGCTGGAGACACATTTGCTTAACCACCGGCAGGTGCTTGATGGCTTCAATCACTTGTGCAGGAGGTACCTAATTAGAATACACATGCTGGAGGGAGTGTGTGTATAACGGTTAAATCTTCATTTAAATACACATGGCAGTCTTTGTCACTAAATGCTTTTCCAAGCCATGTGCATCCTCATTTAACTACACATGGCAGTTCTTGTGAATGCTTGCTTTTCAAAGTCATGTGCAGCAAGGCTTTCCAAATGACGATTTACAAACACAAGAGTTCTTGATAATTATATCTGTTCATAAATGTCTTCAGAGTTAAATCTTGCTATGTTTATGCAGCCAACTGTGCATGATTGCACAAACGAGAAGTGTGTGAACAAACAATCATGACCTATGGCGTGGAGCTCATGACAGTTAGGGCCATATGTATCAAAGTTTGTGTTTGCGATTCTCAAATAGCGAATTTTTGAGAATCGCTATTTGAGAATCACAAACGAGATGTATGTAGGGTTCGCAAGAAAATTTGCGAATCCTACATATTCATTAATTGCGATTCGCAAATTGCGAATCGCAGTTAAGGAAACCCTCCCCATTCATTCCTATGGGCCTAGAGGCCCATAGGAATGAATGGGAGGACATTCTCAATTTGCGATTAGCAATTAGAGAATCGCAAATTGAGAATGCAATTTCAAGGTTGCAAGGGTGTCCAAAGGACACCCTGTTGCACCCCTGAAATGAGCATGGGTGCACATGTGGCACACATACATGCCCTAAGGGCATGTATGTGCGCCACATGCCACTTTGAAAAATGCAAAAAATGCATTTCTCAAAGAAATCGCAAGTTACCACCAACCTGTAGTTGGTGGTAATTTGCGATTCCTTAAGCCATAATCGCACAACTTAGGTGCTTCATACATTTCATTTAAGGAATCGCAATTTGCGATTCCTTAAATACATTTGCAAAATAGAGAATTGCAATTTTTGCGATTCTCTATTTTATGAATGCCTACAGGATGATACATCCCAAAAAGCTTGTTCCCGTTCGCAAACGGGCCGATTCTGAGAATCGGCCCGTTTGCGAACGGGAAATGGGCTTGATACATATGGCCCTTAGTGTCTTACCAGAGAGAATAACAAGGGACATTTTTGTTTGACCTTGTCTAGTGTGTTCAGACCAAATCTCTGGCAAAGAACAAAATACGAAAATGTGCAAGTGCTATGTTTAATGCAATCTAGCACAAAAACAAGCATCTCAAATAGTAATGTGTGCAATATAAAAGAGGCCTACAACATGCACAGTTAAGCTAACTTAGGGAAAATGACAATAGGCCATGCAGAAAACACACAACACTTGGGCAGGGTGCTTACGTCTGCCAACTAGAGACCCAATTTCTAACCATGACACAATCAGTGCTACAACTTTACTAGGGACTTATAAGTGAATTAAATATGCCAATGCGGTATGAGCCAATTATATCATGTTTCACAAATTTATCAAGAGTAGAGGGTAAAAGGCAAAATGTTTTGGGAGACCGTGCAGAGAGGGCAGGTCTAACATGACCCTCCTCCAGCCTAAAGCCAGAGGAGACAATCAACACCTTGATGGACATCCCTGATTTGGCGATGGGACAAGGACACTGGCGATCTACTGCAAAGGCCTGTTGCAGTTCTATGCCCCTCAGAAATCAGTTGGATCCCTCTATCTACACTCTCCTGAGCAATTGAAGTGACCCATGGGAAACCCTTCTCCTCACCTGTGGACCCCATCTGTGCAGTTCACAGATGCATACCAGTAGGCAAACAGAATCACAATGGCCAACAAAGTGATGTGGCCCATTCCATCCCTTGATTCAGGCTTCTGTCCCCAACCCAAGGAAAACTGAGTCCATAAGAACAGCACCCAATAGAGGCCACTGATAGCTTTCAGCATCCAGAGCTAGGTCCCAGGCCATCTAGGTCTCCCTGACCTCTGAGATTTCTCCGAATTGAGGGTAGTAGCCCAAGGTGTTTTGTACCCTTTTTCCACTCTACCTCCCAGCAGTTCAGGGGTGTTATCCTGAGACTGGTTCCTCAGCCCAAGGTCTGTACCCTGAGGCTGAACAGGGGACAGGGGTGAGTCCTCCCTCACTCAGCCCCTCCATCTGGGTTACTGTACCCTTTGCTTGGGATTGGTATTCCAGAAAACTGAATTGTCATGGTGCCCTGGTTGGCCACCCCTCTCGGTTTCCCTGACACTGGGGGAAAATTATTCCCCAGAATGCAGTTTTTGGGCATCTGAGGACTAACTATGACCCTCCTCTTGGTCACCTCCCCTTCCCACTCCACAGATACCAGGGCCATGGGATGGAAAAGTCCTGCCTATGGGCCTGAGTTACCCTACACACCTGGCCGGTGTAGTGCTCTGGCAAAAGTAGCCTTTCCACTACCATGGTCTGGCTGGCCCTAGTGTGCTTCAGAGCAGTGACAGGGATCCCATTCACTTTCGCCCAGTGGAAGTGATGGCTCCCACCCTCAGGGATCATAAGCTCACCCTCTGATTTTGTATCCCAACTAAGGGACATCATGCCATGTTCTATGACCTACCCTTGGGGACTACTTGCCCCTAAGGCCAGATTGGCCACAAAAAGCTGCGTGTTTGGGAATGGGGCACCCTGCAACATCGTCCACCTAACCATCCCCCAGTTTTTCAGATGGACATGGGAACCCTTTCCTCCTCCTTTACTCTCGAACTTGTCTGAGTCATCTTTCACCTCCCCTCACTCTGCTGTGGGAACCTGAACCACCCTTTTTGGGGCCACTCACTGGTTCCTTCTCAGACACTCTGTTGCTGATCCAAAGTGCCACCTCCTCAGCATGCTGATTGGGGTCAGTCAGCTTGCTGTCAACTAGGTGCTGGCATAACTCTGGAACACAGGTACTGAGCATGTGCTCTCTGAAGATTAATTTGCAGAGCCCAACATTATCACTAACCTTGCTGCCCTGCACCCAACCATCCAGTGCTTTGCTGGCACAATCCAAGACGTCCACCCAAGACTCAGGGCCTGACTTAGATCTTGATGGGATTCCCATCGTCCCTCCGTGGCGGTGTTCACAAGTAATCTATCAAGATGACCGATTCCCACCCACCCTATTTAGATGTGGGCTGGCTGATCCTCGGTCCATGTTTACAGAGTTTTTTCCATCAGGTAAGCATCTCATCTCCGTCGACACAACAGACTCCTCAGCTGGCTCACATTACTCCGTCACTGTCAGAATAGCGGAATTGTTCCAAGCCTATTTAGATTTCTCAGTTGTGCTGGCATTGCTCTAGTGGTGGATTCCTGATGGAGGAATTCCGTCGTGGGACGCGTTCAACATTGTACTATTCCTGTGTCTTTTAGATGGATGCTATCACAACACACTTGATGTGTTTTGGCTAATTGTTTTCAACTGCATTCCACACTATAAAACACACTCCATTTCAGACAATGATCCTTTGCCATTCCACTGCAGCAGAATATTATTCATGAGAACATTTTCAGTGAAATCATATTTTGTTTTGCTTTTTCGTTCATTTTTATTTTGTTCTGTGTTTTTTGAGTGGGACATTAAATGTATTCAGTTTTATTATTGGATATTAGCAGGGAGGAGAAATCACCATTTTACCAAGGGAGAATTGTCAGTCATGGTAGAGGAAATTATTAGAGTAGAGCCACAGTTGTTTGGAGCCCAAGTACAAAATACAACTATAGCTCAAAAAAGGCAAATGTGGGCCAAAATGGTTGATAGAGTGAATGCTGTTGCAAGAAACCTGTGCACACAGGAGAAAATTAGGAAGAGGTAAATGATCTGCCGGGGAGAGTGTGTTCCCTGGCCTACAAGCATCACCTGGAGGCCCAGAGGACTGGTGGTGGCTCTCTCAGCCCCCCTTACAAGTATATCCCTGGGAGGAGAAGGTCTTGTAGATCCTACATACTGAAGGTTTCAAAAGACTCCCTGGTGGAGTGGAGACTGGTAAGTTATACTTTTGACTATGCCACTAAACCTAAATGTTGTTTTTGCTTTCAATTTTGCAATAATGTGTTTAACACTTTTTTAAACATAAAAACATATATATATATATGTTTTTGGGTTTCTCTTTGGAAATTTGTAGGATTAGTATTTCTTCTCTCGTTTTACTAATTGATACTATATTTTGTCAATATGTGTGTTTTTCCTCATTATTTTTTTTGCCTTGTTTGTTTGAATGTACTACTTTGTATTTAAGATTACAGGTTTCAATCTCCATAAATTTCAAATGATGTTATGGTGCTTGTGTTTTTTTTTACCTATTAACTTTTTCATATATGTGTTTTATATTGTAAATGTCGGTTTAGTTTTACTGCATATTTTGACTCTGTATGTTTAAATACAATTTTGCAAGTGTTTTTAATCTTTAATTGAAATGACTACAACTACCATGATGTCTTTCTTGTTTTGTTAAAATATTGCAATGCTGTTTTGGTCATTCTCTCTTTTCTTTCATATTTTCACATATTTTAAAGTGCTATGAATGTATCAATCTCTATTTGATGCTATGTTTTGAAATATTTTTGTTTAATTTTGTATGTTATTTACTTGTTATATATTGAATGTATGTTATTTGTTCTACAAATCAAAGTTTGTTGCTGAATATAAGCAGTTTTTTATATATATACTTTGCAATGTTTATATGACTAATGCTATTTATCCTTCTAAGTTGTTTAATTTTCAGAATTGTACCCTTCTAGGCCTTGGAATGGTTTATTTCACATTCCCCCTGTCTACTGTGTTGTGTTGAATGTTTGGTATATTTTATGTCTATTTTCCATTTTTTATTTATTTCAGGACATCATTTTAAATGCTTTTTGGAAATAGCTTTGTGTGTAATTTAAACTGTTTTTGTAATTTATTATTATCCTACTGAAAGGTATAATAATTATATTATTTTTTTTTACATTTAGGTTGCTTAATTTTTTGCTTTAAACTAATTTGATTTATAATCTGGACTTTTACATTCTATTCTTTTTGTCATTTATTATAGGTCCAAGACCAAGAGTACGCAGACAGCCATCTGCCACTGCTACTGATGATACCTCTACTTCAGACCAAAAACAAGCCTTTAGTGAGGAATCCACACCTAGAATTCCAGATGATGAGGAGCAGGTTGGTCCATCTTGTCTTGCTGGGCAGACAGCTCCAGTGAGTCTCACTCAGCACACACCTACACCTCCCAACCCAGCTGTTGCCACACCTCAGCCTCTGGGTACATCCACTACCTGTGTCCAAAGAAACATCACGCCAAACTTGTGCCCACCATTCTGGCTGCTGATGATCCAATACCACCACCACCTCCAGGTCAGCCAGGAGCCAGTGGGATGGGGCACACTGGGTTAAGGGCACAGGGTAGTGGGGTTAGGGCTTATGGGGGCCAATCTGTGGCCCAGCAAAGTGAGGACACTTGGTTCATTGTCACCTAGGCCACAATTGACTAAGTCTTGGGATCCCTCAATCAGTCCCAAGACATGATGTGCCAGATACATATAGAGCTCACTGAGATGAAGCAGTTACAGAGGGAGCACAATGTTCATATGGAAATTCTAAACTCAAATTTGGGACTCCAGAGTGGGGTGCTGCAGGATTGTTTCACCCATATGTGCAGGGCTTTTACAGAAACATCATCCCCTTTCTGTGGTCTAACAACATTTAGGCCTACTACATCGGCTTCAGCCACAGAAAGGGAGGCCCTGCCACAAGAGGAAACACCTGCACCCCTCAGTCCCTGCAACTGTGGATCCACCGGTCCCGCTCAGGAGGGGCCATTCATCCAGACCTGCAGGAAAGGATGGCAAGACCTCCTCCACCACCAGCAAGAAGCGCAGAAACTAATTTCCTCCAGTGTGTGCCTAGCATTCACTCTATGAACTGTTTTCTAGACACATTTACCTTTTTGTTGCCAGTTTTATTTTGCACATTGGATTTCAATATTTTTGGCTCTTCAATAATAGTTTAATTCAATTACAAATTGAAAGACTGGTGTTTTATTTCTCTTCTCAATTTGTTAAATTTTTGTGTTTCATCATGTTTTTTAAAAAGTAAAAATTAAAAAACGTGTTTAATCATAAATATATTACACGTAGGCAATGTTTTTCAAATTATTTAAAAATGACAAGAAATATAAAAATGGCAAAAAATAACAAAAATCGTGTGTGTGCGTGTCTTTCACAGGATCAGCCTGTGTTTCCTTTGTACTCACCAACAGCAGCATAGAACTTCAAATGTCACCACTTTGAAATGTCCAAATGATGAAGGCACTTAAAACAGATTAAAACAAAATGATTATTTTTAATTACATTACTAAATAGCCACATTGCAAATGACTAATTTTGAGGACACATTTTCTAAAAGTAATCAAAGATAAACAATGTAAATAAACACAGTAGTCCATGTGTGAAAACGTAGATCAACAAACATCTTTGCCCATGGATTTTCCTTAACTTGCCCTTTCTAAAAAAATATCGAGCACAGAGTTTTATGCTCATTAGATTAAAAGTTGGTTGAAAATTTAATGTAATAATATGTAAATATATATTTGCACTCATGTGAAGAAGTTTCCAATAATATCTTGACATGAGTCTATTCCTTCTTCTTCACCACTACTATCTTCATTTGGCATTTCAATATCCTCACTCAGTGGCTCTTCATGGTTTCCTTCCTTTCGCAATGTATGGTACGTTCCATCGTAGGGCTATGTTATGTAACATGTAGCATGCCTTGGTGATTTTGCACACCTTGTCGGTTGAGTAGAGGAGGGCTCCACCAGTCTTATCCAGACATTGAAATCTGGCCTTTAGGAGCCCAAAAGCCAGCTCCACTTGTTTCCATGTTCGTCCATTGGCCTCATTGAAGCAGACTTCCCCTGGCGTTGTTGGATTCATCAGCTGTGCTAACAACCATGGTTGGTTGAGATAAGGTGAGTCTCCTATATGAAAAAATAAATGAGCTAAAGAATGTAATACTATTTTTTGACCATTAAACTTGAAATTAACTAAAAAATATATTGCCTAATTGTACTTACCAACAAACCAGGCCCTCTCAGTTCCAAATCTGGACATTTGCAGGGGTATGGTGCTGTTCCATAGTACAAAGGAATCATGTGTTGATCCTGGAAAACGCACACACATGCTTGTGATGTAACAATCTGGTAAGCACACAACTTTTACATTGATTGAATGGAAGTTTTTGTGATTGCTGTAGACTTGTTCTCTGTTGTGTGCTGGCACCAAGGCAAAATGTGTGCCATCAATTGCTCACACCACATGTGGTAGGTAACCCAAAACATAAAAATCTCCCATCACATCGGCAAAAATCCTCATTATTTGGAAACTGTATGAAGCTGTTAATGTGTCCCATAATTGAAGAAAGAACTTCTTGTAGCACACCACTGAAAGGATGTGGTGGTCCCCCATATTTAAATCTTTAGTGCCCCGGGGAGGTGGCGGTCCCCGGGGCGTGTGTGGGGGCTGGAGCCCCCCCACACAGGTTTTTAAAATAAAAAAAACAGCCCCGGGGGGTGGCGGTCCCCGGGGCAGCGGGAGGGCGCACAGCCCTCCCGCCATCATTTTTTATATAAAGCCCCGGGGGGTGGCAGTCCCCGGGGCTTGGGGGGCCTTAGAGGCCCCCCCATAAACAATAAACCCACCCCCGCATGCCCCCGGGACTTGGGCCACCCGGGGCAAATTTGCATCAAAGCGCGGGAGACCGCGCTTCGATGCTTTTCCCGGCAGGATCCGCGCACCCTGAGCGCATCCTGCCGATTAAAAAAAAAAAAAAAAAATGCTTTTTCTGCCTAGGGGTCCTTGTGGGACCCCTGAGCAGCCCTAGGGGTCAGGGTGTTTCTACCCTGCCCCCTTTGTGCGTTTTGTGCACTTGTTTTTGTGCCTCGGTTCTACCGAGGCACAAAATGGCTGCCAACACTTCCTGATTCGGAATGTTGACAGCCACTTGACAGCCAATTAGCATGCAGCTCGTGATCGGGACGGTGCGCGCAGGGTGCGCTCAGGGTACGCGGACCCTACTCGGCCATAGATATATATGTGACTTTACTTGTGATTTTCTCAGAAACTACTGAACGGATTTACACCATTTAAGCAAAAGGCACGACACTGAACCAAGGGCTACCTCTTTGCCAAATTTGGTGTAATTACGTTCAGCAGTTCGGGCTGTAGCTGCGACTAAAGGTTCCTATGGAAAAATGAATGGGGAAAACGCATTTTGGGACCCCCCTTTTTTCTCGGCCCCCGCTTGACGTATCACCCAAGACTTTCAGGATAGGAGCGGACCGGAGCGCCCCAACAAGTTGGAAGCTTTCGCGAAGATTCGTCAACCGGCGCCAACGTTATTTCAAATAGAATGTTGCGGATTTCCTATGGATAATAAGTCCTAACTATAACGATCTACTGGCGACCGCCAGTAGATAATAAATAAATAAATAAATATATATATATAGATATAGATATATAGATAGATAGATAGATAGATAGATAGATAGATATATAGATAGATATAGATATATTCAGTCAGCATGCCCCCATACATGGATCTAGATGGTGAGATGAGGGATGGCTTAGACAGGAAGCGCGTTGTTTGGTACTGAGACTCATCAGACTCTCTTGACAGGGACTCTCTTTTTGTGACAAGCATTTTCCTCGCTTGAAATTAAGACCAATGCTTGGAGCTACATACGTCTTTCATATCTTTGGTGGATCAGAGTTTCACCAGACTTGGAATAAGTATTTTTAACGTGCTGATACAATAATGACTATTTAAGAGATTTGACGTGAGAAAGCAACACTTTAAAAGATAGAACTATTTAGCAGAACTGAGACATTTTGAAAGAGGATTAGAAGTTTATTGCAGCCGACAGATTGCCAGTAGGTAGTTATAGTTAGGACCTTGTTTCTATAGGAAAAGTGTTTTTTCTTTTGCCAATAACTTTGGAGTCATTTGACGAATCCTCGCAAAATTTTCAACACTAATGGGGTGGTCAGGTCAGCTGCTGTGTTGAAAGTTTCTGGTTGATTCTTTAAGCGGGCTGAGAAAAAGGGGGGGGCCCTCAAAACGTGTTTTCTCCATGTTAATTTCCATAGGAAACTTTAGACACGGCTACAGCCGGAACTGCTGAACGGAATTACACCAAATTTAGCAAAAAGGTACCTCTTGGTGCCGAAAGCACTCTTTCTGTTAAATGGTGTAAATCCATCCAGTAGTTCCTGAGAAATGTAAATAGTTCTCAGATATACAACTGGGGACCCGGAGGATCCGCAAACCCTCCCGTTCTTGTGCCTGCAATCCGTTAGCTGCCAATACTTCAAACCAGGAAGTGTTGCCAGCCATCTTGTGACTCAGTTGAACTAAGTCACAAAAAAAGGTTAAAAAAACTAGGAAAGGGGTCAGGGTAAATATATCCTGACCACCTAGGTCTGGTCGGGGGGTCACACAGGGACCCCCCCCCCCCCAAGGCCAAAAAAAGCATTAAACAAAAAAATCGGTGAGAGTTGCTGTGGATCAGCAAATCCTGCCGAAAAGTTTTATAAAAAAATGAACCGTGGGCTCCCGCGCTTTGTTTCCTTTAGGCCCCGGGTGGGCCAGGTCCCGAGGGCAATTACAAATAGGGTGCAGGGGCCTGGGGACGTCACCTCCCCGGGGCTTATATATTGAAGTGTGGGGAGACAACACAGCCCCCGTAGCCCCCGGGACCGCCACTTCCTCGGGGCAATTTAAACAAAAATCAATGCGTGGTGTGCTTCTGCTGCCCCCTTGCAGCCCTGGGGACCACCACCTCCCCGGGCCTATGTTTGTGAAATGCAGGGGACCACATGGCCCCCTGCAGACTACCACCTCCCCGGGGCTTATATATTGAAGTGCGGGGGGCCATGCTGTTCCCCCATGGCCTCAGGGACCTCCATATCCCCAGGGCAGTTTGAGAATTGCAGGGGGCCCACACGGCTCCCCCATAGCCTGGGGGACCACCACCTCACCAGGGCTATTTAAATAGAAATCAATGCATGGGGGCTTCTGCCCCCCATTCAGCCCCTGGAACTGCTACCTCCCCAGGGCTATTTCCATAATTAGGCTATGTTTCAAAAAATGTGTGGGGGGGCTCCAGCCACCCCACACAGCCCCGGGGACCACCACTTTCCTGGGGCTACTTTGGAAATTGGAGGGGGGCCACGCTGCCCCCCTCCTGCAGCTGAAAGTGGCCCTGGGGACCGCCACCCCCCAGGGCCAGCTCCAGCAATGTCCCGTGGTGAACACCCCCGTGACATTGCAGTTTGCTAAGGCTTGGCGGTAGCACTGCTCCCGCCAAGCCATAGCGAATTCTGCTTTTGTTCATGGAAGCGAGAGCATTAAAAATGCTCTTGCTTCCATGAAGTAGAGCAGAATTGCTTTTGGGCAGAGGGAGCTGGATTTTTGCAGCTTCCTCTGCACAAAAGCAATGCTGGCTCCCACAGGGACCCCAGGGGCTTTGAGGCTCCCCCCATGTTTCCCAAGGATGTGGCCATGCCCCAGGGGATGGGGTCCCGGGGCAATTTCAGCCCGGGCAGGGTGGCCGCAGAGGCCCCCTTCCCATTCTTTTTTTATAAAGAAAAAAAGGTTAAGGCTTGGCCCCGGGGGATAGGGTCCTTGGGCCAAAATTGGCCTCTGGAGGGGGGACGTGCAGCTCCCCTCCTTTAAAAATAAAATTATTTTTAAAATAGAAATGGCCTGGCCCCGGGGGATGGGGTTTCCAGGGCCGAAAATGACCTGGGGGTGGGGGACACTCGGCCCCCCTCCCATAATAAAGTAATAAAAAATATAAAAATTAAAAATTGGCCATGCCTGGGGTCCCGGGGGCCGAAATCAGCCTAGAGAAATGGGGGGCATTAAATAGGAATTTATTTTTCTCACGTGGTAGGAGTAGCGACCCTATCACGGCACTCAGAGCGGCCCCACAGTGTAACGTCGCAGTGGATTTGCGTATCCACCTCTTATTTTTTTTTAGAGTTTTATATAGCGCGAACTCAACCCAAAGATATCGGGTATCCGAGCACTTTACATGAGCATCAGTTTTGTTACAGACGGACACATTCATTTTTGTTGGGCTTGGGGAGATTAAGTGATTTGCCCAGAATCACAGGAAGTTGGGCGTCCCTGCCGAGACTTGAACTTGGTTCCCCAGCTTTGAGGTTGACCGCTCTACATCCTCTCATCATAATTAAATAATTAAATATTATACAATTCCAGAAGAAGTCTTACTGCTGTGAACTTTTTTATAGAGCTACTGAGATGAACTTCATAATCACATTAAAATTGACATAGTTAGAAATAATATTAAAAAATAGAAATTAAAAGTTAAAGTTGAAAAGTAAAATGTGTTGTAGCACATTGAATTTGTGATTTTGTTTTGCAGATTTGCGACGAGTTCGCGAATGTGGGAAATATTTGTAAAGAGTATATTTGTTAAAAATATATATCTTTTATTGTTGGGTTATAGGGTGACTCTAAGAAGAGCTATTGTGTTCATTATGACTTTGTTGCAGCTACATGTAAGTCCGGATGCACAGCTTAAGGTTGTTGAGAAACACTCTGTTCACTTCATATGTGAAGTGAACTCCATCACTTCTGTAGATATCATGCATGTCAAACGTAAATTGTTGTTATAGATAGAGCCAATGTTATGGTCTCTGAGGTAAGCAGAAACAGCTTTATTAACATGCTTCCTAGCTTTGTCAGTCTGTGGACAGAATTGATTTGACCACTTCCATTTCTGTCTTTGGTATATATTTGAGTATACAAAGACAGTGTGAGGGAAAAGCAACATCAGTTGCGCAAAGGTAGCCTTCAGTAGGATTTCCAATCCTACCCCAGTCAATGTTCCTAGGTCATTGCCACCACAGTGCACAATCATGAGGCCAGGGGGTTGGAGATGCAAAAGGTTTTTAACCAAAGGCATCAATTGGTGCCACTTTAATCCTCTCTGTGCAATACATTTAATATCCACATTTTGCAAACCTAGATCTTTGTCAATACCTCTGTGCTCAGCATACCTTTTGCCCCAGAAAACATAGCTGTGTCCTACAATCCATACTGTACGCATTTTCAAGGGATGTGTGGAAGGCATCAAAAAATGTCTGTAGCTGAGTAAGTCAGCTGGTACAATGAGAGGTATCTAAAATGGTGGAGAATATGCTGTTTTTGAAAAAGCAGATACCCGATTGGCTGTTCATAAACATTGTGTACTCAAAAATAGGATGCATGCTACTTTGCAGAACAAATATCTTTCTGATTGGTTATAGAAAAAACTTTGAAAGGTACAGTAGAGAGGATAAGCTAATATTTTGCAAAACTCAACCACACCTGCTATTTGCATTTGTAAGCTAGTGTCCTGAATTTAACAATATGGTGAACTTGTGACCTGCTGGTACAGTTGAATGCTGCAGAAACTGTTACTACGGAAACTAGGATTAAGCACAATGGGAGAAGGGTTGAAAGTTAACTGTGGTTTTAAAATATGAAATGGTAAGTTATATATATGTGATATGCTTCAAAAGTAAGTTTTCCCAATTCAATACTATGTTTAGAAGTGGTATGTTCTTAAGAAATAATATGACTATTGTTGGAAATAGGTTTTTGAAGTCCCGTAAGGGTTTGCGACTCCTTCGCGAAGCTACACTGCGGCCCTACGGTAGAGTTGCGAATCCAGAAAATTACAGAATCACATTGGGTACTTTTAGAAGAGAGTAATAAAGGGTTAATATGTGTATCCAATAGAAAAGTGTTTTGGAATTTGAAAAGATGAAGGGAGTATTCTGATTTGTTACTCACATTCATTTCTGTGCCAGAGTGATCGGTCGTCATGTATAGACGGACGCGCCATCTTTGAATGGGTTATTTTGAGAGCTGAAATGCAATGATTAGAGAGGGGCTCCCACAAGTGAAAAAGTGATGTAACTCAAAAAATTGGGTTGTCATGAGGTAATAATTATATTATGATGTGCCAAATATCATAAAAAGTATCTCTAATTGTATTGACAGAAAGTGCATGAGTAAAACGGGGGTCACCAAAGGTCGAGGAGCCGGTGCAAGGGTAACAGAGATGTGAAAAGAACAAAGAATATGAAAAAATTGAAGTATGGGCTCATTAATTTCAGTCATTGAACTCAAGTAGTGTCCGAGTCATACCCTCTGTTTATTTACAAGAAAAGAATGGATCTCAATCATATGTTTACTTATATTATCACTCAAATATATAGATTCGATATAGCATGATATGTGCTAATGTTTTGGCATTTTTATAATGTTTTTCACATGTATGTATGGAGTCATATCCACGGCTTTCAACAATACCACAACATAACCGCATGTACATATTCAATCCATGAATTATTCTTCTTGTATGTGGTTTTTGATTGACCTGATTTTGACGGTCCAACCCATTTGATATGTATATATCGCATTATTGTCATATGTTTCCTTCCCTCACCTTTTTGGATGGAACTCTTTATTATGAGTAACGTTTATTCTCTTCTTTTTTCTTTTTCCATTTTTCTTTATTCCTCTCTGTATCTTCCTGTATTTATCTGTTTCATTTTTCGATTCTTAGTTTTATTTTGAACTATTGCCGAATTGTATATTAATTTTTTTTGACGTTGTTGTAAACATGTATTTTGCACATGCATGTGAACCCTGTGACTCATGCATGATGGCCGAATTTTCTTGATTTGTACTAAAATCTCTCTTGGCGTTGCGGTAAACATGTATAATACACATGCATGCTAACCCTGTGAATCACACCTGTTGTAATAGCCTTGAGGAAGCCCAAGGCTGAAAAGCCAACTTTGGGGGTGAAACACGTGTTGGTGGCTGTGTTTTAAATCTCTTGCTCTCTGCTTGCACTACGCCTCTGAATAAATCTGAAGAGGAAAGAGTTTTGTTTACCAAATACACTGGATTCAATAAAAGGACTAAACAAGATTATAAATACACCTACTTGCTATGGCACATTTTTCAGTTTCAAATTCATACTCTAGTATTTGTAGGCTTCTTTTGATGTATCATGTCACTACAAACAGGCACAGACGCAGATTGACGCCTTGAAAAATATGGTGAGACTTACAATAGTGATATAAGTATATTAGGCCTTTCATATTTGCATAGGCCTAACATTATGAACTGACGGTGAATAATTAAGTTGCAAGATAAAAGTGAGGTTTAAAACATTGTGGCAAATGGATTATTGTTTATGCTACTTCTAATGAGTATTTTGAAAGGGACACTTGAAGTAGGCCGTATACATTTAGGTGTGTACTTTAAATGGAAAGTGCACTCTTTCAAGTTAGAATATCTGCGTGCTATCATGAATGAGGTATGTGTGTACTTCAACATGTATTCTGACACGTGTTGTGCATCTGATGACACTAACTTAAACATTATGTAGCTTATCATACAGGTGCACAAATTGTGTCAGTCTTACTACAGCATTCAGTTGCAGAAGCAGATATCTGTTACCTATGTAGGTGTCACAGAACCCTTAAAATACAGAGGTCAATACCCACCTGCCCTGTAATGAGGAGAAAGGAATACATACACCTTCCTCTACACAAATGTAGAGAGCACGTGGTATAAAACAGAGGTACTCTAGTATTTGTAGGCTTCTTTTGATGTATCATGTCACCACAAAAAGACACAGACACACAGATTGACACCTTGAGAAACATGGTGAAACTTACAACAGAGACATTAGAAGAGTTGGCATTTCATAATTGGCCAGGTGTAAACGTGTGAGCAGTCAGTGAATAATGAAGCTGCAAGAGAAAATTGAGGTTTAAAACATGTTGACAGATGGATTATTGCTTATGCTTGTTCATATGAGTCGCTGGAAAGGTACACTTGAATTATGCTTTATAGATGTAGTTGTCTGCTTTAAATGGGAAGTGCACTCTGTCAAGTTTAAATGTTTGTGTGCTGTCATGAGTGAGGTATGTGTCTCATTCTACATGTATTCTGACACGTGTTGTGCATCTCATGACCCTAACTTAATAACTATGTAGCTTATCATACCGGTGCACAAATCTTGCCAGTCCTACTTCAGCACTGAGTCACAGAAGCAGATATCTGTTACCTATGTAGGTGTCACAGAAGCCCTTGAATAGAAAGTTCAATAGTCACCTGCACTGTGTAATTAGGAGAAAGGAATACATACACATTCTTCTACACTAATTTAGAGAGCATGTGGTGTAAAACAGAGGTATTCTAGTATTTGTAGTCTTCTTTTGATGTATCATGTCACAACAAAAAGGCACAGGCATACAGATTGACACCTTGAGAGACATGGTGAGACTTACAACAGAGACATTAGAAGAGTTGACGTTTCATATTTGGCCAGGCGTATCATTGTGAGCGTTAATTCAATAATGAAGCTGCAAGAAAAAAGTGAGGGTTAAAACATGTTGGTGAATAGATTATTGTGTATGCTACTTCATATGAGTCCCTGGAAAGGTACACTTGAAGTAGGACGTATGAATTTAGGTGTGTGCTTTAAATGGGAAGTGCACTCTGTCAAGTGTAAATGTCTGCTCGCTTTCATAAGTGAGGTATGTGCCTATTTTTACATGTATTCTGACACATGTTGTGCATCTGATGACCCTAACTTAACAATTATGTAGCTTGTCATACAGGTGCTCAAATCTTGTCAGTCCTACTACAGCATTCAGTCACAGAAGCAGACATTTGTAACCTATATTGGTGTCACAGAACCCTCAAATACAGAGTTCTATACCCACCTGCCCTGTATAATGAGGAGAAAGGAATACAAAAATCTTCTTGTACACAAATTTAGAGAGCATGTGATCTGAAACAGAGGTCGTCTAGTATTTGTAGGCTTCTTTTGATGTATCATGTCACCACAAAAAGACACAGGCACAGAGATTGACGCCTTGAGAACCAGGGTTGGACCTGCAACAGAGACATTAGAAGAGTTGGCGTTTCATAATTGGCTGGGTGGAACCTTGTGAGCAGTCAGTGAATAATGAAGCTGCAAGAGAAAATAGAGGTTTAAAACATGTTGGCAGATGGATTATTGTTTATGCTAGTTCATATGAGTCTCTGGAAAGGTACACTTGAAGTAGGCATTATAAATGCAATTGTCTGCTTTAACTGGGAAGTGCACCCTGTCAAGTTTATATTTCTGCGTGCTATCATTAGTGAGGTATGTGTCTAATTCTAAATGTATCCTGACACGTGTTGTGTATCTGATGCCCCTAACTTAAAAACTATGTAGCTCATCACACAGGTGCACAAATCTTGTCAGTCCTACTACAGCATTCAGTCACACAAGCAGACATCTGTTACCTATGTAGATGTCACAGAACCCCTCAAATACAGAGTTCAACACCCACCTGCCCTTTATAATGAGGAGAAAGGAATACGTACACCTTCTTCTATACACATTTAGAGAGTATATGGTGTGAAACTGAGGTATTCTAGTATTTGTAGGCTTCTTTTGATGTATCATGTCACTATAAAAAGGCACAGGCACAGACACCCACATTGACGCCTTGAGAAACATGGTGAGACTTATAAACAGAGACATCAGAAGAGTTGACGTTTAATAATTGGCTGGGTGTAACCCTGTGAACAGTCGGTGAATGATGAAGCTGCAAGAGAAAATAGAGGTTTAAAACATGTTGCCAGATGGATTATTGTTTATGCTAGTTCAGATGAGTTTCTGGAAAGATACACTTGAAGTATGCCTTATAAATGCAGTTGTCTGCTTTAAATGGGAAGTGCACTCTGTCAAGTTTAAATGTCTGGGTGCTATCATGAGTGAGGTATGTGTCTAATTCTAAATGTATTCTGACATGTGTTGTGTATCTGATGACCATAACTTAAAATCTATGTAGCTTATCATACAGGTGCACACATCTTGTCAGTCCTACTACAGCATTGAGTCACAGAAGCAGACATCTGTTACCCAAGGAGGTGTCACAGAACCCCTTAAATACAGAGGGGCATATTCTCAAGAACGTGTGATAACTACTGCAAGTTTAGCTTAACGCAGCTTCTCACATCGCAGTCCATCGCGGGAAAACAACGCCGTGTTAACGTAGCATTCTCAACCTGGCGTCACCATGCGATAGTCCCACGATAACGCGTCAAATGACTGCGTTAAAAACAACGCGACGCCGAAAAAATGAGAAACACCAACGTGAATAAAGTTGCGATGAGGCCAACCACGAAAAAAAAAACAGCGACAACCAGCGACAGGCCTGCAATCCCCACGCGTGTGGCGGGGAAATGCACCATAAAAGCAGAACAAGAAAAACACACCATAAATAAATCAAACAGCGCAGCAACATGGATGCACCCGGAACAAGTTCCCAGGTCAACGCGAACCCCACAAGCCCCACAGACCACCAGCAATGAACCTCGGGTCGGGGAAGGCCACGGAGAAGAGGAAGAGGAAGACGGGGTACAGTCCTCAGGAAAACCCGATCGTCGTCACGGAGGTGACAGAGCACCAACAACAACTGTCCGTCACCAACACGTGTCGTTGGCAATACAGACGGCAAAATGGCATCCCATCGTGAATGCAGTCGGGGTGCCGAGGAGGCCAAGATGCGCCAGCACAATGTGAAAAGCCAAATCAAGCAGAAACCCCCTGCCAACAGGAAGGCAGCAACGGCGAATGGAGGTGGGAGTCCTGCGCCACAGGAGGAGCTGGAGCAAATGGCGCCCACAGTCATCAGTGTGGAGATGGTGCAAGGAGTCGGGAGACCGGACACTGCTCGACATGACCTGCACAACAGCAACAGGGTGAGTAACGAACAGGGACTGTGGGGACGGGGGGGACGGGCACAATGGCACACATGCACAACGACGTGTAGCACACCGCACACCCACAATAACCCTGGGTCATGTCCCTGATCACTGTGGCACACTGCAGCACACATACAAACATCAAGTAGGCCCCCGTTCACCATGTGCCCAAAGGGGTCCCACCCCACACATCACTAATTACACAACACACACATGCACCTGTGTGAAACACAGCAAAGATGCGTATGTGAGAGCCACACTGACAATGCAAGTGACACCACATGACCAGCAGCATGGCTGGAGTACAATCACCATGACACTGTGCACACCACGAGACTGAGGTGGCTGAGTGTGGACCACATCCGGAAAGGAGCAGGTCACACTCTGACACATCCACCTGCACAAACAACCACTGACGTCAACAACACATCTGCAGACAATGCACAGGAGTACAAAAACCATCCAAGAGCACAAATGACCCAAGTTGCCAACATCACAGCACCTCAAAAGCCAAAGGCACACCTCCTCCAAGGGATAAGGGGCAGCAAAATCACAGCTGCAGGTGCGACTCCCACACAAAGCAGCGCACACACACATAGCAATTACAGCACACCCACATGGACGACAATGTGGTACACAGCCCAACACCTACACTGCAGAACAGAGGACACAACTGGGTCCGCCTGTGCCAATCACATCTGACATAGCAGGAAACTGTGAGATGCAAATGTACGTGTACAACCTCACCTACGTCATGTAGTCCAAATGTCCACTGTCCCGCATCAAATAGTCCGCCCCTCCCAAACAGTCACAATGTACATTGTCATGAGGTCTGAATGTAAACTTGAACAATGCGGCAACATACATGCCAACACAATGTCAACAAGCATCTCCCATTCACATTGCAGAGGCACAAACAACACCTCCAGCAGAGCAGACCAGACAACTCTACAGTGATGCTGAAGAGGACCACCACACTTCCGACACCTAAGCCCCACAACAGTCCATGGATATCTTAGGCAATCGACCTCCAGGAGCAGGGCAGCACCGCTGCATCGAGGATACCCCACCCCCTGCACAGACAACACAGCTGGACGCACCCACCACCCCGGCTGGCTCCCAGCAGCCCACCCAACCACACATCGCATTCCAAGGCCAGGTGTCAGACTGCCAGAAGGGGGTGGCCGAACATGTGCGGGTGGGGCACGACCTCATGGAAGCCGAACCAGATCACATATGTGGGTGTCTAAGTCCCATCAGGGCCCACCAACACTCCCCAACGGAGACCCACACTGCGACAGAGACACATGCCTTTGCACATTTCCAGTACTGAACCACACCCAGGGCCACGGGATGATCATCCACACCCCCACGCCGGACTGGCGTACGCCGGCCCAGTTCACTCCTTTTACGTATTGAGTGGGGGACGACAAAGCTACATGTGCAATGTCCCACCCGCTGCCTGCGGTGACATGGCTGCGTCCTCTGTACACGGCACAATGTAATGTTGTAGTGCCCGGGGCACAAATGCATACATCATGAGCACACAGACACACACAGATAGTTCGTTGAACTGGCCACGGGCACGTGCGCTTGACACCTTTATTGGCATGGTCACATGTACAGTGACGTATGTGCTGGATGTGTGTGGGGTGAGTGTAAGCCAGCCCTCATGGAGTCGTTGGTGCTGGCAACAACTTGAACAGTGATCACAATTGAAGCACAAACATAAAACCAGCACAACAGAAACAACTGTGAAGCATCATGGTGGTAGCCGGACGGAGTACAGTGTTCACCCAACATGCAAGCAGAATGTTCCTTGATTTGTGGTGCACTGAGTTAGTGGCACCTGAAGAGCTGAGCAGGGTATCAAGCTGATGATGGCCCCCATGACAGGTGTGAGCAACTCTGACAGTCTGGCAGTAAGACACTTACGACTCTGGCACCTGTTGTTTGGAGTTGGTCCTGGCGGTGGTGGCGTGTGCATCCTGCGGTGATGCGACGTCCGGGCAGGTCAGGACTCGATTTGATGTGTGATCCCAGGTGGACCGCAGTTGAGGCCGGAGGCAGCGGACAGGGCAGGGCCACAGACACATGGCGTTGATGACCCTCAGACCATCGACCCAGAGGCCATCCAACATGCCACCAGACTGGGGCCATGGTTTGAGCTGCACAGAGTTAGTGGCCAGATGCACTGCGGCTGGCACAGGCACACCGCCACGGGACGGTGACTTGCGGTGCAGTGAGATAGGGTCCTCGTCGATGTCGAAGGTGAATGTAGCGGAGGTTTGCGGGGGACAGTGGAAGGTGTCCTCTAGGGCATGATACAGAGGGCAGGAGCTGGCCAGAAGTGGCAAATGGAGGAGTGGAATGCTACAGCCTCATTTTGGCCACATAGTCAGTATCACCGACATGATGATGAAGACAACCCCCAGTCCATGGACTCAGTCACCAACAAATCTCAAGAAGAAAGTGTCCATGGTTGTCGGGGAACAGACTTAGTGGCCCCGGAGCTGAAAGGGGGTGCAGTCTGCGACGAGGCCAGTACAATGATATCAGGTCTGCCATAAATGAATCATGACTGAGTTCCCAACGTGTGTCCTACTCGACCGATGTGTAGTCCGGAGGCAGCGGCCAGCACGGGCCAACCGCTGTTCAGCAAGCTCCTCCTGGAACACTGACACACGGCATTGAAATGGCATGTGGGGATGACTCGTGATTGACCCAGGCAGTAGCGACAGGGCTGAGCGGGTGTTTAGCCAGCGACAATGCCGTGTCCTGCCTGGTACGGACTGGCATGGATTTGTGTGGGGCCTGCAGGACCGCAGTGTAGTCCGAAGGCGTAGTCATCAAGGGTCCACAGACACATGTGGTTGGGATGCCATGCACATACTTTGTGTCACCACATCGAAGGGAGTATAGTGATTTAAACTCAGCAATGATGTGTACTCGGCCATTGTGTAATCAAGACTCAGTTCCAGATGTGTGACCTACTTGACCGCAGTGTAGGCCCGAGGCAGCGGTCAGCAGGGGCCCACAGCCACTTGTCGTTGGCCCGCGATGCACAGAGTTAGTGACACCAGAGCAGTTGTCGGCAGTGTTCGATCACCTCCGTAACGATGATCCTTTTCTCCTCCAGACTGAAGCGCGTCTTCCTCTTACTCGTCTCCTTGCGTACATTGATATGAACTCCGCCATGCAGAACACAAGACTCAGTTCCACATGTGTGACCCACTCGACCGCAGTGTAGGGCGAAGGCAGTAGTCAGCAGGGGACCACAGACAGGTGTAGTTCGAATGCTATGCACAGAGTTGGTGGCACCACATCGAAGTGAGTACAGTGATATAAACTCAGCCATAAGGTGTGTACTCTGCCATTGCATAATCAAGACTCCGTCCCAAATGTGTGACCTACTTGACCGTAGTGTAGGCCGGAGGCAGCGGTGGAGTACGTCAACGAGAAAGGAGTAAAGCGGGCCTGTGTCGCGGAGGCCGTGATGGTCTGAGGAGGCTGCCAAGGTCTCGGGCTTGGAGCTTGCGGCGGCACATGGTGGGCCCTCTTCGACACACGCCGGTGTCGGCAGGTGAGCAATGAGGCCTGGCTGCGCAGGGGCGGGCATGACGGGTTCGGGGACCAGCAGCCCGGGGTGCAGCAGGCGCACTGGATCGCAGGACACACCGCTCACGGCAATGGCATCGGCCTCCTGGCAGGGTGGGAGGCGCCGCCCTGGCAGACACGTTGGGCATTCCGGAAGAGAACCATGCCCAGTGCTACGTGCTTTTTATTCACACCCCTGCGCTGGCCTGGCATCCTCCGGGCCAGCCCACTCCGCATACGCTTACAGGGGGGGACGTCACAAGCTACATTTCCGCGATCTTCCCCACTGGCTGGGGTGACATGGTTGCGTCCACTGTCCACGACACTCCAAACACCAGCAGTGCATGTAGACATGGCTGTGTCTGTGGTCTGCATACTGCAGTCTGTCCAGCACATCTCCGCCACACTTGGCATTGTGTACATACTCATTCATGGGTCACTTGCCTCCTTCGCACATGCCTGGTTCCCACCTCTCCCCACATTCCGGTTTGTGTGGCTGTGGTGCCATGCCGTCGATGGCTCATGTACATGGCTAACCAAGGTTGCCACAGTAAGTTGTGCTGTCATGTCTGGTGGGGGGGGTCATGTTGTTTGGCATGTATGTGATTTTGTGATGTGTGCAGTGCCAGAGTTGTGAGTTGCATGATTGTGGGGTTGAGGTGTGTGGTGTGTTCATTTGGTACTTGCCAACGGGCAGTGCATTCCCATGGGTGCCATCCTGGAGGCGCTGGTTGATGTTGGACTGTCGGAAGATGAAGGGATCATGCACACTGCCTGGGTAGTTGGCCATGACATTGGTGAGGAGTCCCCTGTGGTCCACTATTGCCTGCACGTTGATGGTATGCGTGTGCTTTCTGTTGGGGTATTGTGTGCGGTGTTGGCAGGGGACACAAGTGGGACATGTGTGCAGTCGATTGCCCCGACACGTGCTGGGATCCAGCTATGGCGTATAGTCCTTGCTTTGTCTCCAGCTGTTCCTGCGCATTGTGGGGGACGTATGGGTGCTGGGGTCCCTAGCTGGTGAGGGCATCCAGGACAGGTGTGAGGAACTTGGATGGGGCTGGCTGTGGGACTCCTCCGACTCGTGCAGTTGTTGTTTGGGAGGATGCCAGAGGCCAACAGGTGCAGCACAGCCAGCAGCTTTGTCTGCGGAGGGATGTTGGTTGTCCGCTGTGTTGGTACCGTCAGCCTGTGGGCAATGATGTTCAGGATGCGGAGGATGGTTGTCCTTTTGGGCCTGTAGTGGGCATTGGCATTGTCTGGTGTTAGGTCTGTGGGGCTGGTGCATTTCCTGAAGGTCCGCTGTCTTTGTCTGCGCTGCCTCTGTGGTGGTCCGGGGGGTGGGGGGGTCACTTGGGGGAGTGGCGGTCCTGAGGGTGGTGGCGGTGGGTGTTGTTGCCCTCTCGGGGCTCCGGGGTGCATGGTGAGTGGCTCCATGGCATCTGTTGTTCTTCATGTGTGGCTCTGGACTGGGCTCCCTTTCATGGTGCAGCTTGTCGTCCGACTTTGCACCAGGTCAGAGCAGGTGTTAATTTCCTGCTGCTAACACGCCTTATCGCCTGTTTTGTGGTCTTATCGCTGATGTGGCTGGTCGTTGAGAATGTTGAGGTGTGGTGTTGTCGCGGGTTTTTGCTCGGGAACGCCTACTCTGCATCTCATTAGCGTTAGTTGCCGGGGTCATCTGTGGCGATGTTTTTTGCGACTGCTTTCGCAGGAAAACTGGCGTTCTGGGCTGTTAGCACCAGCTTGTGAATGGGGCGATACATTTAGCGCGACTTTGGATGCGTTAAAGTGCAGATAACTCGGCGATAGCTCCTTGAGAATATGCCCCAGAGTTTAATACCCACCTGCCCTCTATAATGAGGAGAAAGGAATACATACACATTCTTCTACACAAATTTAGAGAGCATGTGGTGTCAAACAGAGGTATTCTTGTATTTGTAGGCTTCTTTTGATGTATCAGATCACCACAAAAAGGCTCATGCACACAGATTGACGCCTTGAGAAACATGGTGAGATTTACAGCATTGACTGTCATGTCCTTTAGGATAGCCCTGTCCTGTATAATCCATTTTACATACATTATCCCATCCACACAACTATAACAATTCTAAACAGGTGACCTTTTACCTAATAGCTTGCTCCTGTGTCCTCAACACCAGGCTCTCAATCTTCTATCTTAAACCCTGTACCTGACGTACATAAACATGACCCCAGGTATGGCAGATTTATTCTGTATAAGAGTCACCACTTTTTTTTTATCCTTGGCCAACAGCCAGCTGTACATGATTGCACTAGTTTAGAAAAGCATTGGTGATTGTTTTCACAACATTTATGATTGTTTTCAAAATATCCATGGTTGTTTTAAAAAACATATTGATTCTAGAAAAAGCCTGGAGTGACCACTTAAGTATAAAAGACCCTCACTCCCCCCTACAAATTAGAGGAGAATTCCTTCCAAGCTGAGACGCGGGTCCAGCATGCCGAATCTCCAACAAGCAGCGGTCTGACATCCCTTACGGGTTGTCATCCTTGATGCAGAGACGGGGTCCTTCGTTCTGAACCATCAGGTGAAGGGCTGGTTCTTCCCTGGGGGTTTCTTGTCTACAGATACACATATATATGCCCATACATACACCTACACATCCAGGTTAGGCTAGGTACATTTTAGCAAATTACTTAGGGCGCGCATCTTAGGACTATGCAAGTGCTACTGTTTTTATGTGAACTGTTTCTGTTTATCTTATTGGAACTATGGTAGAAATGTATCTACTATTCACCGTATTGGTACTTGCAATCTCTTTTGTATGCTTCTGTCTCCTGATTGTCACAGCACATATATTTTACACCAGGCTGTCACTAGACCAATACAGTCTTATTGAAAAGTCCTAATTGCCATCCTGTGTGTTTTCTGAGAGAAAGCAAGCAGGAGTGTCTGAGCGAAACGTACTGCACTGTTTTCCACAATGCCTGAAGAATCAGGGTGTCATGTTCAGTGGTTGCCAGAGACTACCTACTCCACTGTAGAATAAAGGGGTGTGGTAGTGGCACTGTAGAGCTAGCTGGTCTAACGGCTGACATATCCTGTGGGAGTGTCCCGAAGCGGTTGGGACACCAAGCCCTCAGTTTAGGTCATCCAAAATTTGCAGATCCTGGGGGACTCCTAGGAACTACACGACATGTGATGAGAAGAGTTGGCGTTTCATATTTGGCCAGGCGTAACATATTGAGGGTTAAAACAAGTTGGTAGATGGATTATTGTTTATGCTACTTCATATGCATCTCTGGAAAGGTACACTTGAAGTAGGCCATATAAATTAAGGTGTGTGCTTTAAAAGGAAAGTGCACTCTGTCAAGTTTGAATATCTGCGTGCTGTCATGACTGAGGTATGTGTGTAGTTCTACATGTATTGTAACACGTGTTGTGCATCTGATGACCCTAACTTAAAAACGATGTAGCTTATCACACAGGTGCACAAATCTCGTCAGTCCTACTAAAGCATTCAGTCGCACAAGCAGACATCTGTTACCTATGTAGATGTCACAGAACCCCTCAAATACAGAGTTCAACACCCACCTGCCCTTTATAATGAGGAGAAAGGAATACATACACCTTCTTCTACACACATTTAGAGAGTATATGGTGTGAAACAGAGGTATTCTAGTATTTGTAAGCTTCTTTTGATGTATCATGTCACTACAAAAAGGCACAGACATACACATTGACAGCTTGAGAAACATGGTGAGACTTATAACAGAGACATTAGAAGAGTTGGCGTTTCATATTTGGCTAGGAGTAACATTGTGAGCAGTCAGTGAATAATGAAGCTGCAAGAGAAAAGTGAGGGTTAAAACATGTTGGCAGATGTATTATTGTTTATGCTACTTCATATGAGTCTCTGGAAAGGTACACTTGAAGTAGATGTTATACAGTTAGGTGTGTGCTTTAAATAGAAAATGCACTTTGTCAAGTTTGAATATCTGGGTGCTATCATGAATAAGGTGTATGTGTACTTCTATATGTATTCTGACGTGTTGTGCATTTGATGATCCTAACTGAAAAACGATGTAGCTTATCATACAGGTGCACAAATATTATCAGTCCTACTACAGCATTCAGTCGCAGAAATAGAGATCTGTTACCTATGTAGGTATCACAGAACCCCTGAAATACATTGTTCAATCCCCACCTGCCCTAAATAATGAGGAGAATGGAATACATACACCTTCTTCTACACAAATTTAGAGAGCATGTGGTGTGAAACAGAGGTATTCTAGTATTTGTAGGCTTCTTTTGATGTATAATATCACTTCAAAAAGGCACAGACACACACATTGACGCCTTGAGAAACACGGTGAGAAATACAACAGTGATATCAGAAGAGATGGCCTTTCATGATTGTGTAGGTCTAACATTGTGAGCTGTCCGTGAATAATGAATTTGCAAGAGAAAAGTGAGGTTTAAAACGCGTTGGCAGGTGGGTTATTGTTTATGCTAGTTCATATGAGTCTTTGGAAAGGTACAGTTGAAGTATGCCTTATAAATGATGTTGTCTGGTTTAAATGGGAAGTGCACTCTGTCAAGTTTAAATGTCTGTGTGCTATCATGAGTGAGGTATGTGTCTACGAATACATGTATTCTGACAGGTATTGTGCATCTGATGACCCTAACTTAAAAACTATTTAGCTTATCATACAGGTGTACTAATCGGGTCAGTCCTTCTGCAGCATTCAGTCAGAGAAGCAGACATCTATTACCTATGTAGGCATCACAGAGGCCATTGAATACAGAGTTCAATACTCACCTGCCCACGTGTAATGAGGAGAAAGTTATATATACATCCTCTTCTACAATAATTTAGAGACCATGTGGTGTGAAAATAATTATTCTAGAGTTTTTAGGCTTTTTTTGATGTATCATGTCACCACAAAAAGGCACCGACACACAGATTGACGCCTTGAGAAACATGATGAGACTTACAACAGAGATATGAGATGAGTTGGTGTTTCATATTTGGCTCGGTGTAATATTGTGAGCAGTCTGAATAATGAAGCTGCAAAAGAAAAGTGGGGGTTAAAACATGTTGGTAGATGGATTATTGTTTATGCTAGTTCATATGAGTCTCTAGAAAGGTACACTTGAAGTAGGCAGTATAAATGTAGGTGGCAGCTTTAAATGGAAAGTTCACTCTGTCAAGTTTGAATATCTGTGTGCTATCAGGTGTGAGGTATGTGTCTTTTACTACATGTATTCTGACACATGTTGTGCATCTGATGACCCTAACTTAAAAACTATGTAGTTTATCAATCAATCAATCAAAATAAGCTTTATTCGATTCAAAATGTTAAATCATAAAAGCACATTATAACACATTATATAAAAACAATCATGATATCATACAAGTGCATTGTCGTGCGTAATCTGAAACAGTCATGTTGGTTTAATAATGAAAGATATTTAAAACTTTATCTTCACAAAACTTTAAAAGACCAGATCCATTATTCACATTGTTTACCTACTTCTAATCACAACTTTCAGATATTTAATTAGATGGCTAGTAAACGCATCATGTTCTAAAAGTTGTAGTATAAAAAAGTCTGGGCGGCATTGTCTCAATCCTAGCACCCTTAATACTGGTACAATCCATCTTTTTCTTAACATAGTACAAAATTTACAAAATAGTAACGTGCATTGTGGATTGCATATATATATCATCGCATTGGCATGGGCATAAGGTTCTTGACCAATTGTTCATGTCTGGGAAAGTAATTAGTCTATATAAGTTTCCTAGACGAAAACGGGTCAACAGCATCCTATCATATCCCCCTCTTACGGTTACAAGATAAGGTTGCACACCAAATTGAAGTGGTAGCAATTGATTTGTAGAAACTGTAGGTTTTAATATTTCAGAGGAGAATCTGATTGTCTCCAATAGCTCTAAACAATCAGTCTTTAGTGATTTCCTTGAAATTATGGTAATGCTACCCGGGTCATCAAAGTATTCGGGGTGCCTGAGATATGTCATAAAGTTCTTAACGTATTTTATCCAGGGAGTATGAAGCACCCTTTGTAGCTTAAAGCAATCATTTAGCATGTCCTGATTAAAACTGGTGAAAGTAGTTGACCATATTTTGTGCCATAGTAGATCGGTTGAACCTTGATTAAATCTGATAGGTATGGCATCCCAAGTACTGCATGGCAGATATAGGTAGCAGTACTATTCGGGACCGGTAATAGGTTCCTCAGGAAAGCATTAGTTGTAGAGGTTGTGGGTCAGCATAACCCCAGATGCCAGCACCATACATGGCTGTTGAAACACACTTTGATTTGTAAATCTTCATTAATTCTGTGATCTGTCTTTTACCCCATTTTCCAGCAAAGTTAAATAATGCTGCCATAGCTTTTGCAAATAACAGTTTTCTAGCTAAAATAGCGTGTGACCAGGACCCCTTTTGTTCGAAGAGAATCCCCAAATATGAAAATCTTTTTTTTTTTTTTTTTTTTAAATCTTTATTGAATTTTTAACCACACAATTTTCTCCCCCCCGAATCCCATCCCCCACCCTCCAGGTCAGACAGATAAACAAATTAATACATTACATACATGTATTCAATCCTTCAAATGTTCGTTGGTTCGATGATACATTCAATTATATTGACCGCTAAGTTTTTACAGAACATTTACAAGCATTAACAAATCATTTACATACATCCTTGAGTTTGACACCACTCTAACAGAGGGGTCCAGATCTTCATCCCTCTTTTACGCCGTTGCCTACCCTTCCGTTTATAGATAGCCACCTCCATATTAGAAATTGCTAACAGCCTAGCTAGCCACTGTTGGAAGGACGGTGCTATAGGATCGAGCCAGGCTGAGGCTATACACCGTCTTAAAACTGCCATGGCGATAAAGATTAATTCATGGCCAGGTCTAACATTACTAGGGTTCGCCACCCCTAGTAGTATAACTTCGCTAGACAGTACAATATCACATTGAATAACGGCAATCAGAAACTTCTCTATCTCGTGCTTCAATGAAGTTAGACCGCTACAAGTAGAGAAAATATGTATACAGTCAGCATTGTATAGCTTACATCTGGGGCAACATGTCCCCTGGCCACTCCCCCACTTGGCAATTTTATCTGGTGTATAGTATAGAAAAAAACAAGTTTTAAAAAATTGGGCTTGTAATTTGGTAGACATAAGAATTGTCTGTGACAACAGATATGCATGGTTAAATACATCAATGGACAATCCAAGTTTCCCATGCCATTTCTGTGAGGTTTTTTCCAAGTCATCTGGAAACCGTGCAGTGATAAGAGAATAAATGTCCCCAATAGTGCTGGCTTTACTACAATTTAATTTTTCTACTACAGCAACTTTTCCAAGTGAAGCCCTTCCACCTACTTTCCGTGAGAGAAAAGCTCTGATTTGGAGATACTTAAAAAAGTCACTCCAATCTAGATGAAAATAATTTTTAAGTGCCTCAAAAGATTGAATCCCGGTAGGGGAGAGGAGGCAACCCACTTGGACTATTCCTGCCTTATTCCATTTGTGTATATATCCATCGCTAAATATTTCGGGAAGGTTAGGATTATCCCTTAAAGGGGTATAGAACGAGATTCTCCCTATATCGAACAATCTTCTAACAGCCTTCCATACCTTAAACCCACTATAAAGTGTTTTAAATTTGACTTTTTTATGATAACTATCATGTAGGTGTCGCCAAAAGTAACCTTTACTCTTATTACCAAGTAGTAGTTGAAAGGTAGATGGTGTACTATCCCCAGGCATTACCTCCTCCCCAAAATTCCATAATAATTCTTTGCTGTATAGTAGCACAGAGGCCCAGTAGTATACTTTTAAGTTTGGGAGCGCTAACCCACCTCGATCCTTGGGGAGGGTAAGAAGTTTGTAGGCCCGCCGAGGTTGCGAATAAGCCCAAATAAAACTAGAAAGCACACGTTCTATTGATTTAAGCCACTGAGTTGAGAATTCAAGGCAGATTGCTCTAAATAAATACAGAATTTTAGGGAAAAAAACATTTTCACCACATTAACTCTGCCTATGATGGAAAGGTGTAAGTTATCTAATCGTCGTAGATCTTTCTGCATTAAGGCCATCATGGGCTTAAGATTTAGATTAACCACATTATCTAGTTGGGATGATATACATACTCCTAGGTAGGTGGCCTTTTCTGTAACCCGGGGATCATCCATCTTACTATTTTTATTCAGTACTACCTGAGTTTTCCCCTGGTTCAGAGCATACCCGGATACTGTTCCGAAATCCTTGGCCTCTTTTTCAATTGCATTCATTGCTGTATTAGGATCCGCAGTAACAATAGCAATGTCATCAGCATATGCCAGGGATTTGGTGTAAAGCTCTTGTGACCAAATTGATTTAATTTCGTGATTGTTGTTTAAATTACGGATAAAAGGGTCAATATATTGCAAAGAGCAAAGGTGAGCAGGGACAGCCCTGTCGTGTTCCCCGGGATATTGTTAACTCCTTAGTAAGGCTGCCATTCACCATCACTACGGCCCTCGGGTTAACATATAGTTTTTGTACCGCCAGGATGTATCCATCCTTTATTCCGACCCTGGACATCGAGGCCCACAAAAACTGCCAGGAGACCCTATCAAAGGCCTTCTCGGCATCGAGAAGCACCAATGCCATAGGGTCTCCTGCCAAGTCCATACTGTCAACTAATGTGAGCACTCGCTGGATGTGGTTGATAGTAGACCGCCCCGGAACAAAGCCATGTTGGCATTTAGAAATAACTTTGTGGATAATAGGAGCGATTCTATTAGCTAGGACTTTTGAGTAAACCTTTGAGTCTACATTAATGAGAGTAATGGGTCGGTAAGAGCCTAACTGTTCCGGAGGTTTATTTTTTGGGGGAAAAATTACTATTTTAGCTCTAGACCAAGAAATTGGGGGTTGGCCACCTTTAAAAATATGAATAATAAGATCACTAAGAATAGTTTTAATTTGATCGAGAAACGTAATATAAAATTCCCGGGGGATACTATCTAATCTGGTTGCCTTCCCCTTTGGTAGATTTTTAATTATTATAAGAATTTCTTCAGGGTTGGGAATCTCTTCAAGGAAGGCCTGATCAGACTCCTCAAAATGATCATAATTGACCTTATCCAGATAGCTTGTAATTTTTGCTGAATCACCCCCTGCCCCCTCCGAGTATAGTTCCTGATAAAAACGCCAGAAGGCATCTCTTATATGTGCTGGATCGGTAAGTTGACCTACCACAGGATCAGAAATCTCACAAATCAAATTTAATGATGTCAGCTGCCTAGTGCGTACGGCAAGCTGATGCCCAATTTGTTCATTCATTTCATAAATCATCTCCTTTTGTGAGAACGCCTTTTGACAGATCTATCAGTAAAAATATTTGTAATTGCAGCCTTGGCTATTGCTACTTGATTTTGCCCATTTAATACTTCTTCTGTGCTGGGATTCTCAATTGTTACCTTTATTAATTCTTCTTCGGCTAACCGTAAGATTTCGTAGAGTGCCTTCATAGCTTCCCTGGCTAGTTTATTAGCCTGTAACGAATATTTCAGTGTCTCCCCTCGAATCCCTGCTTTTAGCGCATCCCATACAATCTCAATCGATGTACTTCCAAGATTGTCGGTTAAAAAGTTAGGAATCCACTTCCTCATGTAAGCACAATATGCATCATCTAAGAGCAAGGCTTTCTCAAATGTCCAAGACCTGGGTGTGATTCTCCCTCCTTCCATCTCTAGGGTGGAAATTAAAGGATTATGGTCCGAAAGGACCCGTGGCAACTTTTCCATTTGACAATTGGATTTAAGTGAATTAGACATCAATATATAGTCTATTCTTACGTGAATAAGATGTGGATGGGAAAAAAAAGTATACCCCGGATCATTAGGCTTTAAGGTCTGCCAGCCATCCACCAATCCGTGCGTATGACACATATGTTTCAAAGCCTTGAATACCTTAGGTTTACGGCCAACATATTGCCACCCCTCTTCCATAGACCAATCATTGGGAAGATTAATGTTAAAATCCCTGCATACCATTAAAGGTAATGGCCAATGCGTGAGTTCGGCAGAGATCTCTTCAATGACTAATGGATCATCACCATTACTACCATAGAACGCGCAAAGTGTTATCTTTTGCCCATTCCCATATTGGCATTCTGTGACCGCCCAACGTCCAAATTTGTCTACTTTGGAATGGCTAAAAACGGACTCACCCCCTTTAGCTAAAATAGCAACCCCCCGCACCCTTGCACCCTGTGTCGTAGCACAAATCAACCTGTATCCAAGAGTTTTTAATAAATGTATTTGCGATCCCTCAATGTGAGTTTCTTGTAAACAGATAATATTAGCACCCATTGCCTGTAATCCTACCGTAACTAGTTGCCTTTTTTTAATGTCATTAAGACCACAAATATTCATTGATAAGACCCTTAACACTCCCATCTGATTATCATTTGAATACGGGCTATTAGCTCATAGTTTTGCAAGAACCGATTGTAACACCACATCCTGTAATTACCATCAAACCCTCTAATCCAAATTACATTGATCATAATGTTTTTTAGCGACCTGTCTGACTGACCAAGTGGCCCCCCTCTCCCACCCCACCACCCCCCCCACCCTCCACCATGTTTAGAGGTTACCTGGCAAAGCCAGGGGTTTGACATCCAACAAACAGAGCCCCGTGAGCCCGCTGAGACTCCCCCCCTGCATTATAACCTTCTAAGACATTTTAAACTGTAAAACAAGCAGCGCCAGACCTATATAATAAAAAAATTAAAAAAAATGAAGAAAGGAACAGAAAGCAGCAGGGAAAGGCAGAAAGAGAGAAGCTCGGAGATGTTTATAACTCTGTTATCCTTGGGAGTACATCCACCTGAGCTCCTTAAGTATAAAACCACTAGGATTATCTATACTTTATACAAAATGTAATAGCAATTGTGATATATTTTTTTAACACACATTACTTATGACCCGAGGCTTCCTCTAAGTATTTTTTAGCCTGCACCTCGGAGACAAAGCTGCGTGTACTGTAGATCCTTTGTATACAATTTTTAGTCTGGCCGGATTTTGAAGATATACCTCGGCGCCTATTTTCTGAAACGGCTCAAAGAGCTGCTGGAGTCGCCATCGGCGCTCCACTGTCGCGTGTGCAAAATCCGGTCTGGTAAAAAAAGTTATACCATCAAAAGACCGTTTATTTGTGGGTCTGGCCAGATCATAGAGGATTTGTCGCAGTAGAAAGTTGCCGAAAAATAAAAGCATGGCACGAGGATGTTGTTGAGTGGTAGAGATACGTTTAGCGGAGGACAGAGGAAATCTGTGGGCCCGTTGTATTTCTCTATCCCAATCCCAGGAATGTAGTTCTGGGAAGGCCCCTTTCAGCAATGTAATCATAAAGTTTCTGGGATCATCTTTTTCAACACCTTCCGGAATCCCTAGAAAGCGGAGGTTATTACGCCGCTGGCGATTTTCATGCTCCTCCATCTTCCACATCAGATCTTTAACAATTCCCTCATGTTCAACGTGCTGTGTTTTAAGAGTGATAACCTCTTTTTCTAATTGCTCGGTCCTTGCTTCCACTGAAGCCATGCGATCTGCTATTTCGGCACAGGTTTTACCAACTTTCCTGACCGCCCCTTGTAGCTGCTAGGCGGCTAAGCGTGACCTGCGACTATCTACCTTGACTTCTTCCTGAAAGCTCTTGATGGATTGTAAGATGACCACCAGAGCTGGATCACTTATAGAATCATTGCTGTCACTCATTTTGTTGCTTCCTATGAGTGTTTGGTTTCCGCCGGAGGCGGCCAAGGAGTCAGAGCAGATCGTAAGCGGATTATCCTTATAGTCCCACTTCAAGTCTTTAGCGCTTTCTTTGCCAAACGTATCAACATTCTTTTTTAGACGGCCCTCATTTTTCTTTTTTTGTAGTTTTTTCAAGCCAGACTTAGTTTTCTGCGGGTCCGTGTTAGAACTACTATACCACTTATTGCCTTCCTCCCCACTGGATAATGAAATACTAATGTCTGACGGTTCTGACTCGTCGGTTAGAGAATAAATTTTTTCTAGGTTGTCAGGTGTTTTAAGTAGGTGCCTAGCCCCATGCAGCAATGGAGCTGCTTCTGTAGTTCCAGTAGTAGTGTTAGCGCAGACATTTAGATTCTCATTAAGGTCATCAAGGTCTCTGGGATTAAAAATGGTAGTAATATCACCCTCCATCGACTGAGATAAAGATAAAGATGTATTGCTTTCCATTAGCTCCGTTTGTTCTACCACTGCCAAGGATGTGGCCAAAGATGTGACGGTGTCTTTTAGCCGTGATTCAACCGGGACTGCTAGTAGAACCGGGGGGGTCCGTTCTTCCTCTACTTCCCCCATCGGTTTATTTGATAGAGCCAGATTCTCCATTGATAGGATGTGATCGCTTTCAGCCCCTTTTGTGGCGCCAAAGCTAACAGTGATTAAGGTTGCGAAGCGTCGATTTCTTTGAATGAGCGAGCAGAGATTTTTTTACTGGTTGAATTACTTGCAGTGTTATTATCCCCAGTATTTTTATCCAAGCTCTCTCCTTTCTGATCTTTCTCTCCCCCGCTGTGCTTTTCTTACCCAGAGTATCCAGCCTTTTCTGCCGGGTGACAGCTAGGGATATACCAGCCTGTGAGAGAGCCTGTGGGGAGCGGGCGCAAGGGATACATTTGCGGCTGCATTCTTAACTTTGACAGTTCTTGCTCCCTTGCCTGTCATCCTTACTTGTTTGGTGTCGCGGGCGATACAAAGTAGCACCGCGATTGTGCCGCTCTTCAGAAATGCCTCGTCGAGTTGCCATCCAAGATTGCTCAGCTGATTTTTGCTATTGGCGGGGGCCACACTGGGACAGCTGGTGCTCTGGCGCTCGTATCGATTCTGCCGGTTCTTTTGGGTGGACGAAAAGCAGCGCAGGCCAAGATACATCCGGGAGGCCCGAGCCAGGTTGACGTGTTCCAGACAAGGAAGAGGTGAGAGCTCGATTATTTGCAAGTAGATAGGAAACGTTTGCAATCCGCCAAGAAAACGTTTTTGAAACATTCCGTAATGCTTGCCATGTACTTAAATAGATTGTAAGAATTCCAGTTTTGTTTCAGAAGGCATGTGCGACAAAAATCTTTCAAAGATCAGGGGAAGCTCAGCGGAGCCTCACTGCAGAGTTGCTAGTCGGACGCCATCTTGCCTCCTCTCGAGGTAACTAAACAGATATGAAAATCTATTGATGAATTCAACCTTGCTGTTGTTAATAAAAATGTCTCGACATTTACACTTTTACACTATTATTTCCACATTTCCTGATGTATGTTTTAGTGGTGTTTACTTGAAGACCTAAATTAGACATAAAGGTTGAAAAGCTGGAGGCAACTCTTTGCAGCCCAAGTTGTGTGCGTGACATTGGAACAGCATCATCCGCATACAACAATGCTGGGATTGGACAGTTGTCAATGTATGGGAAGTCCTGGCATTCGCTGATTAAAACTGGACCTAAGCCATTAATATACAAAGTAAAAAGGAAAGGGGCTAACACACACCCTTCCTAACTGGAAACTTAGCAGTACACTATCCTAAACCTCCATAGCGGACCCTAGCATGTGCATCTTGATATAGCTGCCTCAGGAAGTTAATAAGTTGCATTTCCACGCCCAGGTCCTCTTAAATACTCCAGAGTTTGTGATGTCTGACACAATCAAATGCCGAACTAAGATCTACGAATGCCAGGAAGAGGTTCACACTTTTGGCTTGCATATATTTGCCCCAGATAATGTTCAGATTTAGCCCATGTTTGATAGTACCAAGGCCCTGTCGGAAACCATTTTGCAGTTCTGTAATTGCCCCAGCGTCCTCAGCCCACGTCTGCAATCTATTCAATTAAATTCGACCTGCCACTTTCACAAAAGTATCTAATAATGATATTGGTCGGTAGCATGTGGGATTATTACGGTCTCCCTTTTTAAAGATAGGGACTAATATCGATTCTGAAAAGGACGGGTTAAAACGTTGTTTGCAGCAGGCTTTCAAGACCGATGTTAATAATGGGCCCCAAAGTAAAGGATTTGATTTATATGGGTCCACAGGTACACCATCTGGGCCTGGGGCTTTGCCTCCCGCACTTGCCTTTATAGCGTGGATAACTTCATCCACAGTGATGTCAACGTTAATTGGGAAAAAAATTGGGTGATTCTGACTCCGGGGCTTGTCTAGAGGTTGCCAGTGATGTCACCAGGGCGTTATCATTATACATATTTGAGAAATGATCCACCCATTGGTCCTCGCCGATAGTTATCTCAATTGTTGGTAGGTCTTTTGGTGCTAAAAATGGTGCATTCACTGCTTTCCAGAAGTATGTATTGTCTCTAAGAATGGATGCTTCTTGGAGAGCCTGCCATGATTCATCTCTTAGGGTGTCCTTTTGTTCTTTGAGGGCACATCTATATGCCTTTCTAGCCATCTTAATTTCAGACTGGTTTCTAGCCGCTTTATGTAAAGCACTTTTCAAGACCGTATGAGCTTTGGAACATTTTGTGTCAAACCATCCCTGCTTTTTAATATGTTTTTTTTAAATTTTCCACGCATAGATCTTTTGGCCTTGGAAGATATTGCCATAAAGGATTTCAGAATATCAGCGTTCACAGCAGTCTCGTCGAGACAGACTGCAAAGTCTGATTTACAATTATTTTGGAGTATCTTCATAAATTCTGTTGGATCCATCCTGGACCAACGGATTGAATATCCATTGATTTTATTTAAGACAATATCCTTGACAAGGTATTCGGATAGACCTTTTATATTTAACACATTGCGTGGAAAGTCAAGGGTAATACTTATGGGAAAATGGTTACTAAATGCAACAGGGTGGGTTGCAAAGTTATGTAATCTGCTAGAGTTTCTATTTGAAACCAGAACATAATCAATAATAGAGCACATCCCTCGGCCATTGAAAGCACAACTAAATGGGACTATGGGGGAACATAGTTCATTTGCAAATCCAAGGTTAGATGAAAACTTGATTGGGTTTAAGTGGTCCCCTAGTGTTGTATGAAGAAAATGTGCAAAATTAGTTCCGTCATCAGGCATCAAACCACATATACATCCCGTGGCGTGCGGACACAGAGCAGAATTAAACCCCCCCCCCCAAGATAACACCATATACTTGTTCATCTCATTCTGCATAATATTCAAGTCCCTCTGTAGTTTTCTCAGAACCCCCTCAACTTGGTCTTTTGGTATATAATTATAAAAGTTCAACAGGGCAGTACAATGCATGTTATCAATATACAACATCAAAACCTGATAAAAAAATATCTGATATCGGAAAATCTATCTTTTTTCACGTTTACTCCTTGAGAGACGTATGTCCATAAACCGCCCTTATTCCTCCAATGGGATGATGACACCGCCGGGGAATGAAATGTTTTAAAACCATTAATATGCAGAGTACCCTCTGCCCAGGTTTCTTGTAGGCATAATATATCAAAATCCTCTACAAAAGCTAGCCATAAGGGATCAGAGAGTTTTGCACGCAAGCCCGCCACGTTCCAGAATAATACTTCACATGTTGGTGTTCTTCCATGATCACAATTACTACGCTCTTTACTTGTGTGGTCAATTGCTGTGTTAGGATGTTGTTCTGTGAGTGTCAGTGGGCTCTGACTGCGGACTGGAAGATTTGTATCATAAATTAAATTGGTGCCATCATCAGGAGAAGATTCCATAATATCGGGAGGAATCGATTTTGCAATAATGTGATGCAGAACCTCACCCCTCTTTTGGGTTACACTTGTGTCTGATGTTTTAAGTCAATCAATGTCCTCCAAAGAGGGCAATATGACGAAAGGGTTCTGCCTGGCAATACTATAGATATGTGGTAAAGTACCATAAGGGCCTCTCCTGCAGGATCTTATCTGCTTTTTTTGGGTGGTTGATAGAAATATCCCAGGGGCACTACATTAATACCCATAGCCGTGGTGAATTTATTACCAGCTTTAGTGAGGATCTCTTGTATCAGTTGCAGTGTTTTAAATGTCAGTACTATACACCCAGCCCTTCTTACCATCTTAAATTCACCAAATAGGGCCTCTGTTAACCCAGTTTTTGTACCCAACCAAAAAAGAGATTTGTTTCTCAGTGAGTCTCATGATTCTTTAGCCTGGGATGGTAGGCGCGGTACGTTGGCCAAAACTATTGTATAGGGTGTAGCTGCAGGTAGCAAATCCAACCTAGTACCTTCTGTATCTTGGTTGCTTGAGTGTAAAGGACGATTTGGGAGATTTGCCCCTATGCTAAGGCTAGCTGGTACCCTTAGTTTATTATCTATATTTTGTTTCATGTTATTTGTATTTCTATTAATAGGGGTTGGACCCTTAGCTGTAAGACTGTGGTTGGGTATAACTGTTGGCCCCATCTTTATTTGTGGCTCATTGTGGTAAACCCCCCCTTGTGTTTGTTCGGCATGCCGTGGCGATAGGTCACTATCTGGGCACCCTGCTATATTTGGTGTATTAATCTTAGTAGAATCATGTTGCACTCCTAAGTACTTGTTCAGCATGTCTTCAATAGCTATCACCCTGGCGTTAGATTTGATAGGGCATCGCTAAGTATTTTTTGCAACCCATCTATTTTAAGTGATATCTTATTGGAGTCCACAATGTGACTATTTGTTCGAGTATTAATTGGGGGGCGGATCCCTTCTCCCAATATCGGACTTAGTATGTTTGGTTGTTTTTTTACTCTTTTTTGTTGAAAGGTCAGACATGAATACTGGTAGATTTTCGTCAGGGGTCTCTGATACAACCTCAGGGTTTCTGGGGCGCTTTGAAGGGAGTTGTGATTCGCGGTCCTGGTCAGACACATATATATGGTCTGACACTTCCTGTACACAGCCATTCGTATTGGGTGGGCCAGTTATGATCTCTGGTTGAAATTCTTGGGAAGCAGTACACTCAAGGTTTTGGGAGCTCAAAACTGTCCTTCCAACCTTTTTCCCTTGATTTAGTGACTCCTCCACAGAATGTATTTGTTTTTCGATGGCCCCTATTGCTCCCGATAAATATTTCATTAATGATTGCTGGGGCCCCCCAACTGGCTTTGGCACCCTCCCAACTTTTCTCTTGCCCATTGCTCTCACTCAGTACTTAAGTGCACAAACTACGGTATTTAAGGCTCTGTACAATTTCTAATCTTTGATCGATTTTCCTGCTGGTATCTGAATTCTATATGATCTCAGAGCTAAATGTACAATAAATAAGGATCCCCTCGCACAGCACTATTCTAAGGATGGTCCCAAGTCCAATCAAAGAACAGTTACAATGTTTCTTACTCAGTACCCCAATAATTCAATGCGGCAATCTCTCTTGACGTTCTCTGCAGATCCCGATATATATATTTGTCCATAAGTCCTATTACCCGCCTTTACATAGTCCAAAGTAATTTTCACTTATAGTAATAAGTCGCTGCAGGGAATGCATCCCAAACTACCAGCAACCAAAAGGGAAACTCACCCTCGAATGCTGCAGATCCCATTAGAGATCGATTAAGGGGCTAGCCCAGCCCAGCCTCATCTGGTCTATGATGGGCTAAGACAGGCCCGTCTTGGCCCGGTCTTGGCCCGGGCAGAGCCCGGGTACGCCCCGCGCATGTCCCGCGCTGCTGGACGCCTCGGCGGCATTATTAGTGCTCCTGAGCTTGATTTCCCGGGCTGCTGTGGGCCCTTCCCTCACCAGCTAGGAACCAGGGAACAGCAATAAAGTGCTCTGTGCAAAGCACCAAGGGCAGGGACAGAGGAGAAAGTGCACAGTTCAGACCACCAATTAACTGTGCACAAATCTTGTCAGTCCTACAACAGCATTCAGTCACAGAAGCAGCCATTCGTTACCTATTTAGGTGTCACACAACCCCTCAAATACAGAGTTCAATACCCACCTCCCCTGTATAATTAGGAGAAAGGAATGCATACACCTTTTTCTACACAAATTTAGAGAACATGTGGTGTGAAACCGAGATATTCTAGTATTCATAGGCTTCTTTTGATGTATCTTGTCACTACATAAAGGCACAGACATACACATTGATGCCTTGAGAAACATGGTGTGACTTACAACAGTGACATGAGAAGAGTTGGCCTTTCATATTTGTGTAGGCCTAACGTTGTGAGCTGTCTGCTAATAATGAAGCTGGAAGAGAAAAGTGAGGTTTAAAACATGTTAGCAAATGGATTATTATTTATGCTACTTCATATGAGTCTCTGGAAAGGTACACTTGAAGTAGGCCGTATAAATGTAGGTGTCTGTTTTAGGGTGTAAATCTATTTATTGGTTTTTATAGTAACACATTATACAACAATCCGCCTACATCCAGTGGCCGGCGGTGGTTCAGCTTTGAATAGGCAGTGTGCATCATATAATAACGATAGAAATAAGTAGGAGAAAGAAGATAGAAAGAGGGCCAAGCCCGAGGGGGGGGGGCAGTCGAGGTGGGTGTCGATGGGTATATAGGCTTCTAACATATCATCTATGTATTAGTGATCAGCAGCTGGGGTCTGTGTTGTTAAGCGTAGGATTCATAGAAATTCCTCTGACAGATACTGTATACGGGAGTGCCACATTTTATCAAAGCGGAGCAATTGTTGTATGGCTATTGCAGTTAGCTTCTCCATACCCAATATGTCCCAAACTTTATGTAGCCAATCTGAGTTTGTTGGCACAACTTCCGCACCCCACCTAGAGAGTAAGATTTGTTTCGCTGCACCCAGCAGTAAGGTGATCGTTCTGCCTCTGTTTGATCGCAGCGGTATGTGAGGGGTTGAGAAGACCTAGTAGTATATAGCTCAGGAATTTGGGTACATCTGTTTGAAAATGGTGTTTACTGCTTCTAGGACCTTGGGCCAAAAGGGTTCTAGTTTAGCAAACTGCCATAAGATGTGTGTAAGTGTACCCGGTTGCCCACAGCGACACCAGCACTGCCCATCTCGCAATTGGTCCCACGCAGCTATCCCATCCAGGGTATGATACCAGTGATGGGAAATCTTTAGGAGCATGTATTTACTAGTTGTGCTTAGTGCTGAGGAACGTGCCCGGTGAAGGATGTTGTTCCATTTCTTGTCTGTGAAAGTATGTTCGCGCTCTCTCTCCCATCGGGCACCAGCCACAGAGGCAAGGGGGTGGAGCAGTTTTACCAAGGAGTAGATGTCTGAGAGTAGCTTTTTATTAGCTCGCGTAAAGACCCACTTCTCAAAAGCTGTCAATGTTCTGCTAGCATGAGGGCGGATCCAGGGCTGAGTGACCCAGTGAGCCACCTTCAGGTATTGCTAGTGCGCTGTGTCAGGCAGGCCATAACAGGACTGCCGTGTGCAGAAGTCCATGTTTCCATCTGCATCAAATAAGTCTCCTGTGCACTTGCAGTTGGCCTCTTGCCAGGCTCTAAACGCTACCCCTGTGACTACTAGTGTGAAGTCTGGGTTTTCTATCAGGGGTGTCTGTGGTGAGATTGGAGTGGAGAGACGATATCATTGCTGTACCCTGTCCCACACCCCAACTGTGGCCCGCACGAATGGGGAAACATACACACCCTTCAGTCTATGTGTTTTTGGCAGCCATGGTATCTTCCAAATATGAGCAGCTGCTGTAGCCTGGTCGATAAAACACCAGAGTTTTTCAGTAAGTGTATGTGACCATTCTACCATGTAGCGAGTTGCGCTGCCTGGTAGTAGCAGGGCAGATTCGGTATGCCTAAGCCTCCTGCGGACAGGGGGAGGTAAGAACGGGCCCTGGCTATCTGCGCTTGCTTGCCTTCCCAGATGAAATCCTACATGAGTGACTGTATCCTGTCTAGGACCCGCGGAGGGGGCTGGAGAGGCAGTGTTTGCATGACATATAGAAGCATAGGGAGGAGCGTCATTTTACCGCCGCCAGGCGCCCCAGCCATGAGAGCTTGTGGGCCTTCCACTTGGTGAGGTCGCTCCTCGCAAGTGTTGAGAGGGTCCCATAGATGTAGTCGGCGGTGGCTGTAAGTGGGGGGTGTATCTGTAGTCCTAGATATGGTATGCCACTCTGTCCACTGGTATGGGTGTTAGCCCCGAAGTCAAGTGCGCTCTGTCTCCGGGATGGTCAGAGCGAGGAGCAGGGATTTCTTTTAAACCCTGAAGCTTCCCGGAACATGCTCAGCTAATTTGAAAGGGCCTCCAATGAGGCATTGGGATCGGTGAGAGTCAAGAGTACATCATCCGCATAAAGCATTATCTTATGTTTCCAACCCCCCATCGCAATGCCAGAGAAATGCCGGTTGGACCTTATTCTTTCCGTAAATGCCTCCATAGAGAGCGCAAAGAGCAAGGGGGACAGTGGGCAACTGTGTCTGGTCCCTCGCTCTATAGGAAAAGTTGACAACCTTATCCCGTTGACCCATATATTTGGTTGGTGAGCAATGTAACATGAATGGTTCTAGCTGCGGAGTCAAGGCCCAAAGCCCACCCGCTCCAGCACCCGATATAGATACGGCCAGTGTACACAGTCAAATGCTTTCTCAGAATCGATGGTTAGCACTAGAGCTGGTGCCTGCAAATTATGTATTTAATCTAGGAGGTGGCGCAGTCTTTTTGTGTTGTCACTACACCCTCACTCTAGGATTAATCTGGCTTGGTCAGAGTCGACCAATCCTTGTACATAGGGGCGAGACTGTGTGCTAGAATACTGGTGAAGATTTTCGCATCAACATTTAGGAGGGAGATCGGGCGGTACGATGCATAGTCTCTAGGATCTTTCCCCAGTTTTGGGATCACTGTGATAGTCGCCTGGAGCACCGACTCCGGTAACCCCTCTTCCCCAATCAGTGAGTTATATAGTCTCCCTAAGATTGGGGCTATCTGTGGACCAAAAGGTTTGTAGAACTCCGCCCCAAAACCGTGCGGGCCCAGTGCTTTGTTAGGTTGAAATCTCTGTATTGCAAGGAGGACCTCCTGTGTGGTGATGTCCTTTTCCAGCATCTCAAAGGTGGGCCTTTCCACTGCCTGTGGTATTACTGATGCCAAATAGGCATATTACTGATGCCTGTATCTGCATCTTGAAGTGGCTCGGGCTGGTAGAGATTCTTATAGAAATCCCGGAACGCGTTGGCTATGTCCACATCAGAGGAGCACAGGGAGCCATTTTCTCCTCGTATCTTGGATACCCTTCAATCTGCCGCCTGTGCGCAAACACAGTGCACTAACATGCGCCCTGCCTTATTTCCCCCAGCGTATTTCTGGCATATTCTAAGAAGGGTGCACTCAGCTCTTCCCATGTCTATTGCGCGCAACTGCTTCCTTGCCGCAGTTAGTGTTGGGTTGCCACCAAACCTGACCGGACATGAGCTAATTCCAGATCTTTAATCTGGGTTTCCAACTGGCTGCGTTTCTCCTTTCGTTCTCTGTTAAATCCTGCAGATGTACCCAAGAAGTGTCTATTCAGGACCACCTTCAAAGTTTCCCACCTGTGTGTTAATGGACGTCTCGTGAATATCGTTATGTTCTAGGTAGGAGTGAAGTGCTATCTGTGTGACTGTCCTTATTTTATTGTATGTCAAGAGTTTTGTGTTTAGCCGCCAGTGGGGGGGTGAGTGTCTGTTCTCCGTGGTTAAACTGCAGGATTAGGGGGAGTGGTCTGAGAGTGATGCCGCCCCAATTTCCACTGACATTGTGTTGCGGGTGACCCCGGGTGTTATGATGAAATAATCTATACGTGCATATGTCTGATGAGATGCCGAGAAAAATGTCTAGTCTATCACCATGGGGTGTGTATGTCTCCATATATCTGTAAATCCTTCTTCGCTTAACTATTGTCTGGTGCCCTGTGTCAGTCCCCTTTCCTGTCCCATCCTCTGAGCATATCTGTCTCTGTTAACTTCCATTACAATGTTAAAATCTCCTCCCACCACTATTTCCTTGTCTGGAGAGGTTAATAGCTGACCCAGTGTTTCACTAAGAAATGCTTCCTGCTTCTTGTTCGGGGCATATTTCGTGGTGATTGTGAATATGGCACCTTGTAGTGTAACTTGCAAGGCCAACAACCTGCCCAGAACCTCCATGAGAACCTGATCCACTTTCCTGGCAAAGTGAGTCACGAGCAAAATCGCTACCCCACCCTTCTTGGAAACCCCTGAGGAGAAATACTGCTGATCAAACCAGTGGGATCGTAGTCTCCGCCAGTCATTTTGGAGAAGGTGGGTTTTTTGTAGCATACATGCATCACATTTTGAGTCCATAAGGAAGGCAAGAACCACCAACCGCTTAGCAGGGGCACTAAGGCCTTGGACATTGAGGCTAAGCAGGGACACCACCATGAATACCTATTTGGAGCAGCCTCTGTTCCTTCCGCCATTGCACACGCCCACCAAACCCCCCCGGGTATGGGTTCGGGCTAGGGACAGACTTTCTGGGAGTGAGGGGAAAGATCAAAGGAAGAGAGTTACAGATATAGAGCAGTAATAGTAACTCCAAAAACTTCCCCCACCTGGGGCCACTCCAAGAAAAATAGTAACTGGGGTCCATGTCACCAGCAAACGCAATCACCATTGAGCATTAATGAGATGGAGCCCACCAGACTCGTCGCTTGTGCTGGGCAGAGGAGGCGAATGTCTGAGCTTTCCTTAGGTATTTCCCGTCGGCCAGGTGAAGGGGTCCATGTTGACAAAAGGGGATCAATCCTCCTCCGCTTGTCCTCAGTGGTCTTCCGTGCTGTCCAGCCGGCCGTCTTTCTGCTGGAGCTGATGGAGTAACCTCGAGCGCTCCTTCCGGCTGTCGGTCTTGGTGGGCTTGCTCAAGTTTTTCTTCTTTCGTCGCAAAGGGTGGTTGGAGCCCTGGTTTCCTTTCTCTGACTTCTGAGCAGGTGACCAAGACGGACCTTCCTGTCCGAGCACTGGGATGCCTGGAAAGTTTCGAGCCTCTTCCAGTGTGCGAACCATCCGGACTTCCTCCTGTCACACAAACTGGAGGCGCAAGGGATGGCCCCAATCGTATTGAACTTTCTGGAGCTGCAGGAAAGTCTGTGAGAGGCTTAAGGGCTCTGCGACATTGAAGCCTGAACGGCGAGAGGTACAGCCAGATTCGAAGACCCTCAAATTCAAGGTCTTTTAAATCTTGTGCTGCCATCATAATTACCTCCTTCTGCTGGTAGTAGTGTAGGCAGGTGAGTATATCCTGTGGTTGGCCTGGTTTTGCTGCTGGCAAGCCCGCTTGATGTATGCGATCAAGGATAATCTCCTGATCCTGCAATGATGGCATGACATGTTTGAAGAGGCGACCAACAAAGTCATCCAGGTTGCCAGTGACTACCTGTAAAGGAACTCCTTTAAGTCAGACATTAGATTGTCTAAATCTGTTTTTGAAATCCTCTAGCTGGTACCGAAGCTCTGAATTTTGTTCGCATAGTGCCAATAATTCCTGACTCTAGCCCCTCCTCCCTGGCATCTTGATTCTGTTCCAGCAAGGTCATCCTTTGATCCAGTGCTTCAACATCTTGTTGGATCTCATTAATGTCAGAGGCTATGTTGCTTTGAGGTCAGAGAAATCTCAGTGAAGTGACTCGAAAAGCTGCTTGAGGAATGCCTTGGAAAGGGGGGAGTCATCTCTCCCTGCTTCTCCACTTGGGGCTATTTCCCCTGCTATTTCTGAGTCACCTGTATCCGGGGTCACATCTGTCCTTTTTGTAGGTGATTTGGTAAACTTACCTTTCACCAACATATCTTTTTTTGATCACCGGTGGGATGACATGCTTACAATCTGGCCAGCTATGTCGCTGTTTAAGGCCTTGAGCCACTATTGTGGCATTGTGATTTTCTATAGTTCTAGCTATTGTTGAGTTTCCAAACGGGGGAGGACACTGCCCAGTTCAAGGATGCAGTTCTCAACTCCCACCTCCACCACACTGCGCTACCCGGGAACGTTGGCAAGTGATGCAGTAACAAGGCCCCATTGTCAACTCCACCGGGGACACACATGACCCTTGTACGAGGGGTTCCATGCGCACCACACTAGAGTCTTATGGCTAGGAGCCAATATAAAGATACCCGAGCGTGGGATGGTCCACTTCCCTATGGACCACAGAAGGTTGCCACTGCAGACCCTCGGCCCCTCCCGGTCGCAATTCAGTGATGCTTGGGTGAGTGGAAACACCGAATTCAGGTCCCCTCCACTGTCATCAGCTGTCTGTTCCCTGTGGCCTGCACCACAGTCTACAATGGCTACTGCTGAGGGCCTAGCTCACAGGGTCTGTCAGGACGCCCGGCAGCACAAAAGTCAGTGAGTCTGGCCTCCAAGGCCCACCAACCAGGCCTACAACACAGTGAGTGGGCAGCAAAGGGCACCAGTGCGGGCCGGCCTTTTCCAAGGCCGCAGAAGATCGTGAGGTCAGATCCTCACCCCGCACCCTGTTCCCCAGTGAATGGCAGGAATGGGTCACCAAAGGGCCGGGCATGCTCCCAGACCCTGACCCCAGGCCGCCGTGTACTCGCCCAGTCACTCGGCCCTTGTCAGGCAGGGTCCTCCACCTCTGCCTGCCCTCAACACAGGCTGCTGGCCCGGGGAGCCAGGGCCTCTGCTTTGGCTCCTCACCCCAACTGGCCCAGCACAGGCCCAGAGCTTCCAGCCCCACCTCTGCCAGTCCCAGTGACACAGCCAGCCCTACTCACAGTTTCCAATCAGGGAGGAGGGACGGTCACCAACCACCTCCAGGCACAGCTGCGTGGGCCGAAAGATGCCACGGGGCTGTCGGGCAGGGGCTGCACTCGCGCCCAAGGCCCTGCCGTGCACTTCTACCCCATGTGTATATTTCTACATGTATTCTGACATGTGTTGTGCATCTGATGACCCTAACTTAAAAACTATGTAGCTTTTCAAACAGGTTCACAACAATTCTGTCAGTCCTACTACAGCATTCAGTTGCAGAAGTAGCAGTCTGTTATCTATCTAGGTGTCACAGAATCTTTGAATACAGAGTTCAATACCCACCTGACCTGTATAATGAGGGTAAACAATACATATGCCTTCTTCTGCACAAATTTAGAGAGCATGAGGTGTGAAACAAAGATATTTTAGTATTTGTAGACTTCTTTTGATGTATCATGTCACTACATAAAGGCACAGACACACACATTGATGCCTTGAGAAACATGTGAGACATACAACAGTGACATCAGAAGAGTTTGCCTTTCATATTTGTCTAGGCCTAACATTGTGAGTTGTCAGTGAATAATGAAGCTGCAAGAAAAAAGTTAGGGTTCAAATATGTTGGCAGATGGATGATTGTTTATGGTAGTTCATATGAGTGTCTGGAAACGTACACTTGAAGTAGGCCATATTAATTTAGGTCTCTGATCTAAACAGAAAACGTACTCTGAAGTTTGAATATCTGCGTGCTATCATGACTCAGGTATTTCTCTACTTCTACATGTATTCTGACATGTGTTGAGCAGCTGATGACCCTAACTTAAAAACTATATAGGTTAACATAGAGCTGGACAAATGTTCTCAGTCTTACTACAACATTCAGTCGTTGAAGTCCAGATCATTTACCTAGGTAGGGATCACAGAAGCACTGGAATATAGAGTTAAAAATCTGAGTGCCCTGTAGAATGACCCAAAAGTAATGCATACATTTTCTTGTACACAGATTTAGAAAATAAAAATGCACAGTAATTTATAAAAATGTTTTCTCCCACAGTTTCAGCCATTTACAGCTTTGCTAATGTGCATAGTTGGGTATCGTACATATTGATTTGTTATGGAGATAATGCCAATGTAATTGTCAGCAACTGCTTACTTATTATTATGAATATTAATATATAATTATTTTGAAATTATTAATTGATGTAACAAACTATTGAAACTGTTCTATGTTTTTTAGATATTTACTTTATTTGGGAAAAAATTGATGATGGCAAGAAAACATGAAAAGAGAAGAGTAAAAAAAACAGTACTAAGTGTAACAGTGAAAAGAGAAAATTGGATGATTCACAGAAGGCTATACAGAAAAAAAAAATTCTGGTAAGAGAACTAAACAGTTTCTTAAGACACTTTACGGAGATTGAAAAATGTGGAAAATGTTGAAAAGAAAAAGAAATGTTTTACAACAAATCAGAAACAAAACAAAAAATGGCATGCTGAAAGAATTTCAAATTATAGAAAAACAATGCATGTCACAAGAAGGCGAAAAGAGTATAAGGATATTAGAAGAAGAATGTTTAGAAGTAGAGTAACTCAAAATGTATTAAAAACTTTTAAAAAATATAAAAAAAGATCAGCAGCCTATAGGTAAAAGCAACAGATTGAAAGTGTAGTAGATAAAGCTACTGAAGTAAAATGAAAATTATTTATATTAATATTGAAGAGAATGAGAACATTGGGTAAATCAATGGTGTTCATCAAGGAGAAAAGCAAAAGAAAAAAACTTTTTAATGGAAGTAACGTTTGTAAAACGTTTACTGGTGAATGGAAGCACACTTCCAGTACTGAGCCTTTCTATAATGAAGAAAGCTATTTTCAAGAAACACATTAGTTCATGCAGTTGATATTAGTGGTCGATGCTATGAGGAGAAAGATGGTTCTCCTATTCCAAGGAAAAAAATGGTTCCTAGGAATGTGGAAGAAGTTCAAGGGAGGCGTACACTAGCTCCTGTATATAACTGGGATTGTAGTAATATTTGCAGTATTCGACAGGAATTTATTGACACATTACTAATTTTTCTATAAGAATAAGCCAAAAAAGTGTGAAGCAAAAGATTAAAATGTTACAAAGACTAGATCTATGTAAAATAAGAAAATATACTAAGCTGCAGGGTCATTCTCTGGCTTGTTTTTCAAGAAAAGTGTGCCAAAGTACTTTCCATCATTTTAGAATGTTAGCTGTACACCACTCTGAAATGCCGATGTGAGTAAGGAGACTTTACTATGTCAAAACTCTTGCATTATGTTTAAGTGAAATGAGCACAGCTCTTTTGCATGGTTCTGTATCAGATGTACAGAAAGTTTGTGATGATATACAGTTTTAGTTTTTTGGTTCTGAAGAGGAGTGTAGAGAAACTAAGAGTTTGATAAGTGTAGGTGTTGAAGACCAGGAGAAAGAGATTAGTATTGATGATTTTGTAGAAGAAATTACAAAGTTTAACACAGTTTTGTCTGAAAAACCCAAACTATATTTGTTGTCGACGTACTCACTATAGAAGTGAAACTAGGAATGTTGATTTATATTTAACCTCTTCCATGCTCATGACGGCCGGGGGCTGTCATGAGTCACGGTGGGCGTGTGCTCACGACGCGCGGGGGCCGTCCGAGCCACGCCCGCGATCGGAATGTCCAGCACCTGGGCGGAATTCCGGCCGCAGCGAAGCGGTTAAAAAGTGAAAAAGGAAGCAATGATAAATGACAGAAATTTGGTCTTTATTTGTTTGTAGAAGGTCAGTTTGACTTGGCCAGTGTTCAAGTTATTTGTAAGTACAACAAATTAGAAGAAATCAAAATGCTAGCTAGAGCAGTACATAACAATTTAGAGTTAGTACCTATTCCTCAGGAACTGGCAGATTTAAATGTATATGAGTCTATTTCTATTCAATCTGTGCACCCATTTCAGGCCATAGTTCGTATGGAGCCTAAAACAGGTAAGCTGCCACCAACAGATTTTCAAAAAGGTTTCAAAGTAAGAGTTGTGTACTTACCTTTTGGATTTTAAGAAAAACATTGAAACAGTTGGTATAGAGAGAGAAGAAAATGAGCCAGTAGTTATTCTAGTAAATGGTATACCAACAAAGAGTAGAAAAATCTGGCAAGAGTTTGTAGATGTTAATAAACTTTGAAAGGCTACATTATACCTGGTACAGAATATTTTTTTTAAGAATGTAAATGTTGATGAACACGTAATATGCTTACAAGATGAAACACTAATCTCAAGTGGCCAAATTGAAAAAGTGGACAAGTCCAGGAGTGAAGAGATTTATGAAAATTATACTATACATCCTCTGCGTTTGAAAGAAATCATAGGAAACAGTACTGAATTATTTCAAATGAAAGAAGCAAAGGGAACTCCCATTAGTGTATGGGAAAAAAGTTTAGAAGCTCGTTGTTTCCCACAGCTATTCCCCACTTGAGAAGGTGGACGATTTGATGAGCGAGCTGTATGGATTCCAGCTTCAGAATACCAATCAACAAGAATGTATTGTGAAGATCCAAGAATTCGACAGTGTATTCCATACATTTTTCATCTTCTGTTTGAAAGTGATTTGTCTGCACTTTCATATGCAGTAAACCATATATTAAAAACAGAAGTTCATCTTCAACATGTTTCTGCAAAAGAGTTCACGGACAAGGTTGAAGAAAAAGATGAAAATATAGAATATCAGTTAATTAATTTGATAGCGTGACAACGTGGCACCAATGAATAGTGATATTGACGTCATGGTAAACTTAAATGCATGTTAAGAAACCTAGGTACACCTACATGGTTTATAACACTTAGCTGTGCTGAATATGCATGGGATGATTTACTTGAATTCCTTCAAGAAGCAAATTCAAATGTAAAAGACATTGAACTGAAGACAGCTGGAGAACTCAGTTGTTTGGATCCTGTAAATGTCTGCAGATATTTTAACCATAGGTTTCAAGCTATGATGTAAGTTATCTGCAATAAAAGTGTTCCACCGTTTGGCTAGGTAAGTGATTTCTTTTGGCGAAAAGAGTACCAAGCCAGAAGTGCTCCTCATATACACATGCTATTATGGCTAAAGAATTCTCTGAAATTTGGAACAGATTGTGGTGAAACTGTTTTGTCTTTCATTGAACAGTATGTTACATGTGCCATTCCAAGAGAAGGAGGAGAAAAGAGCTTGAGACAACAAGTTTTACGCTTTCAAAGTCATAGATGTGCGAAATACTGCAGAAGGAAATATAAATGTAAAGGAAAATTTGATACAAAATGTCGCTTTGGATTTCCACGCCCTATAATTTCTAAAGGAAGAGTAAATTGTTTTTTCTCAGCAGTAAGACATACAATAACTTGAAAATCTCCTAAGAATACATACAACTTAAAATGAACAGAAGCTTCAAACTACATTCAAGACTACAATCCAGTTATTTTAAAAATGTGGAATACAAACATGGATATTCAGTATGTTTCAGACAATTCAATTGCTGTTGCTCGTTATGTCACATCATATATTACAAAATCTGAAAAGTCAGAGATGAAAGAAATGTGGGAAGAAAGTTTTGCAGAAAAGAGTCTTAGCAAAAAATTGTACAGCCTCAGCTTGAAAATGCTTTCCCATCGAGAGATAAAATCCTACAAATGTTCGGATTGCTTGAGCTCAGCCAGTTTGTATTCAAAGTCAAGAGAAATCATTTTGATAAGTCTAGGTCTAGCCTCCACATGAAATAGAGTATTGAAATCCTTACAAGAAATCAAGGGCCAGATGTACGACCCTTGTAAATTGCGCCTTGCAATTTGCGTTCAATTGCGATTCGCAAATTGCGAGGCGCAATTTAGTGTACTACAGTGTCAGAGACACTGATTGCAATTCCCAATGGGGTCGCAAAATGCGAGGATCATGAATATTAATGAGCCACTCGCAATTTGTGACCCCATTGTGAATGGCTGGCCCTCCCAGGGATGGTGGCCTGCTGGGCTCAGCAGACCACCAGGTCTGGGACTGCTTTTCAATAAAGCAGTTTTAAAAAAAAAAAATGCAGCCTGTTTTCCTTAAAGGAAAACGGGTTGCATTTTTTTTTTTAAATGAAACTTTTTTGTTTAATTTTTTAAGGGCAGGCAGTGGTCCCTGGGACCACTGCCTGCCCCTAAAAAATATTTTCCCCTGCATTTGCAAAGGGGAAGGGGTCCCATAGAGGGTGGTAATTTGCGAGTGTTTTGCGACCGCATTTGTGGTTGCAAAACATTCATACATGGCTTTAGGGTCGCGCTATGAAGGGAACGCCCCCTTCCTAATTGCGACTCGCTATTTAGGAATTGTATATGGCCCTGTGACATTTTGCATGCGCAAACGGTTCGCAAATCCGTTTGCGCATGCAATATAGGGTTGTACATCTGGCCCCAAATACTTAGCACAGTATGAGCCAGGAAGTACTGATATTGTATATTGATATTGATACATACTATCCCAAAAGAGTCCACATCTTGAAAACCTCTGTCAGTGTGATAGGTTTAAAAAGAATGTTAGAGAAAATATAAAAGAAGAAAATATGCAATAATTGGATGTGATGGATGTTTAGTGAAACATGTCAAAGGGAATCTTATTAACCACAGAAAACTGAGTTGTGAACCTGCAGATAAGAGAGAATTTTTCTATTTAGCACTTCTGCAACTGTTCAAGCATTGGCATAGTGAAACAGAATTACTTGGAGATTTTGACAGTTATGAAGATTCTTTTAATGCAACTAAAGACAGCATTCAGTGTAAACATTTTCCAACTTACTTCCAAATGTTAAATGATGAGATTGGTACAATTGCAACTGAAATAGCTAGAGAAAGTTCACAACTCAATCAAAGTTCAATTACTGAAGATCCACTGGGACAACCAATTATTCAAAATGAAGCACCAATAGCCATGAATGAGGTAGAAACTGTAAAGCAGCAATCACAACAGGATAATATTCAGTTTGAAAACTTAGAGGAACAACTAAATGTTGCACAAAAAGAAATATATCTACAAGTCAAACAGGTAAAACCTGGTTTCCTCCATGAAAAAAAAGAATGCCAATGTTCATCATTTCACATTATTCTATTGTACATTAGTGGTCAAGCTGGAACAGGGAAAAGCTTCCTAATTTAAAGTTTTTACCAGTTATCTACACAAAACTACACAATCACATTTATCTTGTATCATAAGTGCTCCAACTGGATTAGCAGCACACAAAATTAAAGGTATTACTTTACATCGATTACTTATGTTACCTGTTGAACATTATAATAAATTGGATTATCAAAAGCTATCAGTAGAAGCTTGTTATGAAGTCTCAAGAGTATTTTAGAAAGTAAATCTTTTAATCATTGATGAGGTGAGTATTTTTTTTATTTATTTAAGTTTTATATAGCGCTGGCTAGACCCGGAGGTATCAGAGCGCTTTACATAAGGATCTACAAAATTGCATCAGTTACAAGTTACATCAGTTACAAGAAAACATTTCAAGAGCGTCGGAAGACGAAATAAATGGAGCTTAGAAGGGTAAGGGGGTGGAGTAAAGGTATAGGAGGGAGAAGGGATGGGGATAGGATGGATGGAGAGACGGAGAGTCTGCCCAAAGTCCGGCTGGGTAGGTGACGGCCGAGGGGGAAGTCCACAGCCCATCTCCTCTATAGCTATCAGGTAGCTCCACCGGGCATCAGTCAAGCGGCTAGGTCTCAAAGAGAAAACAATTAGAGAGCAAAGAGGAGGGATAAATGGAGCGTAAAGGAGAAAGTGGGTGGAGTAAAGGGGTAGGAGGGAGAGTACGACGGAGAGACAAAGTAAGGTCTGCCCAATCTCCGGCTGGGTAGGTGACGGCCGAAGGGGTAGTCCACAGCCCATCTCCTCTATAGCTATCAAGTAGCTCCACCGGGCATCAGCCAAAAAGCTAGGTCTCCACGGTCAGAGTTAGGTTCATAGATTCGGTATCCTGAAGGGTAGGCCGGATGGGGGATGAGTTCGAGGTCTGGTCGAAGTCCGTTTTTTTTTCCTTTTTTTCAGAGGAGTAGCACGACGTGGTAGGGAACACAGTGGCAGCCATCTTGGGGTCAGGCAAGGGAATAACCGGTAGTAACAGGGAGGGCTTAAAAAATTGCTTGCCAAAAGATCATGGTGGCCCCCATGCCCCTCATTACAGACCTGGCCTTGGGAAGCAATCGTAGAAAACCAAAAGTATGTAGCAGCAACTCAGCTTGTGAAAACACGGACACGCTCGAAATATGTAAATTAGATGAGGAGCCATCGCTATTTCAAGATCGGCAATTATGGAGAGGCAACCTCCACACTGGCGTACACAGCCACAAGCAACCTCAGCTATTTACCAAAAATCGTCATTGGGCTGGAGATCAAGCAACAATGGCCACTCTTCAAGGCATACTCGGTTCGCCGCGCACAAAATCCCAGGCTCGGAGTGCCCCGTAGACTCAGTTAAAGGCGCCATTCCAGGGTCAGGCAGCTCGTGGTGTAACTCCGCTGCGGAACAATAACGTCCCAAGCAAAGATACAATTACAGATCCTACTGTCCGATGGACGGCACTGCTTGCCACCTGCGTAGCGCCCCAACATATTGGCACATCAGAGAAAGTGTGGCATCTCCACGTCGCGGCCAGGGATCCTGCCTCGCCACATTGTTGGAACGCCTCTCTCAGATCGTGTCAGGATCAGGACCGATCATCTGATCAATAAGATGCCTCCCGCTGCCGGTGAACGAATAGCCGATGCCGCACCGCTTTAGCCCAATATTCAGCAGGTTCACTTCCTCCTCACTCGCCGCAACCTCGCAGATAGTCTGAGCAGGAGCCCTGGATGGCACAGCTCTCATCCCACGGTCTTCGGCAGTAGTCTCGGCTTGCCTCAGGCGCCATCCTGGGTCATGGGCACTCGAAATCGTTGCGGCTGATTTCTCGGTTTTCTGCCATCCCAGAACAGCGGATCCGAGCTCTAGAAAGGCTGCAGGTGTTCCGGCTGCGGAATTCGCTCTCCACGTGGGTCCCTGATGAAGCGAAACACCGCCACGGATGTTGAAGCGCGGGTTCACCACGGAGCATCTGCCTCAGACGACCATCGTGGCCGTTGGCTCCTCCCAGTATGGTGTCAAATTAATGCTTGCATCTGTACCTTCGAATGCAACAGATTTTAAAACAGATTACGATGTTCTGTTTGGAGGAAAACATTTAATTGTATTTGGAGACCTACTACAACTTACTCCCATTAAAGGACAACCTGCTTTTAAAACACTTCTCCATGATGACACAAGGAAATCTTTGGGAAGTATTGGGAATGTAAACATTTGGTCAAACTTTGAACAAAAAGAACTTGTTAAGAATATGCGACAAGCAGGTGATGATGAAGAATATAGAAATATTCTAAAGGACATAAGAACTGGTATGTTGACGGAAGATGGTAAACAAGCTTTAGAAAGTTGGCTACTTAGGAACTTGTTTACATCTGAAAAAACAGAGACAGAAGTAATATACAATATGCTTGTAGAAAACAAATCTATAGTTTGCCTAATGCCTACACTGCAAGAGTGTTCTACATGTAATGAGCAACTTCTCAAACTAGAAAAACAACAAATTCTGGAAATTAAAGCTATTGACATAATTGAACACCAGGGAGTAATTCTTCCTATTGAGAAACTACAGGTTACACTGGATTAATTGGAAAAGTCTGTATCTAAAACTGCAGGGTTAGAAAAGAGTTTACATGTATGTAACAACTGTCAAGTAATTTTGCAGCGTAATTTGAATGTAGAAGGATTAATAAATGGAGCCATAAGAAAAGTTGTTGATTTTGTTCATTTTCAAAATAGAGATGGAATAGAATTTTTGATTATAAATTTTGACCAGATTAATGAGGTAAGCCAGATTGAGCGGTGTTGTACGTTTTTTGCTTGTAAAGACTTGTAGGTTCGCAGACAACAGTTTCCTCTATCTCTAGCATATGCAGTAACTATTCATAAATCTCGAGGTTTAAGAATAGACAGAGCTTTTGTAAATTTTGGAAGTACGGTGTTCAAAGAGGGAATGGCATATGTTGCATTATCTCGAGTAAGAACATTGTCTGGTTTATATTTGGTAGATTTTGATGAGAAAAAGTTTAGTGCTGATGCAAATTGTGTAAGAGAGTATAATCGTTTAAGAAGACTTTATGCTACTCATTTAGGTAAATATCTGATATATGAGAAACGTATAGTGTGTCCAAAACAGATATATATATATATATATATATATATATATATATATATCAAACATTCAATTGAGGTTGAAAATAAGAAAACAATTGAAGAGAAAGTTGAAGGTGTAAAGAAAAAAAAAGTGGAAGTGATGATGACATTGTAGGATACCAGTTGGAAAACAGTTCAGGTATCAACTGTCATGCTAATGTGATTCTGAATGTCATGTTTCATTTACCACATCTTCATCACGAAAATCATGGGAAATTGTGAAAAAAGATTTTGTTTTGCACTACATCATTTATTTCAACAGTTGGTAAGTGACAGACGTAAAATACATACTGATTCTGGCATTCAACATCTTTTAAATATATGTACTGGTTCATTGACATTTACTCTAAACATAGAACACGATGCACAAGAATTTCTAATGCTCATGCTTGGAGTATTAGAAGACGAAGGAAAACATATTGATAACTTTTTTTTTTTAATTCTCTTTATTGATTTTCAAATCAGCCACACATCAGCAATGCCGCGCAAGGCAATACAAAGAACAAACAAACATCATGTGATTGACCAATCCCTCTTCTCAAAGCTTAGCGGGATACAAGTGATTTACATTGACTATGCCATTTCAAGGAACAGACATGCACATCAATATCAGCCTTCATCATTCATTGTTAATGACTGGATTTGTGAGCTCAGATAATGCCGCAGAGGTTCCCAAATGTCCTTGGGTTTGGAAGACGAAGGCAGCTCTTCCGCATAGAGTTAGATTTTTCTTCGCATTATACGAGGTCCTTTACCCAATGGTCCGGTCGCGGGGCCATAGTACTCTCCCACGTCAGCGCCACTCGGCGTTTCGTCATCAGCAGTGCAATTCTCACAAATCTGCCCACAGCTCCCTTCAGCTGCGGCACGCAACACAGTAAACAAACCTTCGGTGTACATTGCACAGGGACTGCTGACATAGCCTGTAGGCGCTGCACCACTTCCTCCCAATACTCAAACACTAGCCTGCATTCCCAGTCCAAGTGCCAGAAGTCTGCATCTGGCTTCCCGCATCTTTTGCATTTGCTATTGTCCTGGAGCCCAAACTTGTGTAGTTTAAGTGGTGTGTGGTACACTTGGTGAATATATTTGAAATGAATAATGCGCAGGTTTCCATTGGGCGTGAGTGCACTGGTGATTTTGCAGCAGTGCTCCCACTCTATTTGTGTTAGCGGAGGATTGAGTCTGTCATTCCAGCGCGCAAGACTTTTATCAACACAATTGACCTTTTCGTCCCTCACTACCCTGTACAGCTTAGTGACTAGCTTGCGACGTACTGGAGTGATTAAAAGCAATTGTAGAGATTGCAAGGCGGGTGGCTTGGCTGGGAACGTGCTATAATGCACTTTTATTGCCAGCTTCCATCTATGCAGCGTGAATCGAAATAGGAGCGGCGAGTTATGAATGTATTGCAGCTCCTCTGCTGAGACAAAACTCCTGTTTGGGTATATGTCTTGCATTTTGTCTATGCCTGCCTCTCTCAGGGATCGCCTCGGGCCTTCCTCCTGCGTCACCGAGAGTGCAGTTTGGTGAGCTAGAGGGAGCGTTGGAGCATAGAGCGGGAGTTTCGCTGCAAGCCTACCGATGGATTGCCACGCAGCGATGGTGGTGTCAATCGCATTGATTTCTTGTTTCGGTGTGCCCTTCTGCGAGTGTGTGAGGATGCAATGTAAAAGAATCGAGTGTGCGTCTCCGTCTTCCACCGCCACATGTGGAGTAAAAGCATGGGGGTTGTACCAATAGTGTGCGTACTGCGCCTGTGCGCAGAGATAATACATATATTAGTCTGGCACACAGAATCCCCCCTTGGCATAATCCAGGTCGAGTGTGTTCCAACCCACCCTAGCCTGTTTACCTCCCCCGATTAGGCGTAATAATAACGAGCGTATAGTGTCGAAAAAATGCTTGGTTAGTGTTATTGGAATGTTACTGAACAGGTACAAGAAGCGAGGCAATACGATCATTTTAATGAGTGCAATGCGATCTGCCAAGGAAAGCGGCAGTGCCATCCATCTGTCCACCTGTTGCTCCAGGGCAACACTCGCCCTCCCATAGTTTTCTCTGATCACTACCTCGGGTTCGCGATGCACCCATATTCCCAGGTACTTAACTGGATCAGTGGACCACATCAGCGGATATTCCAGGGTAGGGGAGTCTGTGACTGTGGTTAAAGGTATTATCACAGATTTATCCCAATTAATAGTCAGTCCGAGAAAAGGTCAAACCTGATATATTCGCGCAACACAGGTGCTAGGTGTCGATGTGGTTCTCTGATGAACAGCACCATGTCATCAGCATAGAGAGAGATGCCTACTGGATGGTGCATGAAATTAAGAGCAGTTTCTCTGTGCCGCTGTCTAATTATGCAAGCCAGTGGCTCCAGCATAATAGAGAACAGTAGTGGCGATAGGGGACACCCCTGCCTAGTTCCTCTACTAATCTAAAATGGCTCCAATGTTAGCCCGCCTACTCGGACCCGTGCAGAGGGGTCTGTGTACAACAGACGGACCCATCCAAGAAAAACCTCAGGGAAACCCATTCGCTTCAGGATCTGAAACATATAGCTCCATTCTATGGAGTCGAATGCTTTTGCTGCATCCAACATAACCAAATGCAAAAACAACAATTGATGGACAGAATGCAGAACAATGTCATACATTCACCCCAGTACAGAGATCTGGGCCTAAATCCATCGTTTTTTTGCTCACCATGCCATTCCAGTTTAGACCCAGCCATATGCAAATCAGTCTTGACCCTGCGCCCAATGGGAACAGTCCAGCCCGAACTGCCAGGTCAGGTCCTCCCTGGACTGGAAACAAGCATCCTAGGACCGGCTTCGGGCTTTCAGCCCTCATCTGCCAGGATAGCTTGACTCCAGTGGCATGGAGAGCACGGGACCCACGTCTGGGCATACCCGTCCCACTCGGGGTGACAAATGCAAAAACAACAATTGATGGACAGAATGCAGAACAATGTCATACATTCACCCCAGTACAGAGATCTGGGCCTAAATCCATCGTTTTTTTGCTCACCATGACATTCCAGTTTGGACCCAGCCATATGCAAATCAGTCTTGACCCTGCGCCCAATGGGAACAGTCCAGTCCAGCCCGAACTGCCAGGTCAGGTCCTCCCTGGACTGGAAACAAGCATCCTAGGACCGGTTTCAGGCTTTCAGCCCTCATCAGCCAGGATAGCTTGACTCCGGGTGATGCCCTGAAACCGGTCCCAGGATGCTTGTTTCCGGTCCAGGGAGGACCTGGCTTGGAAGTTCGGGCTGGACTGTTCACAAGGAACAGGGTCAAGACTGATTTGCATATGGCTGGGTCCAAACTGGGGTGGTGTGGTGAGCAAAAGAATGATGGATTTAACCCAGATCCTTGTGACTGGGGGTGAGTGTTTGCATTGTCCAGCATTCCGTCCATCAATTGTTTCTTTTGCATATGTCGCCCTAAGTGGGAAGGGTATGCCCAGACGTGGGTCCCCTGCTCACTACACCACTGGATTCAAGCTAGCCTGGCTGATGAATGGTGATGCCCTGAAACCGGTCCCAGGATGCTTGTTTCCGGTCCAGGGAGGACCTGGCTTGGCAGTTCGGGCTGGACTGTTCCCACAAGGAACAGGGTCAAGACTGATGTGCATATGGCTGGGTCCAAACTGGGGTGGTGTGGTGAGCAAAAGAATGATGGATTTAACCCAGATCCTTGTGACTGGGGGTGAGTGTTTGCATTGTCCAGCATTCCGTCCATCAATTGTTTCTTTTGCATATGTCGCCCTAAGTGGGAAGGGTATGCCCAGACGTGGGTCCCGTGCTCACTACAACACTGGATTCAAGCTAGCCTGGCTGAGGAAGGGTGATGCCCGGAAACCGGTCCCAGGATGCTTGTTTCCGGTCCAGGGAGGACCTGGCTTGGCAGTTCAGGCTGGACTGTTCCCACAAGGAACAGGGTCAAGTCTGATTTGCATATGGCTGGGTCCAAACTGGGGTGGTGTGGTGAGCAAAAGAATGATGGATTTAACCCAGATCCTTGTGACTGGGGGTGAGTGTTTGCATTGTCCAGCATTCCGTCCATCAATTGTTTCTTTTGCATATGTTGCCCTAAGTGGGAAGGGTATGCCCAGACGTGGGTCCCGTGCTCACTACACCACTGGATTCAAGCTAGCCTGGCTGATGAAGGGTGATGCCCTGAAACCGGTCCCAGGATGCTTGTTTCCGGTCCAGGGAGGACCTGGCTTGGCAGTTCGGGCTGGACTGTTCCCACAAGGAACAGGGTCAAGACTGATTTGCATATGGCTGGGTCCAAACTGGGGTGGTGTGGTGAGCAAAAGAATGATGGATTTAACCCAGATCCTTGTGACTGGGGGTGAGTGTTTGCATTGTCCAGCATTCCGTCCATCAATTGATTCTTTTGCATGCATCCAACATAACGGAAGCAGCAGGGAGGGCAGGATCTAGTACGTGAAACATCGCAAATATAGTGCGTAAGTTGTGAGACGTGGATCTTTCTGGTATTAAACCAGATTGATCCGGTAAGACCAGACCTGGCATTAAAGGCTGGAGCCTGGGCATTAGAATTTTTGTCAGAATTTTTGCATCCAGATTTATAAGTATTAGGGGACAGTATGACTCACAGTGAGAAGGTGTTGTATTCTGCTTTAGGTGTCCGTATATAGGTTTTCCTGAAACATGTCCTTATATAGGCACAATTCGCATTGCCCTTATATAGGCATAGAATCCCAGTCCTTATTTAGGCATTAGCCGTGCACTCCAAATACAGGCATGGTCACCGACATCCGTCCACCTTAACGTCACAACGAGTTCCTAGAAACCAGACCCTTAAGCTCTTGGGAGTTCCCCTAGCACAGGATTATTGATTTCTCCAAGAACTCCTCTATTATGCATGAACCGCTATGCCATAAGGGTTCATTCTTGACGTCTTCCTCTGTCCGACTTCACGTCAATGCTAACATTCCAAGGCACCTACCAGGTATAAATATACCTTCCCTTGCCCAAGCAAGTTAGGAGGAAACCTCGACTTTAGAGGAGCCCGTATCCCGGCCTGACGCACTGAGAAGACGCTGTCATTCCTGCTCGCAGAAGAATCCAGCTTCCAGTGTTCTGACTCCCTTCGCGGGGTGTTAGAGTTCCAGATCCGGAAAGAGATTCCCACCTCTCTCATTCACAAGGTATGGAGCTGACTAGAACCTAGAGGGACTCTTGGCATACTAGACTTAACATACTCTTAGTATACCATACTAGAGAATACTCCACCTACTTCTTACCTTTCCCTACACCTAGACTAGGTACATTGGGGTAGAACTAGCTTAGAGACGCATCGTATGAGTACTCGCATTTTTAGCTCATGTTATTTATGTGCGTGAATATATGCTAAAAGATAATGCTAGCGCAGTATTATTTATTTCTACTGCTTACGCTGTACATTATTTATCTTGCATACTGTCTTGTGATCATAACAGCACATATCTCTTACACGAGAAACAAGACTGTTCAATAAAACCTTTTTATTGAAACGCCCGTCTTTTCTTTCTGTGTAACTCTGTGGAAACTAAGCATGCACGATTAAGCTGAGTGAAAAACTGTTATCTATTGTTTCCACGATTCTGAGACATGTTCCGATTCTAAAGGGAAACAAAGTAGTCATGTTTATGCGGTTGCCAGAAACTACTCCCTTCTTGTTCTCAAGGAGTTTCTAGTGGCCTCTGAGCTAGCTGGCACAAAGTAATTAAGTTTAATATACTCAATAGGGACATACCGACCTCAGTCCTATGTCAAGCCTATAGGGTATATTATTCCAATGCGCAGAGCCTATTAGGGAAATAGGAACTACACTACATGGCGCCCAAAAGTTTGGTAAGGCAGTAATTTAACGCTAGATACTGAGTAACTCAGTCGTGCTTTCCCCAGAGACCCCTACTTACATACTCCATAAGACGTCTGGAGTGGGTAGGGTTAAATATCCGCCACAACTAAATAGGACAAAAAACCCTATAATTAGTTGCTTGGTTTGTTCAACGTTGAAGGATACAGTGTTCCAAAATATTGTGCACCTTATCTTTTGTTTCCTTGAAACTTGCTCTACGTTTTTCAAAAAACAAATGTCCACACGCGGGGACAATGACACAGAGAACGGTGTAGCTGCGGCTGACCCAGTCGTAACAGCTTTTAACTTTACAGGTTTAAATGAAACAGAGGAGGGTGTTATAGACATCCATCCAAACTTAAGAAGAGCCATCACTCTAAAACTTATAAAACACGGCCTACCACCAAGAGGCAGTAGAGCAGTTTTCGTGATAGAGGCACACAAATCATTTCAGACAGAGGTATTCTATTCATGGATAGTATTCCCAGAATCAAATCTAGTAACAAAACTGTTTCACTTCTACAAAGAAGATGAACCACCAGAGGAATATATTCCTTTCGAGGATATTGAAATTCCACTAACATACCAGGAGCATCAGCTCTGGTTTAAAGGCGCCCTAAAACATCACAAAAACATTACCAGGCTCGGTCCACTAGGTAGACCAGGAGCAACATGGCCGATTCTAGCCGGCTACACACCTCATCCTGACATTGAAGAGATGTCAGACGAGGAATTACTTACTCAACTTACAGAGTTAATAAAAAGTTACAGACAATTAGTCCAATATGTCATGCGGACTTTCACAGTTCAACCACCATTGACCATTCCAAATCAAACCCCTCAACAGGGGAATACACTAAAAATTACACCACAGACTCTATACGCAGTCATGGGTAAAATGCCCACAAAACGTGAGCAAATTCCATTCTGGATAGCTCAAAAAATTACTCAAATCGAAGCAGTATTTCCTAATACTAGCCCTTATGAAAAACACAGAATCCTAACAATCTGTTTACCAATGGGGATCACACCACAACTGGAAGACTGCACCACTTGGGGCTCAGTCTTTGCTGCCATCTATACTAAAACACATGGTGTTCCGTCAATTGCAGTAATACCAGATGTCCTGAAACAAATTCAAAACGAATACGGGGCAGAACCTGCCCTGAATTTAGGTATGAAATTACTGAAAAATTTCGAGCGGGTCTCAACAATAATATTATCTAATATTAAAGGGGAGGCAGCATCAGTGGCGATCCTCCAACGATTAAGGGAATTTGATGTTACAGAACATCAAACTGAACTACCCAGAATAATAGAACAATCTTATGCAGAATTAGGCAGAGATAGTTTGGGTGGAAGACCATTGAAGCCAAAACTATCTGAAAGTCCTGAGAAGGACTCTATTAAACAAACTCCTACATCTTCTAAAAAGAAGTGGGAAACCAATAAACAAAATTTAAACGAGAAACGTTCTCAATCCCGAGGTAGGTCTCCTCAAAAGGAGCCCTCTGAAAGGAGGTATAACCTCAGGAATAGGGATAATTTAAGAAAGCCTGACCGGTATCAAGATACTGATACACGTTCCTCTCGTACCTTTCAGATATCGTCACATACATCGGAAAGAAGAGGACGGTCAGAACATAGAGAAGAACGTGTGAAATCAAAAGACGACAAACACGTTCAGAAAAATAAATCAAAACCTCAATTCTCAAAAAAGAAGGTAGCAGGTCTGAAGATCAGACATGCCGAGGATACTGAGAACACAGCTCAAGAACGGAGAATGGGCTCAGACAATGCTGGACAGTGCGGCAGAAGTCACAATAGCTCGCCAGACCCTGAAGGGACTTCTGTAGATAGTGGACTTGAATGAGTAACCAGGGTTAGTACTCCACAAAAGTTATATGAAATAACACTCCGAATGGAGGGAGACATACCAAGAAAGGTGAAAACGCTCTTTTGGGAGAAACTTTCAAGTGGTTATGATATACTTCTAGCAGAAAAAGACTGGCTACCACAATTTGTCAGGGAGTGCCCACATGGTGAGGACATCATTATGCCTGCCTTCTCCAACCATATTCCAATTCACCTAAAATATACTTATGCCAGGAAATGGGCAGTTGCCCAGGCCCCAGCATTCTACAAAAATCATGTAGGATGGGATGAGGACTCACCACACCATAAAATACATCTAAAAAATGAACCTACTGCACAAAGGCAGTACCCAATAAAGCAAGAAGCTAAAAAACAGGTCAGGGAGATCTTAGATCAACTTGAATACCAAGGGGTGATTGAAACATGCACCTCTTGAATGAACAATCCTTTGTTTCCTGTCTCCAAACCAGACCATACATATCGTCTAGTTTTGGATTGCAGACACTTAAACACTTGTTCTAAAACATTTGCAGTGCAAAATGCACATAGTACAGCATTAATGAATAACGTGCGCAAAAAATATAAAACCACATTGGACATCTCAAATGGTTTCTTTTGTCAAAACATAGCACCTGAAAGCAGGTACTTAACAGCTTTCTCAATAATGGGGACCCAGCGTCAATTTTGTCGACTCCCACAAGGGTTCAAGAACAGCCCGGGGTTATTCTCAGCGAGGGTAACAGAGTTACTACAAATTTATGATAATGAGGCATTGTCATATGTCGATGACATCTATCTGACAGCCGATGACCTGGATAGGCACTTGAACAGGGTGAGTACCATTATATTGGGCTTTGCCTCTGAGGGCAATAAGTTCAACTTTAAAAAATCCAAAATTGCCCATCTCAATGTCCTTTTCCTAGGATATGAGCTTTCAAGTGAAGGCAAGAGCTTGGCAGCCAACTTTGTAGAAAGGTGTGCGCTGCTCCAACCTCCAAAAACGCTGAAAAATTTACAATCCATCCTGGGTTTCCTAAATTTTGGAAGAACTTACATTCTAAATTACGCAGAAAGGGTTAAACCTCTCTACGCATTAATCAAACCTGATTTTTCAATCAAAAATTGGACACAGGAACACACACAAATCTTGCGTTCACTCCAAGCTAACATGTTAGCAACAAATCACTTACAAACACGCGTAAGTCAACGCAACTTAGTGATCCGAATAATTTCGGGTCAATGCGGATTCACCTACTTAACATTTAATGAGGGTGAAAAAGTACCAATAGCATACAAATCACATTTGTATACACAAGCAGAAATGCGCTTCACTTCAACTGAAAAAATACTGACAGCAGTTCAAACCGCTGTAGCAAAAGAAAGAGCTCTAGCCCAAGGGAAACGCATTATTGTCGTAACCCCAGTACCGGCCTTAGAGGCGGTAACTAAAGCGAGCATTCCAAATGCAAAAGCATTACATCCTAGATGGATACAATGGGTTAATTCTCTTGCTGCAACAGATGTTGAATATGTTTTTGATCCTGATTTAAAAACACAAGCGTTCCTGCAATATGAACATGAATGTCCTCTGCCCACTGAAATTCTGCCTCTCAATCAGTATGAATTTATAATTTACACTGACGGATCCGCACAACCCGCTACAGGGAGTAAGCAAGCTTACAGTGCAGCGTGCGCAATCATTAAAGGTCGCATGCGCGATGGTAACTTCAGACCTATGGTTACTAAAACTCAATCTCTAGGAGATTGCACAGCTCAGCGAGCTGAACTACAAGCATTCAAACTGGCACTTGAAAGTACAGATCGCGAATTCCCCACACTAATAGTGTGCGATTCTTTCTACTGTGTTCAGTCGTATAATGACTATATACAAAATTGGCTTGAAAATGGGTTCAAAGATGCAAAAGGTGGCACAATAAAGCATAAAACGCTTTGGGAACAAGTAGTTCAGTTAAAAAACGAACTACCAAAAGCTCACATGATACACACGCTGAGTCATCAACGTGATGGCGTTCACGTTGCAGGGAATTCATTGGCTGACGAAGCCGCAAAGGGGGCTGTTCAGACTGCTTCCGTAGCTGCGATCACTCGTTCAAAAACGAGAATAGACAGTGAGATATTGTTGGCTGTCAATGCTACGAGCAAAGGCAGTGGTGCAGCGTTACCAAAAAAGTTTCCACTCAAGTACTCTTATGTAATTGATGCGAACAACGCTCCTTTTGCTCGAATCCCTGGAGTGGGGGATAGGGTAATTCCAAACATGGAACGTAGAGCAGCTTTGATTTATGAAGCACATCTGGGGGAGGGTCTGTCACATCAAGGGATCTCTAAAACAATATTGACAATAAAAGAGATGTACTGGTGGCCTGGAATGAATACACAGATTCACATCTTCATCAATGACTGCATAGACTGTAAGGTACAGCGTGATGCAGAACGCCACCAGACACCATGCTACGAAGTAGCCTGCCCAGTACAGACACCATTGTTAGATAGCATTAGACTATCTACGCGCAGGCGTCCTTTTGGACAAATGCAATCCCACAAATACTAAGTCAAGGTTCCTATGGATATGGCCTCAGCGCTCGGCTGACGCTCGAACTGTTATAAAAGATTTGCGAGTCTTTATCGGCACATACGCAATAGGCATGCTACATTCTGACCAGGGCCCTGCGTTTAGCTCTCGGGCTTACAAAGAAGCCATGGCCAGTTTGGGCGTTGCATTGCGGTACTCCTCTCCGTTTCATCCTGAGGGAAATTCTGTTGTGGAAAGGAAAAACCGGGACATAAAGCAGTCTATAACAGCTAGGGTATTAGGTTTGGGTGATGGGTGGGTCAAACATCTTTATGGGGTCCAACGCTCATTAAATAATTTGCCAAGAAGTTCTCTGGGGGGGGGTCACTCCATATGAGGTCCTATTTGGGACAAGAATGTGGGTTCCTGATCTCGAATGTAAAGGCACAGTGGTGGAAAATAAACCCTTTGATATCAAAGATCGTTTGGCTGTTTTACAGGATCTAAATGAACTAAGATCGAAACAAAGCAACGTGTTCCTGAAGCCAACCACCACTGGGGAAAAAACGGCAGTCCCAGCAAGGCCTGTCTGGATCCCAAAAGTTGGGGATCTAGTCAGAGAGAAGATTGCGGACAAGAAGGAATTTGGACCTTCTTACAGACAACCAGTACCTGTCCTAGCCGTACACGGAACAAGAACAGTACTTCTGCCGCCCCTTGCTGGAAAAAAGGAGAAAAGATTTATGTCAATCGACCTCATCAAACCACAGTATGTGGCCAATACTAAATAGTAGGCCTCGTGGACTCCGACCTAGTAGCAGACGCACTCCTCTCGCTACTATCCAAGAGGTTCAGACTGAAAGACTGATAACCATCGAGAATTCAGCAGTAACAGATGAAGGACTAAGCAACAATGCTATGGAACTCATCCCTCTTGAAACTCGAGTAACAGTTCGTCCAAATACACCTGTCTACACCAACGTAACAAGTGATCAACTGGTTCCAGCGATTTCGACATATCCTGATGCAATTCCAACAATTGACAGAACTGCTTCTGGCTATTTCATTAACTTTGATACTTTTTTTGAGGATCCGAGTGAGCCTGAAACGACGCCAGCATCAAAAACTTTTAAACAGCAAGTACAAGACTTTTTTCATTTTTTGAAAAAGACTTATCTGGTTTCACCATGGATTGAACTGTGGATTATTTCTGGAATATTTTTCTTTCTGCTTTGGCTAGCTTTGGTTATGACTATCAGCGTGCTTATAAATGGCAGATACATCCATTTGGACATTGAAAGTAAAAATGTGAGCTTACTTTTAAAACCACATAAATCATCCCATCGTGAAGCAAGAGACTTGTCAGCAGTGAACATCACAGCCGTTCCTATACAGGATGGTATAGTGTGGGACAAAACAGATTTCGATATCTTCGGCCCTACGGAACTTTTGAACATTCCACATTTATTTAAAATTTCACTAAGTGATTTTATTACCTCCAGTACCTGTTCTGATGATTGGGACTTTGAGACTGTAAATGATATGATGTTTGATCTAGAAAGGTCTGCTGCATTTTCTAATAATGAATATTTAGAAGGTTCATCAGACTATGAACAGCTGTATTGCTATAACCACTATGGTCATCATTTCTTGCATAAGTCTGCAACACCTAGAAATGTGTTTATGTTTAACCAATGGGAGCATTGTCCTACACCACCAAAAGGTAGTTCAAAAACGTTTGCTAAAAAGTTTCCATATTTTTCAGGATACAATACATCTGATCCAGAAACATTTTACTATAAAAATGTAAACAAAACAGGACTGAAAATTATGTTAACTAATACAAAACAGATTTACTCTGCAGCATTTATTGCCCGGCTGTCTAGACATGGATTGGACTTGTGGAAAGACACAATAGACACAAAATCTGTCTGGGGTTCTAAAGATTGGCAAGTGCAGGGGATAGAAGCTTTGTTTAGGGCATGTATCATCCCTCAGCAAATAATGTTTTTGAATGACACTGTGCAACAAACGTCTTGCCTTGGTTTAGCCAAGATCAAAGACATGAAAACACCTTCTGTACCAACACCTGCCAGTAATAACAATACACAGGCAGCGGTTACAGTTGACACAATACTACAAATTAACAGAACAAATCCTGATTGGAGAAAATGGTTGATCTGGCCCACAGATACAAACATCTGTCAAGAAAGATTCCTGAATAAAACACAGGGCTTTACTATTCATAGGCCAGACCCACGATACGTCCAAAGACAACATCCGGGGGTACTAACAACATACAGTGTAGGAAAATTGTGCCTCGACTGGCTACAAAAATCTACACTTGAGGATGTGAAACAACACTTATCTTTACTTAAAGAAGACGCAGACCTTAGGGAATTCTTGCTAGGACCAAGAAAACCGCGTCAAAAATGTTTCATATATGCCGGCATCTATGCTGCTTATAATGAAGCATGGAAGGTTTCACAGGCAGGGGCCGCAGAACGAATACGTGAACTTGATCGTATTAACTTAGAGAAAACTCTCACTGTGGTCGACAATGGGTTAACAACTTTGTCATCCAGAATTTATTCATTGGACAACATTGTATCCTCTGCTATTGACATACTGGAACAGGATTTAGCCATGTTACAACAAGGCCAATCTCAGTTACGTTCTATTATGTTATTAAGCTGGACGCTGCAATCTTTGCGTGCAGGCTATGTGCCTTGGCGTTTTATCAACACGTCTGCTCTGTTTGCAGAATACAATCTGACTGATAAACAGATCGAACTGGCACAAAGGGGAGCAAAGTATACAGTGCTGAGCATTGAAAAACTGGAGAAATTACCATTCACAGTGGCAGAAAAAACAGCTACAGAATGGCTTATTCTTGGCAAAATCACTCTGCCTGTCACTACTTTTCAGTTTCAGTATTGCCTCAAACAAATGCAAGCAGGCAAATATGAAAGGTTGGGTAAAGAATACATTAAGACATCCTGGGATTTACCTTACACATACAGATGTTGGAGTGGGGATCGTGAAGTGTTTCTAAGCGGTACACACTGTGAAAATGCACTAAGCGGTTCACTCATATGTCAGGACATTTCTTTACACGGGGCTTGTAATGTTTCTGTGGCAAATTTGTCCTGCCACCAGCAGGGTACACCAGCTACTGTGATTAATCCAGCGTTTGGCCAACTTTCTAACGGGAGTTACCTCATGTTGAATGATCAAAGTTGCTGTGGAATGTTGCCAGACATCCCATATCTGGTAACGGTCGACTCCAGGGTCACTTGCTGTATGGAAGTATTGTTCCCCCCAATAGACACAGTCAGGGAGTCGCCTTTATGGCCTTCATTGAATGTTTCTTTTATACGATTTGATACTTTAAGCAGAAAGAAAGCCATGCTTATACAACAAACCGTGCCTTTGACCTCGGCCAAAGAAATCTATGATTTACAAGTTGCAAGGACTTCGGCTGAGATACAGGCTTTAATTCGTACAAACTGCCCTATACATTTCGTAGAAATGATGGGATGTATCTTTAACATGTCTGATACGAGCGGAATTGTACATGTATTTAAGACCATCGGTTCAGGACTATTAGCACCTTTCCAGGCAGTCCTCGGAATCATCCCAAACTTCGCACATTCGGTGTTTGGTGGTGTGCCATTAATTCTAGCACTTGTTACAGGAATCCTGTTTCTATTCCTACTATTACGCTATGGCAAACCTATTCGCCAACATCACTCCGAGCGATGTGGAGAAAGCTCTCCTTGAACGGAAGTGCCGTGAGCGCATAGTACAGCTTTTGGGCATGCCTCGTCTACGGGAACTTAATACAACATGGTTCCTGTCATTCAGACCAATCTGGCAAGATTGCATCTTACCTGTTCTACGCTGCCTGCTTTGCGGTGAAGAATGCGTGCTAGACACCTGTCTAACACTCCCATCAGTCATGCCAACGGATATCAATACTCTGCTGGACCCGATATCGGCCCATGCTCTGTGTTGTCCCCAGAGGCTACCAATCCTGATGACGGCATTCATTGAGATCTCACAGACGCTTCCTGCAGCTGCTGAGGTACAAGATGGATCAACAGGCACACAGGTAACAACGGACGCGAACATCGCTGCGGCATCCTATGCTGAAGGCGATGTTTCTCATCTCTGTGCAATTAACCTTCTGAACGAGGTGTTCCAAATGTCACCAATTTCGGTAGATGATATTTTGGCTACAGAAATAGATGATTTCATGTTTACACCAGACCCATACACTGACTTTGATTCTGCTCACAGTGTACCAGGGACACAATGAAATTTGGCCTTCATATTTTCAAAACTTGGAACTTTTCCCAAAATTGAACTTTTTCATCTTTTTTTTAAATACATGGCAAAACAATCTGCTTACAGTAGAACTATTCTTATAAAACAGACTTCTTTGAATACTTCCAGGGACACATTGTCACCTTATTTGTCTAACATTTCCTTTAATACCATGATATGCAATGGCTTTGATTGTTGAAAACTTGTCAACCATTTCATCATATGTATATATTTCTGTTTATTCATTCATGTTGCATTTATTTCCATTATATGCTTAGAATGAAAACGATGCTTTAAAATGTACAGTACCTATTGCATTCAACAGTTTATTTTAAACTTCTTTTAATATGCTTTTAGAAATGTTTTTAGCAACATGTGGTACTCAGTTTAATGTTTAGCATTTAATGTTTAGCATTTAGTATTATCGTTCATTCGAAAGTGGAGTGGGTGTTGTATTCCGCTTTAGGTGTCCGTATATAGGTTTTCCTGAAACATGCCCTTATATAGGCATAGAATCCCAGTCCTTATTTAGGCATTAGCCGTGCACTCCAAATACAGGCATGGTCACCGACATCCGTCCACCCTAACGTCACAACGAGTTCTTAGAAACCAGACCCTTAAGCTCTTGGGAGTTCCCCTAGCACAGGATTATTGATTTCTCCAAGAACTCATCTATTATGCATGAACCGCTATGCCATAAGGGTTCATTCTTGACGTCTTCCTCTGTCCGACTTCACGTCAATGCTAACATTCCAAGGCACCTACCAGGTATAAATATACCTTCCCTTGCCCAAGCAAGTTAGGAGGAGACCTCGACTTTAGAGGAGCCCGTATCCCGGCCTGACGCACTGAGAAGACGCTGTCATTCCTGCTCGCAGAAGAATCCAGCTTCCAGTGTTCTGACTCCCTTCGCGGGGTGTTAGAGTTCCAGATCCGGAAAGAGATTCCCACCTCTCTCATTCACAAGGTATGGAGCTGACTAGAACCTAGAGGGACTCTTGGCATACTAGACATAACATACTCTTAGTATACCATACTAGAGAATACTCCACCTACTTCTTACCTTTCCCTACACCTAGACTAGGTTAGGTACATTGGGGGTAGAACTAGCTTAGAGACGCATCGTATGAGTACTCGCATTTTTAGCTCATGTTATTTATGTACGTGAATATATGCTAAAAGATAATGCTAGCGCAGTATTATTTATTTCTACTGCTTACGGTGTACATTATTTATCTTGCATACTGTCTTGTGATCATAACAGCACATATCTCTTACACGAGAAACAAGACTGTTCAATAAAACCTTTTTATTGAAACGCCCGTCTTTTCTTTCTGTGGAACTCTGTGGAAACTAAGCATGCACGATTAAGCTGAGTGAAAAACTGTTATCTATTGTTTCCACGATTCTGAGACGTGTTCCGATTCTAAAGGGAAACAAAGTAGTCATGTTTATGCGGTTGCCAGAAACTACTCCCTTCTTGTTCTCAAGGAGTTTCTAGTGGCCTCTGAGCTAGCTGGCACAAAGTAATTAAGTTTAATATACTCGATAGGGACATACCGACCTCAGTCCTATGTCAAGCCTATAGGGTATATTATTCCAATGCGCAGAGCCTATTAGGGAAATAGGAACTACACTACAAGGGGGGCTTGTCTTTTTTTAATAAAGTTATTATCAACACCTGTCTAAGCGACGGTGGAAGGCTGCCTGTCTCTTGCACCTCACAATACATTTCCAGTAGATGGGGTATCAATCAATCAGGTCACTTATAAAGCGCACTACATACCCGCGAGGGTCTCAAGGCGCTGGGGGAAGAGGGGGGGGTGCTGCTACTGATCGAAGAGCCAGGTCTTGAGGAGTCTTCTGAAGGCCAGTAGGTCTTGGGTCTGCCGAAGGTTGGTGGGGAGGGTGTTCCAGGTCTTGGCGGCGAGGTGGGAGAAGGATCTGCCGCCGGCGGTCGTTTTCCGAATGCGGGGGACTGTGGCGAGGGCGAGGCTGGTGGAGCGGAGCTGGCGGGTGGGGGTGTAGAAGCTGAGTCTGTTGAGGTAGGCTGGTCCGGAGTTGTGGAGTGCTTTGTGTGCGTGGGTGAGGAGCTTGAAGGTTATCCTCTTGTTGACAGGGAGCCAGTGCAGGTCTCTCAGGTGGGGTGTGTCGAGGATAAGACGTGCAGAGGCATTCTGGATGCGTTGCAGCCGTCTCAGGAGCTTAGCCGTCGTTCCTGCGTAGAGGGCGTTTCCGTAGTCCAGCCTGCTGGTGACGAGGGCCTGGGTGACTGTTTTTCTTGTTTCGGTGGGGATCCACTTGAAGATCCTGCGGAGCATTCGGAGGGTGTTGAAGCAGGATGAGGAAACGGCGTTGACCTGCTTAGTCATGGAGAGGGTGGGGTCGAGGATGACCCCTAGGTTGCGTGCATGGTCGGTGGGTGTCGGGGCTGTTTCCAGTGATGTCGGCCACCAGGAGTCGTCCCATGCTGAAGTGTTGGAGCCAAGGATGAGGACCTCCGTCTTGTCCGAGTTCAGCTTCAGGCGGCTGGTCCTCATCCATTCGGTGACGGCCTTCATTCCTTTGTGGAGGTGGGTTTTGGCGGTGTGAGGGTCTTTGGTGAGGGAGAGGATCAGCTGGGTGTCGTCGGCGTAGGAGATGATGTTGAGGTTGTGCTGTCATGCGACGTGGGCGAGGGGTGCCATGTAGATGTTGAACAGCGTCGGGCTGAGGGAGGAGCCTTGGGGTACGCCGCAGATGATCTTGGTGGCCTTGGATCGGAAGGGGGCGAGGCGGACGCTTTGAGTTCTGCCGGAAAGGAAGGATGTGGTCCAGTCCAGGGCCTTCTCTTGGATCCCGGCGTTGTGAAGGCGTGTTCGTAGTGTGTGGTGGCACACCGTGTCGAAGGCGGCTGATAGGTCCAGGAGGATGAGGGCTGCTGTTTCTCCGTTGTGTAGCAGGGTCCTGATGTCATCGGTGGCGGCGATGAGGGCGGTTTCGGTGCTGTGGTTGCTGCGGAAGCCGGACTGGGTAGGGTCCAGGATGTTGTTCTCCTCGAGGTAGCGGGTCAGTTGTTTGTTGACGATTTTCTCGGTGACCTTCGCGGGGAACGGGAGCAGAGAGATGGGTCGGAAGTTCTTGAGGTCCTTGGGGTCTGCCTTGGGTTTCTTGAGTAAGGCGGTGATCTCGGCGTGCTTCCAGCTTTCCAGGAAGGTTGCTGTCTCGAAGGAGATGTTGATTATTTTCCGGAGATGGGGCGCGATGGCTGTACTGGCTTTGTTGAAGACGTGGTGAGGGCACGGGTCTAGCGGTGAACCGGAGTGGATGGTGTTCATGATCTCGCTGGTGTCCTCGTCGTTGATGTTGGTCCAGGAGAGCAGGCGGTTGGTGGTCGTGGGGGCAGTGGTCTCGGTGGTTGCCGGGGCGGTCGTGGTGTTGAAGCTGTCGTGGATGTCGGCGATTTTGCGGTGGAAGAAGGTGGCCAGTGAGTCGCACAGTTCTCGCGACGCCGGGATGTCGTTGGTGTTGGAGCTGGGGTTGGAGAGTTCCGTGACGATGTTGAAGAGCTCTTTGCTGTTGTGTGCGTTGTCTAGGCGGTCTTTGAGTGAGGCCCTTTTGGCGGATCTGATGAGGTGATGGTGACTGCGGGTGGTGCTCTTGTGGGCGGCGTAGCTGTCCGCTGTCCGTTCGTGGAGCCAGATCTTCTCCAGTTTTCGGCATGTTCGTTTGGAGGCCTGGAGGTCTTTGGTGAACCAGGTGGCTTTCTTGCTGGTGTGGCTGTTGGGCGGATTCTTGAGCGGGGCGAGGGTGTTGGCGCAGTCGTCGAACCACTGTCTGAGGTTGCGGGCGGCGGTGTCGGGGTCGGAGGGTTCGGCGGGTGGGCTCAGGGCGAGGGTGATGGTTAGCTGGTCTTCGGTGACTCTGCTCCAGCAGCGGCGAGGCATTTGTTGGGTGCGGTGGTGCGTGGTGGGCTTCCTGTAGGTGAAGTGGATGCAGTGGTGGTCGGTCCAGTGGGGTTCGGAGGTGTGGTTGAAGGAGACGTGTGGGCTTGCGGAAAAGATGGAGTCTAGCGTATGGCCGGCGGCGTGGGTGGGTGTTGTCACGAGCTGTCTGAGTCCGAGGGTGGCGAGGTTGTCGATCAGGGTGGTGGAGTTGGTGTCCTTGTTGTTCTCGAGGTGGAAGTTCAGGTCCCCGAGGAGGATGTAATCCATGGAGGCGATGGCGTGTGTGCTGACGAAGTCAGCGATGGAATCGCTGAACTGTGGTCGCGGTCCGGGGGGTCTGTAGATGAGGGTTCCTCTGAGGGTGGTGTTGGGATCGGTGTGGATCTGGAAGTGCATGTGTTCGGTGGTGCTGAGGGTGTCGTCGGTGTTGGTTGAGACTCTGAGGGTGTTCCTGTGGACGATGGCGATGCCTCCTCCGACTCCGTTGGTGCGGTCCCTGCGGGTGATCTTGTAGCCGTCCGGGATGGCAATGGCGATGTCTGGGGCTGAAGCGGGGTTCAGCCAGGTCTCCGTCAGGAAGGCGACGTCTGGGGAGGTTGAGTCGAGAAGGTCCCAGAGTTCGATGGCGTGTTTACGGGCGGAGCGGGTGTTGAGGAGGATGCATCTGAGGTAGTTGGGTTCTTTCCTGGGCGGTGGTTTGGCGGGGCGGGTGCTGGCGAAGCTGCAGTTCCGGCAGGTGAAGGGCCCTTGGGTGCGCTTCGGGGTGGCCCGGTAGCAGGCGTGATCTTTTCCGGGGTTGAGTGCGTGGAGGGTGCTGGCGTCGTATCGGCGTCTGTTGATGTGGCGGGCGCGGGGGATGCACGGACCAGGGGTTCTGGCGCTGGGCGCGGTCCAGGCGCGGACGGGCGCAGATGGGCTTGCCTTAGGCGCGCCCGCTGTGCAGGTCCGCTGCGCTGCCACGCAGCGGTCGCCATAAATGGGGAGGAGCAGGGAATGGGGCAGCGAATGGGCAGTGAGGGGGCGGGGCCGCTGGGGCGCAGCGGCGGGAAACTGGCACAGAGGAAAACAAGCACAATCAGGGGCAGCAAGGGGGCACAGAGGAAAAAACGAGCACAATCAGGGGCAGCAAGGGGGCACAGAGGAAAAAACGAGCACAATCAGGGGCAGCAGCAGGGCACAGAGGAAAAGAACGAGCACAATCCGGGGCAGCAAGGGGGCACAGAGGAAAAAACGGGCACAATCAGGGGCAGCAGCAGGGCACAGAGGAAAAAAACGGGCACAATCAGGGGCAGCAGCAGGGCACAGAGGAAAAAAACGAGCACAATCAGGGGCAGCAAGGGGGCACAGAGGAAAAAACGGGCACAATCAGGGGCAGCAGCAGGGCACAGAGGAAAAAAACGAGCACAATCAGCTGGCAGCAGCAGGGCACACAGACGGAGCTGTGTGGTGGGGGAGCGACCTACCAGTCAAGGGTATCACGAGCTCTGCGTATTCTTTATAAAATTCTGCCGTGAGGCCGTTCGGCCCCAGAGACTTTTTATTGGGCAGAGCACGTATTGCCTCTTGGATATCAGATGCCTCAATCGGCTGACTTAAATAATCTTGGTGTCCTTTAGCTAACCAAACACATGCGATGTCTGATAGATACTCATCGAGCACCGGAGGGTCTGCACTCCCCCGCGAGGTGTACATAGTGGCATAGCAACCCCGAAACTGTTCCAGTATGGCCTGTGGCATGTAGTGCCCCTCACCCTGCGCATCTATGATTTGTGTGATGGTATGGTGCTCAGCGCGATATTTAAGCTTGGATGCTAGAATATGGCCTGGCCTGCCACCCTCGCCATATGCATGAGCCACATGTCTCCTAGACAAACAGCGAATCTCGGACTCCGCCATCTCATCATTCTAATAGCAAATCTTTAATGCGAGACAGTGTGTGCGCGCACAGGGATGTGCTTCGTATTCTCTTTCAAGCTCTGACAGTGCATGCTCAATTTTGGTGATTTGTCCCCTAATGTCTTTTAGAATACCCGCTGTTGTGCTAATGCACGTGCCTCTGATAGCGACCTTGAAGGCCTCCCATAACGTTGCAACGCTTTCCACAGTTCCCGTGTTTAAATCAAAATGCTGTACTATGGCTTCTCTAATGGTGTTGGCATATATAGGATCCAGTAGAGCTTCCGAGCGGAATCTCCACGTGAACTGGCGCGGGGCATTCGTTGGAATATGTATGGCGAGCTTAACTAAGTGTGCGGGGGAGTGGATCAACAGCTGTTACCCAGGAATTCGCCCCCTCGCTTAACAGCAAATATTCCAAGTGGGACCAGCTCCCGTGCGCAGCTGAGGCATGTGTACCCTCCAGTGTATCACAATTACGAAGCCGCCAGGCGTCTACCAGACCAAGTTCGAACATACCATCCCTGACGCATTGAGCGGTTCTTGGTGTGCGCCCACCTTGTTTGCTGGACTTATCCTTACTAGGATCTAAGTGCGTGTTGAAATCGCCCCCCCACAAAACTTCGGCTTCAGGCAATTCACGCAGTACATTAAGAATCCTTGTAAACAGTTCAGGTTCATCCGTACTTGGCCCATAAATATTAACAATAGTCAATAGCGAGACACCCAGCTTGCCATGCACAATAGCGTAGCGTCCCTCCTCATCTGTGCACATTTTAATCGGAGTGAATGCAAGACCCCTCTTTATAAGAGTAAGGACCCCTCTCGCATAGGACGAGTATGAAGAAGCAAGTTTATATCCTGCCCACTTGAGAGCAATCTTGGCCTCCGTCTGTTTGGTCAAGTGCGTCTCCTGCAAAAGAGCAATCTGAACCCCATGCCTATCCAGATAAGCAAAGACCTGTCTAATCTTTTTGGGGGAGTTTAGCCCACGAACATTCCACGTCAAACATGTGAATCTATCTTTATCTGTTGCCATTGAGTGTGTTGAATGATGATATGCATTGTTCCCAGCTGTGCAAAGCTAAACAGGTACATATGAATAGTAGCCGTAGCGTCAAGTCAATCACATGTAACAAACCCCAGTTCCCATGTTTCAATTCGCCCTCCCCACCCACTTTAGCGTACCCAACTTGCCAAAGCCATCCCACAAACAAGCAAAAAAACAACCAAAGTGTTAAACATGGACGTAGTGTAGTACGGGGAGCACTCATTGGGGAACGCTGGAGCACAACATACTCCCTAGGTGAAAAGGGAGGTGGCCGAACAATGTATAGGAAGCTCCCAAGGCAACCCATCTTTTAGAAAAGTGAAACATTGAGCCCCAGGTCCGCATAACTTGTCAATATATCCCACCTCCAACCCCAGGGGGCCTATTATGCAAAAGGATACAGGTACCGTGGTGCAGTTCAGCAGGAGCACCACGTCCCGATATATATGATACCATAGCAGTCATTGGCGTTATCAAATGCAGCCTCTGCAACCGTATCAGTCAGTTTAGAGAGTATCTGAGCAATGTTCTGTAGAGCTTAGCCTTCATCGCCCGAAGCATCAGGGGTAGACTGCTTCTTAAGCCGATAGTCTTTGCATATTCCATGGCCTGTTTGGGGTTGGTGAAGATCTTAGCCTTGTCATCTGAACCAATGCGCAGCCTGGCTGGGTACAACATGGCATACTGCACATTTTCTGCGATCAAAACTTTCTTCACTTGCTGGAACTCCTTCCTCACCGCTTGGATCGCGGCTGTGAAATCAGGATAAAATGCCACTGTGTTGCCTTGGTAAGTGATGGTACCTTTCTGACGGGATATGCGTAGCACCGAGTCCCGGTCCCTATAATTCAGCAGGTGTGCAATAATCGGCCTGGGTGGTGCCCCTGGGGGGGGACGAACCGCCAGGGAGCGATGGGCTCTCCCCACTATGAGCAGGTGAGAGAGGCTTTCAGCGCTGAATATCTCAAGGAGCATATTTTCCACATAGGTCTCCAGCCTGCCCACATTTGTCGATTCCGGCAAGCCCATTATGCGCAAATTGTTGTGCCGGGACCAGGTATTCATTTTTGGCCTGGATAACAGCGAGGACCTTCTCCATATCCAATGCCTTGGAGGTCATATGCTGCAACCCGTCCTCCGCATCCGATATGCATTGTTCTGCCTCACCTAGTCTAGTAGCGAGTCTGTCTAGCTTGGCAGACATGTGATTCATATGGCCACTGAGGGCCTCGATTTTGCCATCTATGGATTGAAGACTGGCTTGTATGGCAGACAGTGTCTTTTCCAGGGAGGATGGAGCGTCAGTAGAAACGTCCAGTTCAGAATCAGAAGTGGGTCTTTGTTTTGGTTTACCGGGTTTCCGCAGTTCAAAAGTTAGACGCGGCTGATTTTTGTCGGTTTTTCCCATTGTGAGAGTGTCATGTGACGGGCCATGATCGACACACCTTAAGCCGCGCACGTCTGTTGGGCTAACCCCTCGTCAGCGCTCTCTGTCACTGAGGCCTTCTGCATGCACAAGACTCTTACACCTCACTCTTATCTGTGTGGCTGTGGCGCAATATTCAGAATCCCACGGCACAGGGCAGGCGCCAAGTCTAGAACAAGCCGGCAGGGCGGGCAGGACACCACGCGCTGACCCACTGCACGATGTGACACGCAGCCCTCTAATGTGGTATAAGAAGAGACTGTTTAGGCCCAGCACCTTGCAGATCTCAGAGCACCCAAACTGATATGTGCCTTATGTTGCTCTGTGCACCCCTGCCAGATAGCAGTGCAGCAGTAGGGAGCCGATACAGCAGTTACGCTATGCACGGCTTTTAACCACCACGCCTCATGCCTGCAGTTCCTTGAATGGTGCCGTTCAACGCTGTGCTTTCCTGCCCCGGAGTCGCTTGTGTGCGTGTGCGCCGCAGGGGCCCGTGCACGCTGTGACTTGCGGCGAGCGCGAAGGCAGGAACCGCCCCCACTCCTGTCCTCAGGGTCGCCCGATGTTGGGTCCCGGAGTCACACCGGAGACACACAGGCCTCGCTCGATCCACTCAATTCCCGCCAGGGGCAGGCACATGTCCCCACCACAGAGCCGCGTCTCGCTGCAGCCCCTGTTCACCGCGTGCCCTCTTCAGCGGGCAGATGTATTCAACCCGGATACCTGCAGAGTACACCAATTCCAGCGACGACTTCCCAGCAAAGCAGCAGCCTGCAGGTAAGCTCCGGGTCTCCGGTAGCCGCCTCTCACATCACAGGGCCACCATGTTGTCCTCCGCTCCGCGGCTCGAACTGTCAGCGAATTACTCCAGTGTGGCGGTTAGACGCAGGGAAAAACACCTCACATAGCTGGCTTGTACCCACGCAACAATCGCCTCCGCTTGGATAGCACGGATGGCGCCTTGGGAGCAGGATAATGACTGGATTGGCAAGTCGGCCGGCGGAGCTGCACTACAGCTCAGCCATCTTGCTGTGCGCCCTCTAGCGCCCCCAACATGTTGATAACTTACTTGGACTAAGTTACAAATGGGACCATAAGTGTGAAGAGTGTTCATTTACCTCTACCACTCAAATACAAGCAGAACGATTCCTATACTCAACAATATCGGACTGCAAATCAGTACCTTTTAACAAATTGATTAAAACAGCAAATCAGGATATGACATGTTCACATTGTAGATCAGAGATGTCGTCTACATTATGTATAGAAAGATTTGGAAAATATGGCATTTTAATGTTACAACGCTGCAGAGAAAATAGAAGAAAATTGGAAACAGAAATTACAAATTTTAAAGGAAGTCAACTATTTCAGGAAGAACTTAGACAACAGTGACTATTATTTTCCATGATGGACCTACTACAACATCTGGAAACTATACTGTTTATTTACAGTGTAAGAACGGATGGATGCATTGCAATGATGCCCACTTGGAATTCAAACCTTGATTGCCTTCTCAATTACCAAATTCACATAGCCAAAGTTTTGAGAACATCATTTGGCCTATTGGGGAAGATGTCAACAGAAAATAGTAAGCAATGCAATCTATTAGTGTTTATAATTAGTGTTTTGATTATTATTTCACCTAATAGATATATTTTGTAAATTATGTTTAAAAGCAAATAGTTTATATATTTGTTGTCAATATTATGCCAGATGTAAATGAGACAGTACATTTTTTCAAAAGTATTTGTGATAAATGGAGTTAATGCAGATGAAAGAAGTGATTAACAAAGTGTAAATAGGAAAACGAATAGTTACACATATTGATAATGATGTAGTATGCTGATTTGTTTTTTTTGTACAATCAATTAGATTGTTTTTTCCCCGCCGTTCAATGATGATGCAACATTTAAATCACTGTGTGGTGAAGTTATGTGCAATCTGAGAACAGCAAAAAAGGGAAACTGAAAATGTTATCTAATTATAAATTAATGTTATGTTCTCAAAAATTTAATATTATAATTTCTCTAATATATTATCATTAAATAATAGTTTTCTTTTTCTTCTTTATAGTAGGTGCTGTTCAACATTGAAAACAGTTTTAATACTGTTTAGGACAATACTGCTCTAAAATTGATTTACTGAATGATGTATTTAAATTACTTTAAAGGTAAGAATACATAATACAATATTCATGATAAACTGGAGAAGTGTTTAACATGTTTTTATATGTTATTTGTTTTTTAATATAAATAATCTACTACTTTTAGACTATTTGAAAAGTATCATCCTACTCCTGAGAAGAAGTATCACACTCACTTTCTGCAAAAATGTACCCACCAATAAAAGTGATATAATAATAGTTAGCCTTTTATTATGAGTTACAGCTTCTATTACAAACTGCTTCTACTTTAAAAAACTAGTATTCTTATGTGACTTTTAAAACATGTTGAAAACTGTATTTACCTCAATGCTAGCTTATATTATTCTCCACAAAGGTATACTTGAAGTAGTACATAGATCTTGGTATCTATGCTTGAACCTGAAAGTGCATTTTGTTATATTTGAAAATTTGACAGTTTTGAAGTCAGACTTATCTTCTCATTTGAACAAATATTTTAACATATATCATAGAGCTGATAAGCCTAAGTTTTAAACTATAGAATAACACGCAGCTGAACAGCCATATTGATCAATTCAACCTGCTTAACCAATTTCAATCAGGCTTCCGAACAGGTCACAGTACCGAATCAGCCATGACACACATAATCGACGACGCTCTAAAAATCCTGGACCAAAACGAAACCTGTTTACTTATCCTACTCGACCTGTCATCAGCATTTGACACCGTCAAACACGGAAACCTGCTTGAACTCATGAAACACAGAATGGGAATGTCTGGAACTGTATTTAACTGGTTCGCCTCTTTCCTCCAAAATAGATCCCAAAGATTCAAGGTCAACCAATCCCTGTCCAACCCCATGCCTGTCACTTTAGGAGTTCCACAAGGCTCCTCCCTCTCACCCACCCTTTTCAACCTATTTATGGAACCTCTTACCGATCTCCTCAGTCTCGCCAAGATTCACTTCCATATGTATGCAGACGACACCCAAATCTACATCAAGATCCACTCACTTGATGACATCAAATCGCTCAACACCACACTACAAAAAACCCAAACATGGCTAGCCGAAAACCATTTGAAACTAAACTCCCTCAAAACGGAATTCCTCTTAATCGCTCCCCCAAAAAAACTCCCCCATCCTGGATTGGCTGAAGCACTTAACAGCTCTCAAAGGACAACCTCTCATCGTCGACTCAGCGAAATCGCTAGGTGTAACGCTTGACAGCAACCTAAAGATGCAGAAGCATATCAGCGCCTCCACAAAAGGAGCTAACTTCCACTTGAAGACCTTGCGAAAACTGAAACCCTTTCTGCCAGCCTACGATTTCAAACAAGCAGTACAAGCCCTAGTAATCCCTAGAGTCGAATATGGGGCGGTAACCTTATGCGGCCTACCAAGGTCTTCGACAGCCCCACTTAGAGCCACTATCAACTCAGCTGCGAGACTCATTACGGGCTCAAAGAGAAACTCTCACATATCCCCTGACCAGAGAGCTCTCAACTGGCTACCGTTTGAAGCTAGAATTCATCTGAAAATCGCTTGTGTGACGCACAAGGCCCTACACCACAACTCCCCGCACTACTTAGCTCAGAAATTGGTGCTCTCTGCGGGCATCAGAGCCTCCAGGAGTGCCAAGACTCTTCTTCTAAAACCACAACGATTCGCCAAGAAAAAAACCTATAACCGATCCTTCTCTGGTATGGCTCCTAGGATCTGGAACGCTTTGCCCATTGAAACAAGAATGAACCCGTCCACTACCTCCTTCAAAAAAGAAGTGAAAGCGATCCTCATGGCTAAATTCACGTGATCTCTCTGTCCTTTTACTGCATATTATTATTAGTTCTGTGTTTATGCTCCATAGTTGTCCTTTTGTTTTCACGCTAGTTTATTGATACGTGTATAAGCTGCTTATAGCTGTTTCACCCTTATCTTTGTGTGCTATATTGTGTTTTCTACATATGACCTGTAAAGCGCTCTGATACTCGCAAGGGTCTTGTTCGCGCTATATAAAACCTTCAAAATAAATAAATAAATAAATAAATATTGTATATGGCACAACCTATGCACTCATCCATTCATCCACACACTACCTGTACACTCATGAATCACACAGCCACTACCTTTGCACTCATCCATTTACTCAGGCAGTCCTCATGCACTCATCCATTGACTCGGGCACTACCCATACACTTATGCATTCACCCAAGGACTACCTCTGCACTAATCCAAACACTCAGACACTAATCCTTGCACTTATCTATTCGCTCATGCACTATTCATGCTTTCACTCAGCACTACCCATGAACTCATCTAGTCACTCAGTCTCTACCCTTGGAGTCATTCATTCAATAAGACACTACCCATGCAGTCATCCAATCATCCCGGTGGTACTCTTAAACCCTATCCATGCACTCATGCATTCACTCAGGCACTACCCATGCACTCATGCAATCACCAAGGAACTATCCAGGCACTTATTGATTCACTCAGGCACTACCCATGCACTGATCCAATCACCTAGGCGCTACTCTTGCACTTATTCTTTCAATGAGGTGCTACCCATACTCTCATCTATTCACTCAGCCACTACCCATGTACTCATCCATTCACGTAGGCACTACCCATGCATTCATCCATTCACTCAGACACTAACCTTGTACTCATCTATTCACTCAGCCACTACCCATGCATTCATCCATTTGCCCTGCTACTGGCTCTGCACTCATCCATTCACTCTAACAGTAACTTTGCTCTCATGTATTCACTCATGCACTACCCATGCACTCATCCATTCACTCAACCACCGTCGTTGCACTCATGTATCCACCCAGGCACTGCTATGCACACATGCAATCATTCAGTCAATACCCTTGCACTCATCCATTCACCTAGATACTGCTTATGCACTCATCCATTCACTCAGACATTAACCTTGCACTCATCGATTTACTCATGCATTACCCATGCACTCATCCATTTACTTACATACTACCCATGCACTCACCCAATTACCCAGGCACTATCCATGCACTTATCCATTCACTCATGTACTACCCATGCACTCATTCAATCACCCACCCACTACCCTTGGACTCATCCATTCAATGAGACGCTACCCATTGCACTCATCCAATCACCCAACTGTTATGCTTGCAGTTATGCAGTCACCAAGCATTAACCATGCACTCATCCAATCAACCAGGTACTATCCATGCAGTCACCCAATCAGCCAGACACTATCCATGCACTCATGCATTCACTCAGGCACTACCCATGCGCTCATGCAATCTCCAAGGAACTATCCAGGCATTTATCCATTTACTCAGGCACTACCCATGCACTGATCCAATCACCTAGGCACTACTCTTGCACTTATTCTGTCAATGAGGTGCAACCCATTCTCATCCATTCACTCAGCCACTACCCATGTACTCATCTATTCATGTAGGCACTAACCATGCACTCATCCATTCACTCAGACACTAACCTTGCACTCATCCATTCACTCAGCCACTATACATGCACTGAACCATTCACTCAGCCACTAGCCTTACACTCATGTATTCACCCAGGTATTGCTCATGCAAACATCCAACCACCCAGTCACTAACTCTGCACTCATCCATTTACTCAGGCAGTCCTCATGAACTCATCCATTGACTCAGGTACTACCCATACATTCATGCATTCACCCAGGCACTACCTCTGCACTAATCCAAACACTCGGACACTAATCCTTGCACTTATCTATTCACTCATGCACTACCCATGCACTCATCCATTCACTAACATACTACCCATGCACTCGCCCAATCACTCAGGCAGTATCCATGCATTCATGTATTTACTCAGCACTACACATGAGCTAATCCAATCACTCAGGCACTACCCTTGGACTCATTCATTCAATAAGACACTACCCATGCAGTCATCCAATCACCCAGGTGCTACTCTTGCACTAGTCCAGTTACCCAGGCACTACCCATGCACTCGCTACCCACTACTCACCCATGCACTACCCATGCACTCACTCATGCACTCATCCAATCACCTGGTACTATCCATGCAGTCAGCTAATCACCCAGGCACTATCCATGCACTCAGTCATTCACTCAAGAAGTACCCATGCAGTCATCCAATCACCCAAGCACTATCCATGCACTAATCCATTCACTCAGGCACAACCAATGCACTGATCTATTCACCTATGCGGTACCCTTGCACTCATTCTTTCAATGAGGTGCTACCAATAGTCTCATCTATTCACTCAGCCATGACTCATGTACTCATTCAATCATCTAAGTACTATACTTACGTAAACCAATCACTAACGCACTACCCATAGACTTTTGCAATCACCCAGGCACTACCCATGCAGTCATTCATTCACTGAGACACCATCCATGCACTCATTGAATCACTTATGCAGTATGCATTTGTTCACCCAATCACACAGGCACTATTTCAATCAGTCACATATCTATTCCTTCATACATACAAGCACTATTGCTCAAATTCATTAACCATATATCCACAAATGACATACACAACATGTACTTTGTTTTTGTAAACCAGAATAAGTGGTTCCATAAAAACAGTTTTTTTTTGGGGGGGGGGGGTTAACTATTTTACATTTTTTTGTTTTTTTCTAACTATTTCGTAGTTTTTTGTTTTTTTTAGCTAAATTTAAACAAAAAACAAGCACAAAGAAGTGTGCTGAACAGTAAAAAAAAAATCAACAACGATGGTTGTTGATGTTGTCCAACATTGTTTGGACAACTTGTTCCCCCACACTCAAAATAGTTACGCATTTAGGACAAAAAAGTCCAGCCTTTGCAAAGTCAGGCAACGTGGTGGGAACGGTCTGCAGTCTTTCGCCCTGACGAGATGTTCCTGGCTGGGCATCGTGAGAAGATTCCTGCTCCTTTATCCTGGCGATTTTGCTCTTGCAAGCTGGGTTGCATGGAGGGTCTTTAGATGCTTGTACATTGAAGATGTACCACAGGAGTACTTTTTATCTCACCCGCGCGAAAGGACCTTCTTGCAGATCACGCAAGTCACCTTTTGAGCATTAACATTCTTCTGCCATTCCGGAATCAAAAATACTACGGCACGACACTCTACTTCCTCTTCTTGGGTGGCTCCTCTTCTTCCTCCATCAAATTCTGCTCCTGCTCCTCAACCTCAGCAGAAGTTGCCATATTTTAATTTGCTGCAAAAAACAAAAAGATACCAAACCTCCTTCAAAATAGCTACTGCTGCAAGGAATCTGTCTGTTGCCAACCACACCCTGATGTAGAAGAAAAAGGGTGGGATCTACCTAGGTTAATGATGACAAGATGTTAACCAATCATATCTCTTTTTTTTGTGTCACATGGGGTCCGCAACCCCTACACGGTGGCACTGGCATACCCAACGTGATTTCACAACTTCTTTTAATTTTACATTTGTGCTACATTTGGTTGTAACTTACAATATTTGATTTACAAATAACTGTACCTCTCAATTTAAAATAAAGTAAATTAGTCTATATCTATATATAATATTATTGTCAAAATAATCTTTAGATTTGCGTCCCCTACGCGAATCCGGAGGTACATGCGATCTACGCGGATGTAACACGACTCCTAAAATTATTATTAAAAAGAGTTTTAATATTTTTTTCTTATTAATATACAAGTTTCTTTACTATCTTAGTAAAATTGTAAACTTTAATTTAAGCATATTATTGTGTATTATTGTGTATTAATATCACAAATAAAAAAGATAGTCGCGCCCCCACCGCAATTCCGCACTTATGTCTTGGAAACAAACAAGGAGATACAACATATTTTAAACCAAAATATTAAAGTAATATTCAAATCTGAATTGTGCACTATCATATCACTTTTAGAAATCATGCTGGAGCCGCGATTCCTACGTGGTCCCGGAAGTAATTGCCTTTAGCATAACTACATATTCATTTTATTACTCTAGTTGTAAACTACTACCCTTAAAATATACATAAACTATTAATTTCAATAATTTTACACTTGTAAATATATAAATGGAAATGAGCACAAAACGCATCCGGTATGTGACTCCATTTTTATATTTAAGAAAAGTTTTTGATACATATATAAATAAATATATACATAAACATTTGTATATAAATATATAAAATATATATTTGTATAAAAAATATTTATATATAAAATATATTTTTATAAATATATATTTATATATATATTTATATGTGTATATATATATATGTTTTCACTGAAAAAAACATAGGTTTCAGGGACGTTATAGTTAGAAATTAGCATTTAAAAAACCTTTGAAATTTACTGAAAAAACCATAGGTTTCAGGGACGTTATAGTTAGTTGGACATTTCACTCGTACAAAACCAGAGAAATTCGGCCATTATAGTTAGTTGAGCTAACTATAACTCGCGCCCCACAATGCACTGCTGATGATGTCACATATTACATCATTCATGACATCACTGATGACATCTCAAATGACATCACTGATGACATCACTGATGACATCATCCAGTGACTGTGTGTTTCTGTAAAGTTTAAATGTGTTTTATATATATATATATGCCAAGGTGTATTGAAGTATGAGTGGGTGAGTGAGTGTCTGAATGGATGATTTAGTAGGTGCGTGACTGACTGTATAAGTGAGTGATTAAACGTGTCTTACTGAATGCATGGGTTAGTGAGTAAACTGTGTGAATGTCTTTATCAGTCTGTGTGTATGCAGCTGCATGGGTTGGTGAGTAGCTACATGAGTGTCTACATGGGTTATTGATTGGTTGTCTGAGTATCTGTATGGGTGCCTGAGTGTCTGGGTGGGTGGGGGGTGTGACTCCCTGCATAGATGTGTGAGTGGGTGATTCACTGGGTGTATGGGTTCATGAGTGCATCTGTGAGGGACTGTATGGGTAGGTGAGTGTGTGTATGGCTGTGTTCATGAGTAAGTGGATATCTCACTGGTATATTTATGAGTAACTACATATGTGAAAGGCAGTATATGTGAGTGTTGGAGTATATAAATCACTATATGTGAGTGAGTGATTGTGAGAGTGGCTGTATGGATGAGTGTGTGCTTGTATCAGTGATTGTAAAAGAGTATGTGTTAGTATCTGTATGAATAAGTGAGGTGGTGTGTGTATAACTGTATAGGTGAGTAAATGGGAGTGTGAATGATTCTTTGCATTATTGACTAGGTGTGTGAGTAACTCTATGGATGAGTGGTGATGTGCGAGTGTCTGTATAGGTGTATGAGTGCAAATGATAGTGCTGTATTGATAAGTGACTGCATGTATGAATGACTGTATGGGTGAATGAGTAGACGTGTGTGTAGACCTAGGAATCAGTGAGTGGGTATGTAGTAACTGGCATTGATGAGTCTATGGTTTCGAAAATGGTAGTCTGTATTTTAGAGTGGGTGTATCAAAGGTTATATTAGGGTGTGAGGAGGTGCATCAGATTATCACGTGGATGATGTCATCAGTGATGTCATCAGTGATGTCATTTGAGATGTCATCAGTGATGTCATCAGTGATGTCACTGACCATGTCATGAATGATGTAATATGTGACATCATCAGCAGTGCATTGTGGGGGCGTGAGTTATAGTTAGCTCAACTAACTATAACGGCCGAATTTCTCTGGTTTTGTACGAGTGAAATGTCCAACTAACTATAGCGTCCCTGAAACCTATGGTTTTTTCAGTGAATTTGAAAGGTTTTTTAAATGCTAATTTCAAACTATAACGTCCCTGAAACCTATGGTTTTTTCAGTGAATTTCAAAGGTTTTTTAAATGATAATTTCTAACTATAACGTCCCTGAAACCTATGGTTTTTTCAGTGAATTTCTACATTTTTTTAAATGATAATTTCTAACTATGCCTACAGAGGTAGGACATGTGAAGAAAGAGGAAGAAAGGCACAGAAAGAAGCAAGAGATATGCAGAAAGAACCAACAGAGGTGCAGAAAAAGGCCTTGTTGCCAAGTCATCCTGTGCCCCCAACTTTTTACTGACTGGTACTAGTGGTAACTGACTCTGACTAACCAGGCCCGGAGCCAGTGCTGTGCTGAAAAACACTTAGAATACAGTGAAAACACCTAAATACACTAGGGTACACTATGGGTTGGGGTACCCCTATGATTGGCATGACCTCCCCTGTAAGGCCCTAGTACATAATAGGGCAGGGGGATTAAAATTACCTCTAACTCAGAGGTGCAGAAAGAGGCAAAGAGGTGCATGAACAGGCAGGAAAGGAGCAGAAACAGGGAACAGGGTTGCAGAAAGAGGCAAGTGAGGTGCAGAAAGAAGTAAGAGCAGTGCAGAAAGAACCAACAGAGGTGCAAAAAGAGGCAAGAGGAGTGCAGAAAACGGTAGGAGGGGTGCACAAAGAGGCAAGAGAGGTACAGAAAGAGGCAGGAGGGGTGCAGAAAGGAGGAGTGCAGAAAGAACCAACAGAGGTGCTGAAAGAGGCAACAGAGGTGCAGAAGGAGACACAAGGGGTGCAGAAAGAAGGAAGAGGAGTGCAGAAAGAAGCAACAGAGGTGCTAAAAGAGGCACGAAGGGTGCAGAAAGAGGCAAGAGAAGTGCAGAAAGAAGCAACAGAGGTACAGAAAGAGGCAAGAGTGGTGCAGAAAGAGGGAAGAGAGGTGTAGAAAGAGGCATGAGAGTTGCACAAATGGGGAAGAGGGGTGAAGAAAGAGGCAGGAGGGGTGCAGAAAGAAGCAACAGAGGTGCCGAAAGAGGCAAGAGAGGTACAGAAAGAAGCAAGTGAAGTACAGAAAGAGGCAAAAGAGGTGCAGAAAGACGCAAGAGAGGTGCAGAAACAAGCAAGGGAAGTGCAGAAAGAGGCAAGAGAATTGCTGAAAGAAGCAACAGAGGTTTAGAAAGAAGCAAGAGAAGTGCAGAAAGAGGCAAGTGGGGTGCCGAAAGAAGCAAGAGCAGTGCAGAAAGAACCAACAAAGGTGCTGAAAGAGGCAACCGAGGTGCAGAAGGAGGCACGAGTACAGAAAGAAGAAAGAGAAGTGCAGAAAGAAGCAACAGCGGTGCTGAAAGAGGCACGAAGAGTGCAGAAAGAGGCAAGAGCAGCACAGAAAGAACCAACAGACGCAAAAAGAGGCAAGAGGAGTGCAGAAAAAGGTAGGAGGGGTGCACAAAGAGGCAAGAGAGGTATAGAAAGAGGCAGGAGGGGTGCAGAAAGAAGGAAGAGGAGTGCAGAAAGAAGCAAGAGAATTGCTTAAAGAAGCAACAGAGGTGTAGAAAGAAGCAAGAGGAGTACAGAAAGAGGCAAGTGAGGTGCAGAAAGAAGCAAGAGCAGTGCAGAAAGAGGCAACAGAGGTGCTGAAAGAGGCAACAGAGGTGCAGAAGGAGGCGCGAGGGGTGCAGAAAGAAGGAAGAGGAGTGCAGAAAGAAGCAGGTGCTGAAAGAGGCACGATGGGTGCAGAAAGAGGCAAGAGAAGTGCAGAAAGAAGCAACAGAGGTACAGAAAGAAGCAAGAGCAGTGGAGAAAGAACCAACAGAAGTGCTGAAAGAGGCAACAGAGGTACAGAAGGAGTCACGAGGGGTGCAGAAAGAAGGAAGAGGAGTGCAGAAAGAAGCAACAGGTTCTCAAAGAGGCAAGAGGGATGCAGAAACAGGCAAGAGCAGTGCAGAAAGAACCAAGAGAAGTGCAGAAAGAAGCAACAGAGGTCACAAGGAGGCACAAGGGGTGCAGAAAGAAGGAAGAGAAGTGCAGAAAAAAGCAACAGAAGTGCTGAAAGAGGCACGAAGGGTGTAGAAAGAGGCAAGTAAGGTGCAGAAAGAAGCAAGAGCAGCACAGAAAGAACCAACAGAGGTGCTGAAAGAGGCAACAGAGGTGCAGAAGGAGCCACGAGGGGTGCAGAAAGAAGGAAGAGGAGTGCAGAAAGAAGCAACAGAGGTACAGAAAGAGGCAAGAGTGGTGCAGAAAGAGGGAAGAGAGTCGCACAAAGAGGCAAGAGAGGTACAGAAAGAGGCAGGAGGGGTGCAAAAAGAAGGAATAGAAGTGCAGAAAGAGGCAAGAGAATTGCTGAAAGAAACAACAGAGGTGTAGAAAGAAGCAATAGAAGTGTAGAAAGAAGCAATAGAAGTGCAGAAAGAGGCAAGTGAGGTGCAGAAAGAAGCAAGAGCAGTGCATAAAGAACCAACAGAGGTGCTGAAAGAGGCAACAGAGGTGCAGAAGGAGGCACGAGGGGTGCAGAAAAAAGGAAGAGGAGTGCAGAAAGAAGCAACAGGTGCTGAAAGAGGCACGAGGGGTGCAGAAAGAAGGAAGAGAAGTGCAGAAAGAAGCAACAGAGGTACAAAAAGAGGCAAGAGTGGTACAGAAAGAGGGAAGAGAGTTATAGAAATATGCAAGAGAGTTGCACAAATAGGGAAGAGGGGTGCAGAAAGAGGCAGGAGGGGTGCAGAAAGAATTAACAGAGGTGCCTAAAGAGGCACAAGAGGTGCAGAAAGAAGCAAGTGTAGTTCAGAAAGAGGCAACCGAGGTGCAGAAAGATACAAAAGAGGTGCAGAAACAAGCAAGAGACAAGTGAGATGCAGAAAGAAGCAAGAGCAGTGCAGAAAGAACCAACAGAGGTGCAAAAAGAGGCAAGAGAGGTGCAGAAGGAGGCCGGAGGGGTGCAGAAAGAAGGCAGAGAAGTGCAGAAAGAGGCAAGAGAATTGCTGAAAGAAGCAACAGAGGTGTAGAAAGAAGCAAGAGAAGCGCAGAAAGAGGCAAGTGAGGTGCAGAAAAAAGCAAGAGCAGTGCAGAAAGAACCAACAGAGGTGCAAAAAGAGGCGCTAAGGGTGCAGAAAGAGCAAGAGAAGTGCAGAAAGAAGCAACAAAGGTGCCGAAAGAGGCAAGAGAGGTGCGGAAAGAAGAAAGTTAGGTGCAGAAAGAAGGAAGAGAAGTGCAGAATGAAATAACAGAGGTGCAGAAAGAGGCAAAAAGGGTGCAGAAAGACATAAGAGGGATACAGAAAAAGGCAAGAGAGGCACAGAAAGAGGGAAGAAGGGTGCAGAAAGAGGCAAGAGGGGTACAGAAAGAGGCAAATGAGGTGCAGAAAGAGGCAACAAACGTGCAGAAAGAGGGAAGAGAGGTGCAGAAAGTAGAAGAGATATGCAGAAAGAGGCAAGAGAAGTGCAGAAAAAGAAAGAAATGTGCAGAAAGAAGCAACAGAAATGCAGAAAGATGCAAGAGAGGCGCAGAAAGAAGCAAGAGTGGCTTGCACACCATTAGTACCAATTTAACACCCACATTTAGCAATAAGTAACAGGTGACCATTCTAGGTTTGCAAAGGGCCTTCCACCACGCTGTAACACTTGTCGCTGCAGTTTTGGTAACGTTTGAGCCTTTTGAGCTAGAAACAAGGCTTTTTTTGTTCAAATCTGCAGATTAGGGAGCAGATGATGGATTATGTGGCTAATGCGGAAAATGTATAATTGTGCGAAACTTGGTGCAGCCAAACAGTTGCATAATTCCAGTGGCCCTGCTCATACCTCTGAATAGGTCCACAAGTGCTCATCAGTGATTCCTTCTTTTTTTGTCTCACTGAGTTCATAGTTGAGCTTCTAAAGAAACGAGGAAGACTAAACCTGAGGTTACCACCACAACACAGACTACAATACCACATAATTACTCTCCATAACACATAACCCCACTCTACATAATTCCTATACACTAAATACCACATACTTTCTATCCACATAATTTCACTGCACAACATACCACATAATTCCACTACACACAACGTACATCCACTCCACTCCAAAAACATTAGTAAAAAACGTTTACATTTACAACGCCAATAGCTCTAACTCTCGCAAATGCAAAACCTATTACATTGCAAACACTTCTTTAACTAGTAGTCGCGTTTGCAGATTGGTGAAGAAAGGGTGCTGGGCCTCTGACCAGCGCTCAAGCATTCCGCTGTGTAGGATTTACAGGAGGTACCAGAAGGGCTTCTTGGCCCCCAAAGTCCCTCAGGAGTAAAGTGGATTTCATCCCCCATCCCGTAGTCTGCCAGGAGGTGCGTTTGCAGAGTGGTGGAGAAAAAGGGCATAGCCTCCGAAGACGACTTAGCAATACTACTGTATCCTTGGGGGCCAACTACCCCTCCTATTACCTCCAGTAAGTACCACACAGCAGGATTGCTAAGTTCTCATAACATGCCACGTCCCCTTTGCCCACCACTGCAAACGCGCTCCCTGGTGCGCTCTTGGATGGGGATTGAAGTCCCCTCTGCTGATGGGGGTCCTTTAGGGGCCAACTAGCCTACCTCTTACCTCCAGTAAGCCCCACACAGTGGGATTGCTGAGAGGTGGACACAGGCCACGCCCCCTTTCTCCACCACTCTGCAAACGCGCCCCCTGGCGCGTTCCAAGTTGGGGGATTAAGACCCCTTGAATACTGAGGGTACCTGGGGGCCAACTAGCCCACCAGGTACCTCCAGTAAGTGCCACACAGCTGGATTGCAGAGAGGTGGTCCGAGGCCACGCCCCCTTTTTACACCACTCTGCAAACATGGCTCCTGGCGCACTGCTGCTCGGAGGATGAAGTCCACTTGTGTCCTGAGGTCCTCAGGACACAAGAGGACCTCATCGCCCCACCAGCAGTGCGCCAGGAGCCGCGTTTGCAGAGTGGTGTAAAAAGGGGCATCGCCTCGGACCACCTCTCTGCAATCCAGCTGTGTGGCACTTACTGGAGGTACCTGGTGGGCTGAGTTAGCCCCAGAGACCTTCAGTATTCAAGGGAATTAATTCCCAATTTACAACATGCCAGGGGCGCGTTTGCAGAGTGGTGCAGGGAGAGGCGGGGCCTCCGGCAAAATGCCGGCTTTTTAAAAATTTTGTTTATTGGAAGGGGGGCTGTGTGCCCCCCTTCCCTTTATTATTTTTTGGCCCTGGGGACCCCATCCCCCAGGGCCTGAGCATTTTTTGGGTTTAAAACAAAAAAAAGAAATTCGGGAGGGGGGGGCCGCACGGCCCCCCTTACCATGGCCAATTTTGGCCCCGGGGACCCATCCCCCGGGGCATGGCCACATAGAGAATACTTATTTTATTTTAAATTATGTGTAAGGAGGGGTGCTGCGCGGCCCCCCTCCTGAGGCCATTATTACCCCGGGGACCCCATCCCCCGGCGCTGTGCCTCGATGTTTCTTTTTTATTTATTTTTATTTTTTATATTAGGGAGGGGGGCCGTGTGGCCCACCTTCCCTTGGACACTTCTGGCCCCAGGGACCCCATCCCTGGCCTCACTGTTGGGGACCTTGGGGGGGGGGGAGCCCCAATGCCCCCACGGTCCCGCCGGCTCCCTGCCTCCTGCGGGAGCCGGCATTGCTTTTGAGCAAGGGGAGCTGCTGACATGCAGCTCCCCTTGCTCAAAAGCAATTCTGCTTTGCTTCATTGAAGCGAGAGCAGGTTTCCTGCTCTCGCTTCAATGAAGCAAAGCAGAGTTTGCTATGGCAGGGCGGGAGCCGTTCTCCTGCCCTGCCATAGCAAACAGCAATGTCCCGGGAGTGGGCACCCCGGGATATTGCAGGAGCCGGCCCTGGGGGCTGGCGGTCCCCAAGGCCATCAAGGGCTCCAGGAGAAGGGCCGCACGGCCCCCCTCCCTTACTGTTTAAAGCCCCGGGGAGGTGGTGGTCCCGGGGGTCCGTAACGGACCCCCATATTAGCATATTAAATGCCCCGGGGAGGTGGTGGTCCCCGGAGCAGTGTGGGGAGGGGCAGGAGTCCCCCCACACACTTTTTAATTCTATTTAAGCCCCAGGGAGGTGGCGGTCCCCAGGGCTGCGGGGGGCCGCATGCCCCCCGCATTCAATTAACTAAGCCCCACATATTAATTGGTGATTGCCCCCGGGACCTGGCCCACCCGGGGGCTTATAGAAAACAAAGCGCGGGAGCCCGCGCTTTGTTTTTTTTATTTTGTCCGGATTCGCGCACCCAGCGAGAATTCGGCCGTTTAAAAAAGAAAGAAAAAAAAATGCTTTTTTGGGGCCTGGGGGTCCCTGTGGGACCCCCTGAGCAGGTCTAGGGGGTCAGGGTATTTCTACCCTGCCCCCTTTTCTTGTTTTTCAACCTTTTTTCACTCTTTTTCTTGTGACTCAGTTACCGAGTCACAAGATGGCTGCCAACACTTCCTGGTTTGGAGTGTTGGCAGCCAATCAGAGTGAAGCTCGTGCCCAGGAGGAGTCGCGGCGACTCCTCGGTGCTCAGATATCGAAAGTATTCTTTTTTTTAATTTCTCAGGAACTACTGAACGGATTTACACCATTTAAAAAAAAGGTCACTTTCTGAACCAAGGGCTACCTTTTTGCCAAATTTGGTGTAATTCCGTTCAGCAGTTCGGGCTGTAGCCTGTTCCAATTTTTCCTATGGAAATTAACATGGGGAAAACACGTTTTGGGACCCCCCTTTTTTCTCGGCCCCTGCTTGACGAATCACCCCGAAACTTTCAAGACAGGAGCTGACCGGAGCGCCCCATTAGTTTTAAAAATTTCACAAAGATTCGTCAAATGACGCCAACGTTATTGGCAAAACAAAAAACGCTTTTCCTATGGAAACTAGGTTCTAACTATAACTACCTACTGGCAACCGCCAGTAGGTAATATATATAAATAAATAAATATATATATATATATATATATCCTTCAAGAAAACCAAACTCCTTCCGAAAACCTTAGCCCATGGGGGGTGGTGCCTTAGCCGGCGGAGATAGACTGGCATGCGAATCCAATCAAAATTTACGATAGAAAAGCGCTCTCAGGACAAAAGCTGAGCAAACTCCAATCAATAGCAAGGGGATTTATTAAACTTCATAAACCCTCCGTGACGCGTTTCGACCCAAGATGGTCTTGATCACACACCGGAGTCACAAAATACATGTCCTTACATACACTTCCTTGATTAACATAAACATAGGACTAAGCATCAGAAAATCATAGTAAGTATGGCCGCCATGTTGGAAGAGTATCGTATACACACATGAATGGTAAAAGAGTAATACAAACAGTCAAATGGTGACTCCCTATATGTGTAGTGAACCAATGTCTTGAACCAGTGCAAGTGGGCAAACTGGAAATTGTCCACCCTAGACCAAGTTCCTCCGAGGCATGTGCCTGACAGTGTATGCACCGAATTGTGCAGAGGTCCGGTTGTGTAGCGGACCCCACTCTCTACTGAGTGTTAGTAAACAACTCTAGCTGGCATGCCACCATTGCATATACTAAATCAACTCCTGCATGTGCGCGAGTGATCGGGCAATTGCCCCGGTGTTCCAAAACACACACATTGTGTCCTCGTGGTCCTGAATGCCGAATCATCTTATGTTGCACCCGCGCCGTGCATAAGTGATTGGGCTAGTGCCCAGATGGTGTAATGCCAATAAGGAATAAAGTGGTGCATATTGTCCTGTAACCAACCTGGTGTTGCCAACAACTAGCCAGACTAAAAAGGAGCCTACTCTTGTGATGCACGAAGGTTGTGCTGAAGTCTAATCATGCCCTAGTGGCAGTTAGAAAGTAGGACATCCACGACAAAGCTATGGTGGTCAGAGCATACAGTATGGTAACAGGGGTTATCACCTGCTGAGATGACAGTTGTGGTATGGAAAGCACTAGTGGCTAATTACCCCATATGGATGACATAGTTGGTGGCTTACCCAAATGTATAAGTAATGGATTCAAAGTGCTGCGCCCAATGGCTAGATAGTGCACGCAAAGATTCAGGAATACAGTACAGTGCGAGTACAAAGGAAAAATGTAAGGACATTTGAACATAACATAATGCAACATACATCCCACTTTCAACCTCCTGATAGTGCAAAATATAATACAAAAAATGAACAGTTAAAATATGTGAAGTCGTCTTATCTGGGAGATGCGATGCAACACGAGGATGTCGCGAAGAAAAGGGTAGGGATCCCGTGGTCAGAGGTACATTGTTGAGATCCCTTCCTTTCCTCCTGAAAGAGAATGAAAGAAGAAGAAAGGATCAGATAGTCATCCAATTAGAAAAGAAGAATAAGCATTGCTCTTATGTCAGCGTGTTTGGGTATATGTATGATGATTTCGTTGTCCAATATAGAACTTGTCTGGAAGAGCCCACTGGGGCTTAAGTAAGTTTTTTGCTGGGGTACTGCTTTTATTACCATTTGTCCAGTCAATAGAACGAAATAATTGGACTTGATAATGCTTTGAGTAGACAGCTTTCGCACCGCCCACTGGGGCTTGATCGTTTTGACTTAGCGTCACAGTGCATTATCACCTCAGTAAAGATTAACTTTATTGACAAAACACAACTTTCTTAGGAGCTGACTAGCGAGATAAAAGGTGATTCGTTCATGGCACCTTATGCCACTTGGCAGTTTTAATACAAGAAATGTCACCGCATAATTACTAGGGGTGGGCGGAATTTGCGTAGTCGTGCTACGCGAAGCTCCGCGAAACGGTAAAAAATCTCCGCGAGCACGCAAAAGTTCCACAAACACGCGGAATTGCTTGTTCCGCCCGTTCACAATGCTTTTTTCCTGTTCGCGAACGCTGTTTGCGTGCTCGGGGAGAAATATCTCGCGAACACGCATTTTGAAAGCGTAAACAAGCAAAAAATTCCGCGAAGCTGCGGATCGCGGAATTTTTGGCAATTCCGCGTTCTCCGCAGAACGCGAAAGTACCCAAATTCCGCAAAGTCCGCGAGCGGAACGTAATTTACCGCCCAGGCCTAATAGTTACAAAGGTAGGCTGTGTTAGGAATATTACTGATGCTCCCTGCTAATGGATGTAAGACACTAAAGAATTGTATATTAGCACTCTGCACATGTGTTACAATACGATTTAATAATGTAAATTAATTTCCCAGACTACGCTAACTTTTTGTGTAAAATGCTCATGTTAACTGCTTTTCTTTATTTTGAGAAATGTACAAACAACGCAAAGTATTTTGTTTATGTTGATGAAGTCGAAACGCACATTCTGTCCCTTTAAATAAGGCAGGAAGTATGCATGCACCTAACCCGTGATCAAGGAGTGCGTGAACTCCGAAACGCGTTGGGTTTCGTTATTGTTGCCGTGTGTGAATAAACATACGCTGGACTTGAAATTTGAGTGGCGGCTCTGTGATTATCGACCCAGGATACTTTTGCTGGGTGTCACTGTCATTGCAGTTTTGGTTGGATATATATATATATATATATATATATATATATAGACTAAAAAATGCAAAGGAATCAAGTACTTTATATTTAGGAATTAGCATGTATAACATCTTAGAAATTCAAAGTAAAACCAAACGTTGCAGAGCTGTTATATTTAGGAATTACCTTTTAAAAAACTTTTTAAATCCACTGAAAAACTAACTGGTTTCAGGGACGTTATAGTTAGGAATTAGCATTTAAAAAGCCTTAGAAATTCATGGAAAAAACACAGGTTTCAGGAACGTTATAGTTAGGGTCAAGTTTTACTCATACAAAATCAGTGAAATTCACCCATTACAGTTAGCTTAGCTAACTATAACTCGCGCCCGCGCAATGCACTGCTGATGATGTCTCATATTACATCACTCATGACATGGTCAGTGATATCACTGATGACATCACTGATGACATCTCCAATGTCATCAGGTATGTCACTGACCATGTCTCTCACCCCAGGCCACGTGCTTCTCCCACCAGCCCACAAACAAGTTTGCGTAGCTGGGGGCAAAGCATGTGCCCATTGCGGTGCCGCGCTGCTCTTTATAAAGTTGTCCCGAGAATGTGAATATGTTGTTCTCTAGGCAAAATCGGACCATGTCTAAAAGCATAAGATGGTGTTTCTGATACTTGAGAGTTCTTTTGTTTAGAAACCACTTCACTGCAGTAATGCCTTGCTCATGATTAGTGCATTTTATTTGTATCAATTATAATTTGTTTGTAACTCCATGAACACATGTTTATGTCTAAAACACGTTACAAGATGGCCGCCACTAATCTGGAAACTAACTATGACCCGCAGACCATCTTCTCTTTTTATGATTTACACGTGATGCACCCTTTTTCATTAAAATGGCTCCGTGAAGAAATAGAAACTGACATAGATAAACGTGTAGTGTCGAAACGCGTCTGTCAGTGCAGGAGGCTTGCACATTAAATGCACTTTGTTAACAATTTCCATGAGTGCTCTAATTTTTGGCTGACTTGGATTGAATTGCTATTGTGGATTTGTGTATAGCGGTTCACCACTGCTAGAGTTAGCAACCGGGACGCGTGGTGCGGCAGCGGTGACTCTTCGTTTTTGAAATATATATTAAAATATATATATATATATATATATATATATATATATATATATATATATATATATATATATATATATGTTTAAAGAAGCTTCGTTTTCTGGGGGCCCCGACCTTGCAGGGCGGGCTCTGTACACAGGGACGAAGAAACCTGTAATTTAGGTCCAGAAAACAAAATAGAGCCCAACTCCGACTTCTTTTAAAAGTAAAGACATTTATTCCGTCAGCGTCGCAGCATTGTTGCAGCCACCCTCTCTTCCTTACGCGTTTCAGCATTCAACTGCCTTGATCACAGGTGAGTGGCATATATCTTCCCAGTGGTCACGTGGCCCATACTCGCAACTACAGGCCCCAGGATGCACTGCATATAAATATTCTCCATAGTGTGATGTGTTGCACAATTCCATTTTGCTCAAATAGCGTTTTTTCATGCACATGTCACAATTTAAAAGTCATCTTTTCTCAGTGCATACTGCAAAAGTTCATATCAGCAAAGTGCCATTTCATGCTGCTACACTTAGTAATTCCTTCAAATGCGGAGTTACCAGATAGAGGAATACACCTCCGTCATCTCCCTTTCACATTACCGCATTGCCTTGTAGCCACGGAAATCCTTCGGCTGGTGCGGAAAATGAGCAGGTCATGCCCCCTCCATTAAATGTTTAAAGAGGCTTCGTTTTCTGGGGGCCCCGACCTTGCAGGGCGGGCTCTGTACACAGGGACGAAGAAACCTGTAATTTAGGTCCAGAAAACAAAATAGAGCCCAACTCCGACTTCTTTTAAAAGTAAAGACATTTATTCCGTCAGCGTCGCAGCATTGTTGCAGCCACCCTCTCTTCCTTACGCGTTTCAGCATTCAACTGCCTTGATCACAGGTGAGTGGCATATATCTTCCCAGTGGTCACGTGGCCCATACTCGCAACTACAGGCCCCAGGATGCACTGCATATAAATATTCTCCATAGTGTGATGTGTTGCACAATTCCATTCTGCTCAAATAGCGTTTTTTCATGCACATGTCACAATTTAAAAGTCATCTTTTCTCTATCTGGTAACTCCGCATTTGAAGGAATTACTAAGTGTAGCAGCATGAAATGGCACTTTGCTGATATGAACTTTTGCAGTATGCACTGAGAAAAGATGACTTTTAAATTGTGACATGTGCATGAAAACGCTATTTGAGCAGAATGGAATTGTGCAACACATCACACTATGGAGAATATTTATATGCAGTGCATCCTGGGGCCTGTAGTTGCGAGTATGAGCCACGTGACCACTGGGAAGATATATGCCACTCACCTGTGATCAAGGCAGTTGAATGCTGAAACGCGTAAGGAAGAGAGGTGGCTGCAACAATGCTGCGACGCTGACGGAATAAATGTCTTTACTTTTAAAAGAAGTCGGAGTTAGGCTCTATTTTGTTTTCTGGACCTAAATTACAGGTTTCTTCGTCCCTGTGTACAGAGCCCGCCCTGCAAGGTCGAGGCCTCAGAAAACGAAGCCTCTTTAAACATTTAATGGAGGGGCATGACCTGCTCATTTTCCGCACCAGCCGAAGGATTTCGTGGCTACAAGGCAATGCGGTAATGTGAAGGGAGATGACGGAGGTGTATTCCTCTATCTGGTAACTCCGCATTTGAAGGAATTACTAAGTGTAGCAGCATGAAATGGCACTTGCTGATATGAACTTTTGCAGTATGCACTGAGAAAGATGACTTTAAATTGTGACATGTGCATGAAAAAACGCTATTTGAGCAGAATGGAATTGTGCAACACATCACACTATGGAGAATATTTATATGCAGTGCATCCTGAGACCTGTAGTTGCGAGTATGGGCCACGTGACCACTGGGAAGATATATGCCACTCACCTGTGATCAAGGCAGTTGAATGCTGAAACGCGTAAGGAAGAGAGGGTGGCTGCAACAATGCTGCGACGCTGACGGAATAAATGTCTTTACTTTTAAAAGAAGTCGGAGTTGGGCTCTATTTTGTTTTCTATATATATATATATATATATATATATTCTGCTCCAAAGGTTGTCCACCTGGTGAGTAGCACTAGATCAACATATATATATATATATATATATATATCTACAAACAACCCCTACTCCACAAGGAAGAGATCACGCACACGAGGGCTGCTGGGTTAAGGCTTCTTTATTTCATAGGGCCTCCACCGACCCAGCGACTGGAGAGAAGCGTTTCGGCTGACACAGCAGCCTTGCCTTTCTCAATCTAAAATATCTATATATATATATATATATATATATATAAATATATATATATGTGTGTGTATATAATTACATACCATAAGATTAGTAAAATAAAGACATAACGAGGGATAAGGTTAATTAACAGGTTACTACAAATTTGTTTATTTATTTTTTAACTTAAAAAAGACAATAAGCTATACTGTTTTAATATAAAAAAAATGCTTGTGATTGATTTCTCCCAACTGTGTTACATCAAAACAAAAAAACAATAAGTCACATATTTTTTTTCCATTTTTTATTTCCATGCAGATCAACTCTCATCAAAAGAGGGAGATTTGGAAGGCCATCGCCAAGAAGGTGCTGACCCTTGGCATCTACAAGCAGAGCAGCATCCACTCCCTTAAGAGATGAGAGGGCCTACGACGCTGGACCACAAATTCAGCAGAAGTTCACCTCGGCCAGTTCTCCCAGCATTCTAAGCATGTGTGCCATGCCCTGACCTCCCATTAGCCCTCATACTTGCAGTGGCCTATCCCCAGATTGATGGGCAGCTGAAAGCAAGACAGCATAACATGAAGGGGTTTGTGATTTTCATTTTAAATAACTGTATTTTGTTACAGCAACAAAATTTGGCATCAACATAAAAGCTGACACATGACAAGCACAAGAAGAGTTCTTGAAGATGTAATTTTTGCACAAGGTGTATCATGGTGTGTTTTTTTAAAACAATTGTTAAAAATGATGCACATATATTTTTGATCAGTTACAAAGGACTGTTTTGAGCGGACACATGCCTACCAAAAATAAATGTAACATCATTTTGTTAGATTTTTTAAGGGACAGTTGTACCAAACAAGCCAAAAAATGTATTTGTGTCAGGTGTGATTTGTGAAGGATGTTACGTTTCCCCCATTCAAAGTGACTTAGAATAACATACACTTATGGTACAATGGATGTTCCAAAATTCACATTTGTGAATTAGTATAACAAACAGTCAATATTAAACATTTGAGCCAAATGACTATAAACCTAAGAATAAATGGATAAAATTGTAATTAAAAACATATTTAAAAATTGTTTTTAATAAAAAACAATTTAATTTATATTAGAAATGATGATTTTGCATGCTGTCTTACTCCTTCACAAATGAGCATGTAAGCCAGTCTATTTACTGAAAAATTAATTCTATAGGCATGTTTTTTTTTTTTTAAATAATAGACAGGAATGTGAACACATCAGTTACACGGTAACATATGCCAAAAAAACATGAATTTTAAGTAGTTATGTCTAGATGAAAAATCAAAAATGAAAAAAATTGAATACTTGAAGGGACGTTTGCAGATGGAATGTTCCATCACATACGAAACAGATATTTTGTCTAACCTCTTCCAAGGGAAATATTTTATAATGCACTGGAATTTGACTTTTGGAAATTCCGTCACATATATGTTGAAGTACCCATTCTGCAAAACTCAAAATCTGGCACAAAACATGACTAATTTAGAAATATTTGAAATGCATCAAAGTCAAAAACATGTTATTTTTAAATTGCATTTTGAGTTTTAATTGTAAAGACATATATGAATCAACATGTTTAAAAAATTACTGTAATGTTGTACCAATTTTTGACTAAACTGAAAGCCACAATATTTTTTTTATTTTCACAATGGTAAAAGCAACCTAAAAATAACAGGATATTTTAGAGAAACATTCTCGATTTTTTCTAACTGTACTAGTGGAATAAAAATGTATCAAGCCCTATGTATTTACTTATGCTGTAGAAGTATTTTAAAACAAAAAAATAACATTTGGGGATTTCTTCAACAGCATAAGTAAATACATAGGGCATGATACATTAATAAGCAACTTAAGTACTGAATAAAAAAATGCTTTTTTAACATTTAAAAAAATAATTAAGTTAAAGTAAACATTTACTATAAACCATTGTTAAATGATCCCCTCCAAAAAGTATACAAATATTGGTACAACATTACAGTATATATTAACAGACATTGGTTCATATTTTTATTTTTTATTTTAAATCAGCTTCTTTGACTTCTACACACAATGCACCAAGGGATTTTTGTGTTATATAAAATTTTCATGACATAAGTTCACTAATCAAAACAACAAATCACAATCATTCAGAAGTGTAAAACTGTTCTTGGAGAGAATTGAAAAAAGTTAAGAAAAATGATCAAAAATAAATTAGGAGCAATAAAAGAAGATTACAATACAATGTGAAAGCCTTGAAGCAGTTTGTAAGAAGAGTCTTACAAGACAAGCAGACACGAAGAGATGGTTTGAAGTATTATCTTTATTTTTTATTCAAACTGTCTCACCTATCCCCAACAGCTCTTCACCAAGAAGTATCTTACCGTTCTTCCCCATACTCTATGAACTCATTCCATTCCATCACCAGGGTTACTCTCCAGTGCTGACAGCAGCACAAGAGGGAACCTGGAGATACCACACACCTTCCCCTCTTAACAGCAAAAAAATATATAGACATATGTACATAGGTGGCACCCCACCCAAATTACTGAAACATAAAAGGCAAAACTAGACACTATGGGAAAAATACATTGTATGAACAATAAGATCAGAAAAACAAAAAACATGACAAAAGCACTGTAGGGTAATGTTGAAACATACATGAACAGATTCAAATTTCTTTCGGGTGTTTCATCCCTTTACCCCACAATGAAATCTTTTAAATAGACTGGCGGCTTAGTGTCCCTAGTGGACTTTCTCAGAGTTATTTTAGCAGAGAGAAATATTTTTCACTTCTTACACTTATTTGTTTGGGGGTGTTCCCTTTTTTAAAATCTATTCTCTGACCCCCACAGCATCCTCACCACATAACAATAGGCCACAAAGGCAGGGGACCTTTGCCTAATTGTTGTTGATTTTTTTTTTTCACTTCTTACACTTCTATGTTTGGGGGTATTCCCTTTTTTATTGCTCTATTCTCTGACCCCCACAGCATCCTCACCACATATATCTTTTCTGAGAACAACCACCCTATTAATGTTCCAAATCCGGGTGTCTTCTGTCTTAACTGCATTGGTGAGAAGCTTAATCACTCTCTCGGGCTTGCGGTAACCACCCGAACTCTTTCGCCCATATGGGCCTCTAATTATGAACCAATCGCCAACTTTGACAGGTGTCACCTTGACTTATTTCTCAGTGTCATAGTTGCTCTTACGGGCCTTAATTTTCCTTTCTTTCTTGGATTTCCAACTCTCATCCGTTTCAATCCTGCCCGCTCTGGACTCCACATCATTCACCCAAGGAGGAGCCACCAGCGTGTTGGGATGTCTTTCCCTAAACAACTCAAACGGCGATCTCCCTGTGACCACATGGGGGGGAAACTCTATAAACCTCAACCTTTAATCATTTCCTCCTTCCAATCCAAGGCACACTCCTTAGCCATGGTAATGGTCTCTTAAGTACACGATTGAAGCGTTCCACCATGCCATTGGTTTCTAGATGATATAATGAACACCTCTTATGTTTGATGCCACACTTCCCCAGGAATTCCTCTATATTCCTTGAAACCAGTTGCACACCATTGTCAGTTAACAGAACTTTGGGTATACCCTCTCTCCCAAACAATTCTTTGAGGAAGGACACAGAGGGGTCGATTCCGATTCGGGCCGGAAAAAGCACCGACCGACTCGGAGCCGGAAAAATTACCGACCGACACGTACCAGTGGCGCCCGACACGCCAAGTACGATGCAAGCCGCGATAAATCCGACCGACACGTCAGGAAACCAAGCCGACCGACCGAGCCGCTCGGAAAATAGCAATCCGGCCGGAAAAACACGCGAATCCAACCGACCGACACGCACCCGGAACAAATCCGACCGAATCGTACCCGCCAACTCCAACCCGCAAAGTACGATGCAAGGCGCGAAAAACCCGACCGAGTCGGACGGAGGACAAGCCGTACGACCGACACGCATACAAAACCGAGCCGAAGCAACACAATACACCGCGACCGACGCGTACGCAGCATACAAAACTGCACAAACACAGCGTGAGCGAAACGGAGAACACCGTACGAGACCAATGCAGGGTCCGACTCGGTCACAAGAACGTTTCCAACATACACAAACAGCACAAAGGAAAAATCACCCAAAAAAAGGCCAAACAAGCAATTACCAAGCCAATAAATACTGGGGGGGTGGGGACAGAGAACAAAGACACACCCACAACTCCACCTATATAAAGGACACAAATCACTACCATGAGCCTTTGCAAATGCCATTCCACTGCCAGCACCCAAGAGAAAGCAACCACACACCCACAGCTCACCCCTCACACAAGCCACACACCATCAGCACACCAACAAATACCTACCTCACATACACCCAGCAAAACACACACTCACACACCCTCACCTGCACACCAACACACACATCACTCACCATCACCACCCATCACCATGCCCCCCAAGAAGAATCCCAAGTTCCTAGATTGTGAATTGGAAGTCCTGGTAGACGAGATCCTCAGGGTGGAGCCACAGCTGTTTGGCACTCTGGTCCAACAGACCCCCATGTCGCAGAAAACCAAGATGTGGGAGAGGATCATCAACAGGGTGAACGCACAATCACCATGTCGGCGCACAAAGACGGACATCCAGAACAGGTGGTATGACGTGCGCAGGAGGGTACGGGACCTGCTGAAGATAGACTACATCAACAGCCAACATACCGGCAGTGGCCCTCCTGCCAAGCCAATATACCTCAGGCCCTGGGAGGAGAAGGTGCGGGCCATCCTTCCGCCAGTGAGCGTATATGGACTAGAGAACATCCCAGAGCCTGGTGAGTACACAACAAATGTACACAATAAACTGCCACAAAACACACACATCACTGTCAAGGGGAGAGTCAAACCATGCACACATAGCAATTACACAGCAACTAGAACAGAATCATCCCAAAATGTGTATGTCAGTCAGATAAACACAACACATGCCATCAAAAAAGTCACATCCAACTGTGCCAACACATGTACAAACACAACCACAACTACAGCTAGGCAGTGGCACAAATAGAACTAACACACACATCCACACATGTAGCCACCACAACAACACCAATACACAGTGAAGACCACTCAAAGGAAGGAATTCTGTGTATGCTGGCCAAGTCAGTGTAGCCAATAGCATCATGGGAGTCGCAGTCACACATATTGCCCCCCCACAACTGTCCCATCAACACCACCCTGAACCATGCTCACATCACAGGGAGTGGAGAAGGACTCACAAGAACAAGATGGCTGACACTGGCTACTGCTGTGGGGAGCACAAGGCCCTGCTGGCAACTGTGCACCAACAAACAGCAGGACACCACTGACTGACATCCTGAGAGACAACTTACACTCCCTGCAATGCAAGCACGTTCCATGGTGGGATATCTGGCTGGCTGGGTGGGAAGGGGGACTTGCAGCACTGACTATAGTCACCAGCACCTCCCCTCACACCCCCCACACAAACTCCACAGTACCCACCTGGTAGAATGCAATGCCCTCCATCCTAACACAAGATCCCACAAAGCACCACCACCCTGGGTTATGTTGTGTGAAGCACAGGGACACTCTTGGGACTCTTAGCCAAACAACTGCCAGGACAACACTCCCAGCCATCCTGTCAGCACAGCCAGCCCACCCCACAGGGAAGCAGAGTCAAAAGGAAGGAAGCATGGGCATGCTGGGAAGGGGGTGGAGGCAATAGCATGATGGGAGTCGTAGTCACAGACATTGCTCAGCCTCACAACTGGCCCATCAACACCACCCTGAACCATGCTCACATCACAGGGAGTGGAGAAGGACTCACAAGATGGCTGACACTGGCTACTGCTGTGGGGAGCACAAGGCCCTGCTGGCAACTGTGCACCAACAAACAGCAGGACACCACTGACTGACATCCTGAGAGACAACTTACACTCCCTGCAATGCAAGCACGTTCCATGGTGGGATATCTGGCTGGCTGGGTGGGAAGGGGGACTTGCAGCACTGACTATAGTCACCAGCACCTCCCCTCACACCCCCCACACAAACTCCACAGTACCCACCTGGTAGAATGCAATGCCCTCCATCCTAACACAAGATCCCACAAAGCACCACCACCCTGGGTTATGTTGTGTGAAGCACAGGGACACTCTTGGGACTCTTAGCCAAACAACTGCCAGGACAACACTCCCAGCCATCCTGTCAGCACAGCCAGCCCACCCCACAGGGAAGCAGAGTCAAAAGGAAGGAAGCATGGGCATGCTGGGAAGGGGGTGGAGGCAATAGCATGATGGGAGTCGTAGTCACAGACATTGCTCAGCCTCACAACTGGCCCATCAACACCACCCTGAACCATGCTCACATCACAGGGAGTGGAGAAGGACTCACAAGATGGCTGACACTGGCTACTGCTGTGGGGAGCACAAGGCCCTGCTGGCAACTGTGCACCAACAAACAGCAGGACACCACTGACTGACATCCTGAGAGACAACTTACACTCCCTGCAATGCAAGCACGTTCCATGGTGGGATATCTGGCTGGCTGGGTGGGAAGGGGGACTTGCAGCACTGACCATAGTCACCAGCACCTCCCCTCACACCCCCCCCCAACACAAACTCCACAGTACCCACCTGGTAGAATGCAATGCCCTCCATCCTAACACAAGATCCCACAAAGCACCACCACCCTGGGTTATGTTGTGTGAAGCACAGGGACACTCTTGGGACTCTTAGCCAAACAACTGCCAGGACAACACTCCCAGCCATCCTGTCAGCACAGCCAGCCCACCCCACAGGGAAGCAGAGTCAAAAGGAAGGAAGCATGGGCATGCTGGGAAGGGGGTGGAGGCAATAGCATGATGGGAGTCGTAGTCACAGACATTGCTCAGCCTCACAACTGGCCCATCAACACCACCCTGAACCATGCTCACATCACAGGGAGTGGAGAAGGACTCACAAGATGGCTGACACTGGCTACTGCTGTGGGGAGCACAAGGCCCTGCTGGCAACTGTGCACCAACAAACAGCAGGACACCACTGACTGACATCCTGAGAGACAACTTACACTCCCTGCAATGCAAGCACGTTCCATGGTGGGATATCTGGCTGGCTGGGTGGGAAGGGGGACTTGCAGCACTGACTATAGTCACCAGCACCTCCCCTCACACCCCCCCCACACAAACTCCACAGTACCCACCTGGTAGAATGCAATGCCCTCCATCCTAACACAAGATCCCACAAAGCACCACCACCCTGGGTTATGTTGTGTGAAGCACAGGGACACTCTTGGACTCTTAGCCAAACAACTGCCAGGACAACACTCCCAGCCATCCTGTCAGCACAGCCAGCCCACCCCACAGGGAAGCAGAGTCAAAAGGAAGGAAGCATGGGCATGCTGGGAAGGGGGTGGAGGCAATAGCATGATGGGAGTCGTAGTCACAGACATTGCTCAGCCTCACAACTGGCCCATCAACACCACCCTGAACCATGCTCACATCACAGGGAGTGGAGAAGGACTCACAAGATGGCTGACACTGGCTACTGCTGTGGGGAGCACAAGGCCCTGCTGGCAACTGTGCACCAACAAACAGCAGGACACCACTGACTGACATCCTGAGAGACAACTTACACTCCCTGCAATGCAAGCACGTTCCATGGTGGGATATCTGGCTGGCTGGGTGGGAAGGGGGACTTGCAGCACTGACCATAGTCACCAGCACCTCCCCTCACACCCCCCAACACAAACTCCACAGTACCCACCTGGTAGAATGCAATGCCCTCCATCCTAATACAAGATCCCACAAAGCACCACCACCCTGGGTTATGTTGTGTGAAGCACAGGGACACTCTTGGGACTCTTAGCCAAACAACTGCCAGGACAACACTCCCAGCCATCCTGTCAGCACAGCCAGCCCACCCCACAGGGAAGCAGAGTCAAAAGGAAGGAAGCATGGGCATGCTGGGAAGGGGGTGGAGGCAATAGCATGATGGGAGTCGTAGTCACAGACATTGCTCAGCCTCACAACTGGCCCATCAACACCACCCTGAACCATGCTCACATCACAGGGAGTGGAGAAGGACTCACAAGATGGCTGACACTGGCTACTGCTGTGGGGAGCACAAGGCCCTGCTGCCAACTGTGCACCAACAAACAGCAGGACACCACTGACTGACATCCTGAGAGACAACTTACACTCCCTGCAATGCAAGCACGTTCCATGGTGGGATATCTGGCTGGCTGGGTGGGAAGGGGGACTTGCAGCACTGACTATAGTCACCAGCACCTCCCCTCACACCCCCCAACACAAACTCCACAGTACCCACCTGGTAGAATGCAATGCCCTCCATCCTAACACAAGATCCCACAAAGCACCACCACCCTGGGTTATGTTGTGTGAAGCACAGGGACACTCTTGGGACTTTAGCCAAACAACTGCCAGGACAACACTCCCAGCCATCCTGTCAGCACAGCCAGCCCACCCCACAGGGAAGCAGAGTCAAAAGGAAGGAAGCATGGGCATGCTGGGAAGGGGGTGGAGGCAATAGCATGATGGGAGTCGTAGTCACAGACATTGCTCAGCCTCACAACTGGCCCATCAACACCACCCTGAACCATGCTCACATCACAGGGAGTGGAGAAGGACTCACAAGATGGCTGACACTGGCTACTGCTGTGGGGAGCACAAGGCCCTGCTGCCAACTGTGCACCAACAAACAGCAGGACACCACTGACTGACATCCTGAGAGACAACTTACACTCCCTGCAATGCAAGCACGTTCCATGGTGGGATAACTGACTGGGTGGGTGGGTGGGTGGGAAGGAGGTCTGGCTGTCAACCAAACACAATCAATGCAGACCATGTTCACACCCCAGAGAATACATAGAAATGCCCAAATAATGCAGGACAATGTGCCACACCAATATCAACCCCTGACTGTGACGACTTAGGACAATACAATGTACAGGCCCGCACCCCGAGGCACAGTCACAACTGTCAGGTGTGTCAACCACTGATGCCTGCAGAAACATGACATACATTGTTTGTGTCTCCCAAAAACAGGTGATGATAGGGACACAGCAGCAGACGCTGAGGAGTCCCAGTCCCAGGCTCAAGAGGATGCCGAGCTCACTGGCGTCGTACAGCCTCTGTCCTCCTCGGACGATGAACAACCTGGCACATCCGGTGCAAGTCAACATGCTGCACCAGCAGGACCACCAGCTGCAGCACCAGCAGGTCCACCAGCTGCACCCCCTGCACCCACCCCTCCAACGACTGTCACCACGAATACCATCCCTGCCGACATGGACAGAATAAGGAACAACACCAGCGCAGTGACCCTGGACCAACCTGGGGCCATGGACACCACCACCACCACCAACCCCCAAGGTGGACCAGGGTTATCTGTGCGTGCAACTGCACACACTGCACATGTCAGCAGGGGTGGTGGGAGGGGTGGGAGACAGAGGTCGCTGCTTGCAGACGTTGCTGGTGTGCATGAAGACCCACAACTGGTACGCATAGCTGATGCGTACCAGTCCAGCACCGGAGAGCTCAGCCAGGTAGTGGGGCTCCTCAGAGACATCAAACAGCAGCAGGCTGCCCATCATGCCCGCTTGGACTCCCACATGTCCCATGTGGAGTCACACATGTCACGTGTGGACTCCCACATGTCCCGCGTGGAGTCCAAGTGGGATGTACTACATGAGATGACGGCGGTGCACAGGGACATTTTACAATGCCTCCGCCAGATGAACAGCAACCAGTCCACACCTCCCTGTGTGCCAACAACATCTGGTACCGAACAAACTGCAACTGCCACAGGGAGGGAGGAGGACTCTGGCGGAGAGTCCCCTGCACCGCAGCAGCCTGCACTTGAGGGCCCCCCCCAAGAAGAGGGGTCGTCCGAGGAGGGGAAAGTGAGAGGCTGATGGCCAAGCGCAACTCCCAGGAAGCCTGAACCTGTTCTGGATTTTCGCCTTTGTGCACAGACTGTTCACCCTGTTGATGGCAACACTACTCCCACACATTGCATGGGGAGTACAAGTTGGAACAATGTGTCAGACAACTGTGGCCCCGATACTGGGGATCCTGTCTACCTGGACTTTCTATTCATCTAGGAACTTGGGATTGCAAGATTCATGTACAGCACAATCCATCCTATGCACTATTATCACAGATGTATCACAATAAACACACTAATACACCATACTTGCCTCTGTCGTGATTCCAACGTGGGTGCTGTTATGGGGATGATGAACTGCAAAATTACACTGTGTATGCGAACTGCAACAGCAAGGACAACACAGGCATGTGAGTACAGGCAACGTGACACATATGAGGGAGACACACCACCAGGGCTACACAACACATACACACCTAGGCCATCTGACTCATTGCCTACACTGATGTTGCCAGGGAAGACGGTGCAATGCACAGACACCACACCCATTCCCAGTTGTAGTCAAGTAGCCCACAGGTGCAGTAAGCAAATGGCAGTCAAATGTGTGACCACAGACAACGCACATCACTAAGTGAAGCACAGGTTTATTACACAGTAGCAACATGCCGTAACCACTACAGATGCAAGGTAACCCCACCTGGTAGCGGGCACACAGTCAACAACTGTAGACAGAAGGAAGTCCATGGGTGTGGCGCACATCACCTGTAGGGACACAACAGCTACCAGCCTGGATGTGCAATCACGTCGTCGGTGGACACAGTTGACCAAACGAATCTGAAAGTACCCTGTGAAGGACAGAAATGACACACAGTCAAAAGCAATGCAGTATAGGACAGAACAGCAAAACTCATGCACAATACATGTTACAAGATACCCACCCAGAACCAAGTTAGCATGTCAACACTGTTGGGGAGTACAGCCCACCTGTCACCACACATCGCAACACACATCCTGTCAAGTAGCCCATGGACACACTCCAACAGCACCAGAGCACCACCCACACATCATGCCAACTCACATCATTCACATGACACCTCAGGATACTCACATTCAGCTAAAGAAGTTGGTGATGAGCTGTGTGCGGACATCACCATCACCATCATCATCATCATCGTCACTGGCATCGTGGTCCAGGCCAGGATCCTCCACAGGTGGCGGATGTTGGTCATCGTCATCCTGGATGAGAGGCAACTCCTTCCGCACTGCCAGGTTGTGGAGCATGCAGCAGACGATGATAATCTTGCACACTTTCGCAGGGGCATATGGGAGGGACCCTCCGGTCTTGTCCAGGCAGCGGAAGCGGCTCTTCAGGAGACCAAAGGTCCGCTCAATCACTCTCCTGGTCCGACCATGTGCCTCATTGTAGCGCATCTGGGCAGGTGTCACAGGGTTCCTGAGGGGTGTCAGCAACCACGGCATGTTGGGGTATCCCGAGTCACCTACGGACAGACAAGTGCACATCAGCTGACTTGGAAAAGTGGGCGGAATACTACAGATCAGATCACACACAATGGCACAAAGTCAGTACACACCGACAAGCCAGGCACGCTGGTTCTGCATCTGTGCCATCAACCTGGGGATGCGACTACTCCTCATCACAAAGGCATCGTGTGCTGAACCAGGGAAACGGGCACACACGTGTGTGATGGTCATGTCTGCAAGACACACCACCAGTGCATTGACCGAGTGGTAGTGCTTGCGGTTCCTGTAGGCCTGCTCCTGGGCCTGTGGTGGTACCAAAGCCACATGTGTCCCATCAATGGAGCCAATGACATGCGGCATCCTCCCCAGGGCATAAAAGTCACTCTTCACGTCAGTGAGTCGTCGCAGTCTAGGGAAATAGATGTACCGGTTCAGGAAGAGCAACATTGCCGCCAAGAACATCGCGGAGCACACAGCTGAACATGGTCTGTGACATCCCACCAGCAGACGCCACAGTATGTTGGAAGGTACCGGTGGCAAAGAAGTGTAGGGCTGCCATCACCTTCACCTTGGGGGTCAGCGCTGTAGGATACGGCCGGCCAGGCTGCAAATGTGGGGACAACTGCACTGCAAAATCCTCAATCAGCTGCCTGGTGAAGCGGTACCGTCGGATGCTGTCCCGTTCCACCATCGTTGCCAGGTCTGGGAATGGCCGATGGACAGCAGGAGCCCTGCAGTGCAGAGGAGAAGTAAGCAAGATCGTCAGTCACCCCACATATGCGGCATTGAACACACTCAAGATCCCAACATACATCATCATGAGGCACAACTACATGAAGTGTGCAGTACCGGAACGACATGTATGGTACATACATGGCCAACATCTGTCAACACGGTCCTACAGGTGGCATCAATTTGTCCCAGGTTGGCCCATTGGATATCATGATGCTGTGTCACAGTCACCCCCCAGTGACATGTGAGGACAGATGTGCCCCAGGCACCACAGCTCAACGACAGGCACATTCCCAGGGACCCTGTAATGCCACATGGACACTGGCATCACCTGGAGTATCATGTGTACACCACAACAAAACAAACATGACCCCCACAGGTAGTGGCCACACTTGCCATGGCAGGAGAGCCATGGACGTCTGTGACACACACGCACAACATCAGAGTCCATGCACACACAACGTGGATGTGGAGACTGTCTCCCATTGTGCACATGAAATCAGAGACATTGTAAACACTACATTCACAAAGACTGTGGAGGGCCATCACTATTGTGCCACTGGGACACCCTGGCTCAAACATACCGTCCCACATGGGACTCACGGGGTATGTGACATGACATACACAAACACCACTGTGAAATGTGACCATGACACATGCACAGATATGAACAGTTGCACATCACAGTGGTCACGTACACGTAACACCCAGGATCCTGTCCCCATGAACACGTGCACAGCCTGGGGGTGGCTGCCCACAGGTGACACCCACAGGACAACATGTACACCAACATACACACAATAGGAAATGCAGCCTTACATGCCTTATGATAAGGTTTGGACAGGCTGTCGTGATGTAGGTGTGCCCCTCACTCCCTGGGAGCTATCTGTGGCTGGCACATGTCCATCTGAGACAGGCATGCTGACCTATGCCAGTCACATATACAGTGATGCGTTGAACAGCAATGGACCGATCGGTGCCTCCGGCCGGCCCATTGCATTCAATGTGTGCGGGTACGCGTTGTACCCCTGTGCGCGTTGAACAGCAATGGACCGATCGGTGCCTCCGGCCGGCCCATTGCTTTCAATGTGTGCGGGTACGCGTTGTACCCCTGTGCGCGTTGAACAGCAATGGACCGATCGGTGCCTCCGGCCGGCCCATTGCTTTCAATGTGTGCGGGTACGCGTTGTACCCCTGTGCGCGTTGAACAGCAATGGACCGATCGGTGCCTCCGGCCGGCCCATTGCATTCAATGTGTGCGGGTACGCGTTGTACCCCTGTGCGCGTTGAACAGCAATGGACCGATCGGTGCCTCCGGCCGGCCCATTGCTTTCAATGTGTGCGGGTACGCGTTGTACCCCTGTGCGCGTTGAACAGCAATGGACCGATCGGTGCCTCCGGCCGGCCCATTGCTTTCAATGTGTGCGGGTACGCGTTGTACCCCTGTGCGCGTTGAACAGCAATGGACCGATCGGTGCCTCCGGCCGGCCCATTGCATTCAATGTGTGCGGGTACGCGTTGTACCCCTGTGCGCGTTGAACAGCAATGGACCGATCGGTGCCTCCGGCCGACCCATTGCTTTCAATGTGTGCGGGTACGCGTTGTACCCCTGTGCGCGTTGTACCTCAATGGACCGATCGGTGCGCACCCATTGACAATGGGCTTGCCTGGCAACGGACGCGTTTTCGAATTTCGAACGAGTCGGTTGCTGGAAAATCAGTTGGTCACCCACAACAATGTTGCAAAATCATGTATGTCATGAAGTTGAAATTTTGAAGGATGCTGTGGGCGTGTTTTGGTGCTGCTATTCCATGGATTAGCCAGATTCAGAAGATGCAAACGACTTGGACCTATCACTTTGGACACAAGGGACAGTATCTGCCTCTCCAGCACATATATATTGCTGCCTGTTCCCCTGAGAGCCCACTTGCCTGCACTACATGCTCCAGGACGACATCTGCCACTGCACTGCTGCTGTCTCTGCCCCTCTGGACCCTGCAATGGCACGTACTGTGGAGAGAGCCCCAGCCTTCAGCCTTGAGGAGAACCAGACCCTGCTGGACAGCCTACTTCCACAGTACAGCAAGCTGTATGGGACACCAGGGGAGCAGGTGAGTGTTCTGTGCACTGCCTTTCTGAATGTGCATTTTGTCTGACTAGCAAGGCTGAGAGTCAGCACACCACTGGCTAGCAGGCTCACTGAGTAGTTGTCACCCCCATAGTGTGTAGTGACTTGCACTGGACAGGTATGGTGCAGTGACAGTGCTTCTGAACAGGGTTTTACTCCCCATGCAATGATACCATGTAGTGACTTCTGGAAAACTGTCCATGGGCAGCCGTGCACTGCCTGGGTACACCATGTGCCCCTGTGATTGCGACATGTATATGCAACTGTGTCATGCACGGATATGTTGCATGTGTAGTAATGGCCTTATCACTTTGTCATCCTGACAGGCTTCTGCCCATCGGAAGCATGAGATATGGAAGGACATCGTCCGGGCTGTCCGGTCCGTGGGGGTCTACAAGCGCCGGATCCGCAACTGCCAAAAGAGGTGGCAGGACCTTCGGGGCTGGACCCGGAGGATTGCACGGGTCCAGCTGAAGCTGTCGCCTCCTCGCAGGAGGGGCGGAACACGGACCCTGACCCCCACATGCTCAGGATCCTGGCGGTGGTCTTTCCAGACCTGGATGGGCAGCTGAAGGCCAGAGAGCAGCAAGGAGGGGGTGAGTCAAAGACTGCACTGTGTACTCTGTCTAACATGCTATGTGCCCTCCTCGGGCCAGGTTGAACTGCCACAGTACAGCAGTCATGTTGTCCAGGAGCCATGTCCCTCTATTGTGCACTGCCCACTCCTCATCTGATACCCAGGTGTGGCCCTTACATGCAGGGAATTCTGTCACTTAGGACTGTGTCCTTGCAGTTTGCTTGACTCAAGGTGGGAGACAGCATCTGTTTCCCTGACTCTGTGGTGGGCATCATGGGTGGGTCCATTGCTTACACAATGCCTGTATTCTGACATGTATTCAGCGTGTTACTTTGATCTGTGGTCCAATTGCTGAGCTGATCCACCACATGTGGCTGGGGTACCTGGCACACACCCATGCTGCGGGTGGGAACAATGTTTGGGCCCCAGGAGTATGTATATGACGTGTGTCACACATACTTAGCCAGCTGCCTACAGTCCAGGGCTCATCCCTCATTCATGTGGGGCTGGACAGTCATGCCTACTCCAGGCCATACAATACACTCTGTACTCCCACTCCCGTGTATCAGCGGACACATTGTGCACAGTGATTTGACCCCTCAGGTGTCTGCCTCTGTGTCAGTGTGCTGTGGATTAGTCGCCAGGACTGCTGTGGAGTTTCTTGGTAGGGGCTCAGCATGCCACTGGAGATGTGACCATAGGAGACGATACTTGTGTGACACATAGGTGTCTGATCAGCTGCCCATGCAGAATGGGGCATGTAAATGTGAAGTTCAGGCAGCTGTTCCCCATGCACAGCAGAGTGTGAGGGGCTCAGGTTCAGAGGGTAGTGTCACAGGTCTCCCATATGTCCAATAGGTATGACCTGGACAGATGAGGGTTAAGAGGATGTGTTGTGGGGGGATGTACATGTGCACTTGTGCAGCTCCAGGACTTGCATTCCCCATGACCTACTATTGTGACACAGTGCAGAGTGTTGTTGTCTGGCTGCAAAGTCATACATCACTGAGACAGTGATGTATGACTTTGCAGTCATGCCTCCGCCATGGCATGTGTCTACTGATTGGTGATCCTGCAGGGGAGTGACATGTGCTACATGCACACCATAGTGGCGCTGGCTATCAGGACATGGGTGCATCATGGTGTCTGTCGCTGGTATGCATCACATGCATTTCCTATTTGACTCTGGGCATCCCTTACATCCGTAAACCTGTACTGACTCAGTGGCAAGAGCTGTGATGTGTCCACACCGTGTCCTCTGCACTGTCCAACTACTGTGTACTTGGTGCATGTGTCAACACTGGGGTGTTGCAATCCAACAGACACCAGACAGATGGGTGCAAGGCCATGTGGGATGTGAGTGCCATGCTTGGCATCAGACTGACAATTGACTTCTCCTGTTCAATTAGTGCACTTTTAGCAATGTACAACTAATGATGCCAGGGCTTGCTCTGTGATGTGCTGTGCTCACAGTGGTGTGTGCGTTATGTGCAGGTGACTGATGTCTGTCTGTTTCCCCATTGTTTGCAGATACATCCACGGCCACGGAAGGGGACAGCTCCACGGACCAGGAGGAGCCGGAGAGCCAGACTGGGTCAGCAGCCGAGGAGTGGTCGGAGGGACCCAGTGGCATGGAGGGCGAGGGGAGCCACACCGAGGAGTCCTCAGCAGCATCCACCTCAGATGAGGACCAGAGCAACTCGGAGGATGACTCCCTTGTGGAGGCGGGTGTCAGCAGCCACCACACCCCAGCTAGTGTTGCTGTCCCCGCCACCACCAGCACCACCACCGCCCTCCCATCGGCTCCCATTCCCCAGGTCCGTGGAGGCTCCCATGTCCGGGAGCGTGTCTCCTTTGGGCCAGGCACCGCACCCCTGCCCCTGTGTCCCCTGCTGCCCTGAGTGAGGAGTCTGTGTACCTCCTTCGCCAGCTCCATGTAGGGCAGACAGCCATGCTGAGTGTCCTCCATGCGCACACCGCGCTGTTGACTCAGCTGGTGTCGTTCATGGAGGGCATCTCATCGGGCATGTCTGACCTACAGAGGGGCAATAGGTCCATGGACTCCTCCCTGACGGCAGCAGTGTCCCTCCTCAAACGGTCCCTCACCCCTCCTGCCTCTGCTCCATCCACACTCCCCAGCACCTTACCCATCCCAGGCACACACACACTGGCACAGGCACACACCAGCACACACACATCCAGCACACTGACACACACGCCAATGACAAAATGCACATGCACGCACATTCAGGGGACTGAAGCCAGACTCACAGGGGATGGGGCCCTGGAACACACACACGCATCCACATGCACTGCGCAGTCCTCAGTTCCCTCTCCCTCCAAAGCACCCTCCCTTGCCTCACCTGCAACCCCAAAGTCACAGCAGCTCTTCCTCTGTGACCTCGGCCTCTTCCCCACCGATGAAGCTGCTCCAGCATCCCGGGGGAAGAGGAAGCCCACCCACACGGAGCAGAGTGCCCCTCGCCCCCGGACACCCTCCCCCAGGCGCAGACGGACTGAGGCCCCCACCCGCAAGTCCCCCGGAGTGCTAAGAGCAAGACCCCGCCACCGCCCTGCAGCTCAGGCACAAGGTCTCCGTCCTCCATCCCTCAGGCCCCCACTGCACAGGTGCCCCCACCACACCCTGCCCCAGGTTCCCCCACCCACAGATATACCATCCCCAAGATGCTCCGGCCTTCTCCCCCTGCCACTTGCTCTCCCAGCACCACACCCCCGCTGCGCTTGTCTGTGCCACTGATGTGGTGAGGGTGTCCTCCCCTCTGTCCAACCCACCTTGCCTGTTCCCCATTCTCCTCCCCTGGAGGTAGGCACTGCAGTGGAGTCCACTACCGCCCTGTCTGACTTGGGCACTGCAGTGGCGGACCTGTCCACCCCATCTGCAGGGTCCACTGCAGTTGTGCCGGCACCCACGACATCTGTGTCATGCCCCCAGTTGTGCCGGCACACACCATGTCAGACACCTCCACTGCAGTTGTCAGTGGCTCTCCAGCACCCACCACCCCTTCCCTGACTCCCCTGGTGAGCCCTGATCCTGTCCCTGCGGTGCCTGGCCTGCCCCCCGGTTGCCCCTCCTAGTGGATTGTCCCTGGTATTGTGCAGGCATGCGTAGGGTGACATCTGCCAGTGTCACCCTGTTTGAACTTTGACAATGGACTGGCCATTGGCCTTTGCTCTAATTTCTTCAGGACGTCGTTATGGCCTACAACACATATGCTGAATAAAGCAACTTTCTTTTCTCTAGTGCTCATGCTTCAGATGTACATGTTGTTGGTGCAGCTAACCATGCCCTTGCTGCAGTGATGGTGATATCTGGTCTCATGATTATGAAGTGTTACTGTGCAGGAACCCATGTGGTCCAGGGGGAATGTGTCCTATCATGTGGTGTATCCATGTCATCAATAGCAGCATCTGAGGGTGTCATGTGTTCAGTATTTGGCAATGGGTTTCCTACTTACATTGGCAATTTCATATCTGTGGCTTCCACCCCTGCACATCTGTTGTGCCTGCCATCGTTGCATTTGTCTACTTCCCTGACCGTGTTGCCATCTCCAGTGGACATGCAGGTTTGGGCATCAATGGGGAGGGACTCATCCGTGTAGTCAGTGCAACATTGCTATACAAGTGTGTTGGATCTGTGCTGATGATTCCGTTGGCACATCCATGACCAGGCTGATGTGATGGGAGCCCTCATTTGGTGCTAATTGTTGATTGTGTGACCAAGTGCTCAGCTGACATGATGGGGCCCTACTGAGGCAACATATGGCACAGCTTTCCTCACACAGGAGTGGAGTCCCCTCATGGCAGTGTGTACACGTGTGACATTGCCTGCGCCCAAGGTGTGTGTTGTATGTGCATGTCTGTGTGTTCACTTCCATTCATCTGCGCATGCTGTGATCCCTAGTGTTGTACCTGTTTGTGATGCTTGCTGACTTGAGCTATGTTCCCCCAAAGTCTTCTCCCTGTGTTCTCTGTGATGTGGGTGCATGGCACATTACTGGTCATCAGGGTGTCACCCATAGGTGTGTTTGCTGTCAGGGCAGAGTTTGTGTGCAGACGCAGATGGGTCACAGTCAGGTTTCCCTTTGGCACTTGTTGTTTGCCCCTGTCATGTGATTTCCAGTTTGTGTTATCTTTCAGTGATTGTGACACGTTGTGTGTGTGACTGCTGGCACTCCTTAGGGTCCGGGCTGCAATGTTGGTTGTTGTCTATGTGTGTTCTTTGTGGGTGACCTTGGCTTCTTCATTGGTGTGTGACTGTGGCTGGGATCCCATTGGTCGGTGTGGTATTGCCGTCATGTCCATGTACAGCGTAGTGTGCAGTGTGTCAGACATTCAGGAGTCTTGTTGAGTGTCCATGTGTGATGTGTTTCTACACCTTGGTTCCCACCCACCACCCTGGAATAGTCATGGGTGCATGTGCAATGTCACCAGTGCATGTGTACTTCACTGCTGCACATTGTTGGAGGTCGAGGGGTGTGGTCTTGAGTGTGTGCAGATGAGAGTTGTTGCCCGGCTAGTCCCCTGCCTCCATGTTGGCCTTGGCTTACTGGCCATGCTGATTGATTTGTGCTTGTGTAGGTGTGATGGTAGTTAGTTGCTCAGGACACCTGACTGTGGTTCACAGTGTGAACGACATTTAGCTTTGTCATCACAGTGGTATTTTTATTCAGCCCAGGGTCACCACATTGTGGGGGCCCTGGGGGTGGTGCTGTGGTGTGTCTGTGACTTGCTGTGTCAGTTGTTGTTCCTACGTGCCTGTGTGACATGTGTGTTTTGTGCTCCCTCTCACCTGTCAATGCCTGCTTGCCCACATAGGGGATTTGGATCCATGAGTTACCTTAGTGTGGCAGTGTATGCACATCTGTATGATTGGTATTCAGCTCTCCTCATGTGTTGTGTTGTTGCCTGGGGACACTGGCACCCCCACCCCTCACCTGCTGTGTATGATGACAGTGTTGGTCTGCCTGTTTGTGTTTGTGCATCTGCACCACTGCATTGGCATATCTTGGGTGTGCCATTGGCTGTATGTTGTTTGGTGTGTTTCCCCTGCTGTCCCTGGGACTCCTAGGTCATCGGTCAGCACAGTGATCATGGTTTGTGTGTCCCATTGCTGCCATGGTATGGTATCTGTTCACCTCACATCTGCTGTCTCCACAGGGTATCTGCATTTGTGTGCCCATTGGTGCAAATATGTGGTTCTGCATTCTGATGGTCACTTCTGTCATTGTGTCATTGATGACTGTTGACGGTCTCAGCCCCCATGGGTGTTGTTTGTCTGCACATGGCCAAAGGAATGTTTCATTTGCACTGCAGTATTTGGCTCCCCCAATTTATGTTGCAATGGGACACATACACTACTTTGCCACAGATGAGTTTTTGGTTCTGTGACCAGGAATGATCCATGCAGTTTGGCAGTTGCAGCTCTTTCTTTGTCAACAATTACCTTTTGGTCACTGTGATGATGAGAGTGTAGACCCCATTGCCACAATGGTCAAAATGTGCTTCAGCTATGGACCCCACACTTGCCTTTTGGTCACTGTGATGATGGGGGTTTAGACCCCATTGCCACAATGGTCAAAATGTGCTTCAGCTATGGACCCCACACTTGCCTTTTGGTCACTGTGATGATGGGGGTTTAGTCCCCATTGCCACAATGGTCAAAATGTGCTTCAGCTATGGACCCCACACTTGCCTTTTGGTCACTGTGATGATGGGGGTTTAGACCCCATTGCCACAATGGTCAAAATGTGCTTCAGCTATGGACCCCACACTTGCCTTTTGGTCACTGTGATGATGGGGGTTTAGGCCCCATTGCCACAATGGTCATGGGCTGCTTGCATTGTGGGTGCCACACACATATATGTGTGGCACATGTGCTAGGGGTCACATTGTATGTTCAATGTCATGTTCGGTGTTGTAGGCATTTGACACAGCCTGCTCACACGCTTGTCATGGTGGTGGGGGATGTCTTAATCTTGCATTCCCTAGGTTGTGGTGTGCTTGTTGTGTCATGCATTGTCCATCCTATGAGTGGGGGTGGTAGTAGTGGTAGGCATCCAGCCCCCTGGCTAAGGGTGGTAGTAGTGGTGGGCATCCTGCCCCCCTGGGTGAGGGTGGTAGTAGTGGTGGGCATCCTGCCCCCTGGGTGAGGGTGGTAGTAGTGGTGGGCATCCTGCCCCCTGGCTAAGGGTGGTAGTAGTGGTGGGCATCCTGCCCCCCTGGGTGAGGGTGGTAGTAGTGGTGGGCATCCTGCCCCCTGGGTGAGGGTGGTAGTAGTGGTAGGCATCCTGCCCCCTGGCTGAGGGTGGTAGTAGTGGTAGGCATCCTGCCCCCTGGCTAAGGGTGGTAGTAGTGGTGGGCATCCTGCCCCCTGGCTAAGGGTGGTAGTAGTGGTGGGCATCCTGCCCCCTGGGTGAGGGTGGTAGTAGTGGTGGGCATCCTGCCCCCCTGGGTGAGGGTGGTAGTAGTGGTGGGCATCCTGCCCCCTGGGTGAGGGTGGTAGTAGTGGTGGGCATCCAGCCCCCTGGCTAAGGGTGGTAGTGGTAGGCATCCAGCCCCCTGGCTAAGGGTGGTAGTAGTGGTGGGCATCCTGCCCCCCTGGGTGAGGGTGGTAGTAGTGGTGGGCATCCTGCCCCCTGGGTGAGGGTGGTAGTAGTGGTAGGCATCCTGCCCCCTGGGTGAGGGTGGTAGTAGTGGTGGGCATCCTGCCCCCTGGCTAAGGGTGGTAGTAGTGGTGGGCATCCTGCCCCCTGGGTGAGGGTGGTAGTAGTGGTGGGCATCCTGCCCCCTGGGTGAGGGTGGTAGTAGTGGTAGGCATCCTGCCCCCTGGGTGGGGGTGGTAGTAGTGGTAGGCATCCAGCCCCCTGGCTAAGGGTGGTGGTAGGCATCCAGCCCCCTGGCTAAGGGTGGTAGTAGTGGTGGGCATCCTGCCCCCTGGGTGAGGGTGGTAGTAGTGGTAGGCATCCTGCCCCCCTGGTTGAGGGTGGTAGTAGTGGTAGGCATCCAGCCCCCCTGGCTAAGGGTGGTAGTAGTGGTAGGCATCCAGCCCCCTGGCTAAGGGTGGTAGTAGTGGTGGGCATCCTGCCCCCTGGGTGAGGGTGGTAGTAGTGGTGGGCATCCTGCCCCCTGGCTAAGGGTGGTAGTAGTGGTGGGCATCCTGCCCCCTGGGTGAGGGTGGTAGTAGTGGTGGGCATCCTGCCCCCTGGCTAAGGGTGGTAGTAGTGGTGGGCATCCTGCCCCCTGGGTGAGGGTGGTAGTAGTGGTGGGCATCCTGCCCCCTGGGTGAGGGTGGTAGTAGTGGTAGGCATCCTGCCCCCTGGGTGGGGGTGGTAGTAGTGGTAGGCATCCAGCCCCCTGGCTAAGGGTGGTGGTAGGCATCCAGCCCCCCTGGCTAAGGGTGGTAGTAGTGGTAGGCATCCAGCCCCCTGGCTAAGGGTGGTAGTAGTGGTGGGCATCCTGCCCCCTGGGTGAGGGTGGTAGTAGTGGTGGGCATCCTGCCCCCTGGCTAAGGGTGGTAGTAGTGGTGGGCATCCTGCCCCCCTGGGTGAGGGTGGTAGTAGTGGTGGGCATCCTGCCCCCCTGGGTGAGGGTGGTAGTAGTGGTAGGCATCCTGCCCCCTGGGTGGGGGTGGTAGTAGTGGTAGGCATCCAGCCCCCTGGCTAAGGGTGGTAGTAGTGGTAGGCATCCAGCCCCCTGGCTAAGGGTGGTAGTAGTGGTGGGCATCCAGCCCCCTGGCTAAGGGTGGTAGTAGTGGTAGGCATCCAGCCCCCTGGGTGAGGGTGGTAGTAGTGGTAGGCATCCTGCCCCCCTGGTTGAGGGTGGTAGTAGTGGTAGGCATCCAGCCCCCTGGCTAAGGGTGGTAGTAGTGGTAGGCATCCAGCCCCCTGGCTAAGGGTGGTAGTAGTGGTGGGCATCCTGCCCCCTGGGTGAGGGTGGTAGTAGTGGTGGGCATCCTGCCCCCTGGCTAAGGGTGGTAGTAGTGGTGGGCATCCTGCCCCCCTGGGTGAGGGTGGTAGTAGTGGTGGGCATCCTGCCCCCTGGCTAAGGGTGGTAGTAGTGGTGGGCATCCTGCCCCCTGGGTGAGGGTGGTAGTAGTGGTGGGCATCCTGCCCCCCTGGCTAAGGGTGGTAGTAGTGGTGGGCATCCTGCCCCCCTGGGTGAGGGTGGTAGTAGTGGTGGGCATCCTGCCCCCTGGCTAAGGGTGGTAGTAGTGGTGGGCATCCTGCCCCCCTGGGTGAGGGTGGTAGTAGTGGTGGGCATCCTGCCCCCCTGGGTGAGGGTGGTAGTAGTGGTAGGCATCCTGCCCCCTGGGTGGGGGTGGTAGTAGTGGTAGGCATCCAGCCCCCCTGGCTAAGGGTGGTGGTAGGCATCCAGCCCCCCTGGCTAAGGGTGGTAGTAGTGGTAGGCATCCAGCCCCCCTGGCTAAGGGTGGTAGTAGTGGTGGGCATCCTGCCCCCTGGGTGAGGGTGGTAGTAGTGGTGGGCATCCTGCCCCCTGGCTAAGGGTGGTAGTAGTGGTGGGCATCCTGCCCCCTGGGTGAGGGTGGTAGTAGTGGTGGGCATCCTGCCCCCTGGGTGAGGGTGGTAGTAGTGGTAGGCATCCTGCCCCCTGGGTGGGGGTGGTAGTAGTGGTAGGCATCCAGCCCCCCTGGCTAAGGGTGGTAGTAGTGGTAGGCATCCAGCCCCCTGGCTAAGGGTGGTAGTAGTGGTGGGCATCCAGCCCCCTGGGTAAGGGTGGTAGTAGTGGTAGGCATCCAGCCCCCTGGGTGAGGGTGGTAGTAGTGGTAGGCATCCTGCCCCCTGGTTGAGGGTGGTAGTAGTGGTAGGCATCCAGCCCCCTGGCTAAGGGTGGTAGTAGTGGTAGGCATCCAGCCCCCTGGCTAAGGGTGGTAGTAGTGGTGGGCATCCTGCCCCCCTGGGTGAGGGTGGTAGTAGTGGTGGGCATCCTGCCCCCTGGCTAAGGGTGGTAGTAGTGGTGGGCATCCTGCCCCCTGGGTGAGGGTGGTAGTAGTGGTGGGCATCCTGCCCCCTGGCTAAGGGTGGTAGTAGTGGTGGGCATCCTGCCCCCTGGGTGAGGGTGGTAGTAGTGGTGGGCATCCTGCCCCCTGGGTGAGGGTGGTAGTAGTGGTAGGCATCCTGCCCCCTGGGTGGGGGTGGTAGTAGTGGTAGGCATCCAGCCCCCCTGGCTAAGGGTGGTGGTAGGCATCCAGCCCCCTGGCTAAGGGTGGTAGTAGTGGTAGGCATCCAGCCCCCTGGCTAAGGGTGGTAGTAGTGGTGGGCATCCTGCCCCCTGGGTGAGGGTGGTAGTAGTGGTGGGCATCCTGCCCCCTGGCTAAGGGTGGTAGTAGTGGTGGGCATCCTGCCCCCCTGGGTGAGGGTGGTAGTAGTGGTGGGCATCCTGCCCCCCTGGGTGAGGGTGGTAGTAGTGGTGGGCATCCTGCCCCCCTGGGTGAGGGTGGTAGTAGTGGTAGGCATCCTGCCCCCTGGGTGAGGGTGGTAGTAGTGGTAGGCATCCAGCCCCCTGGCTAAGGGTGGTGGTAGGCATCCAGCCCGCCCTGGGTGAGGGTGGTAGTAGTGGTAGGCATCCAGCCCCCTGGCTAAGGGTGGTAGTGGTGGTGGGCATCTGGCACCCCCTGGCTAAGGGTGGTTGTGGTGGTTGGCATCCAGCCCCCCTGGGTTGGGGTGGTGGCGCGCATTCAGGCCCCTGTGTGCATATGTGGCATTGGTGATGGGCATCCCGCCCCTATGGTGCTGCTGGTGTAAGTATATTCAGATTCCCAGTGTATGTGTGTGATGTGTCGTGTACGTGTTGTATGTGTTTTGTGGTTGGTGTCTGACTTACCTTCTGCGCCGTACGCGTCCGTGCCTGTTCCGGTAGTAGATGTAGAATATTGGTATGATCGGGACGAAGGGATTCATGGTTGGTTCGTGTCGTTCGTCCTTCTCGTTGCTTCGCGTCGTCCTCGTCGCTTGGCTTCGTCCTCGTCGCTTCGCTTCGTCCTCGTCGCTTCGCGTCGTCCTCGTCTGTGCTGTGTTCGTCTCGTAGCCGTGGATCGTGTTGTGGCGCGATTCGGAGCTTATGTGCGCCTCTCCCGGATGCTTTGACGTGCCGTGCGTAGCGACGGGTTCGGCGCGTACGGAAAGCGCATCGTACTTGTCCGGCCGGACGGGGCTGCATTTTCCCTTCCGTGCGACTCGATTCGGCGTTTCCGGATTCGCCTCGGTCGGAGAACAGGACCTGGTTTGGGTGAGTACGGCTCGGCCGGGATTTTTGCTGTTGTGCGCATCGTACTTGCTCGTTCGGTGTGCTGTACGGATCGGTCGGGAAACTGGCTTTCGCATGGCTTTTTCCCGACCGAATAGTATTGGAGTGCGCCTCCGACCGAGATCGGAATCGGCCCCTATATGTATTAGATACTGGAGAAAAGTGTCAAGGAGAAACAGCAATCAGAGATATTGCAGCACAGTCAATTGGCAGTACATTACTCAATGTCACCTGCGAGGAAGAGTCTTTATCTCGTGTTTTGTTTTTAAGCTTTCTGGCATGTTGTTTTGCAAATTTCAATGCGTCCCTTGCGACTGTGAAGAACACGGGTTTGCCATCCGTTTGCACTCGAAGTTTAGCCGGATATAGCATGGCGTATTTCGTGCCTGTTTGTTGGAAGATCTTTTTTGCAGGGATAAATTCCCTGCGGGCTGCCTGGACCGTTTGTGTGAAATCAGGGTAGAACGCTATTGTATTATTTTGTTACTGGAGAGTACCTCTTTCTCGTGCTAGCCTCAGAATCGTATCCCTATCCCTGTAATTTAATATTCTTGCCAGTATAGCTCTGGGGGTGGTGCCCGGCTGTGGTCGTGGGCCAAGCGTGCGGTGAGCGCGCTCTACGAGGAACATGGGCGACAGTTCTGCTCCGAACAGTTCCTGTAGGAGTCCCTCGACATATTTTTCCTTGTTCGGAATGTTCGTCGATTCAGGTATTCCCGTTAGGCGCACATTGTTGCGCCGTGATCTCGCTTCCAAGTCCTCATTGCGCATTTTTATCACTTCCAATACTTTGTCCATGCGCAACAGCTGCTCGCGGGTTTCTGTTTGGTTGTCGTCGTGATCCGATACTCGCGTCTCCAGCGAGTCCAATCTATTCTCGTGTTTCTCCACCTTGTGTGATACTTGGTCCATACGTGCCGCGAGGGAGTCAATTTTTGAGTCTATATCTTTCAAGCAGGCTTTTACATCTTTTAGCATTGTTTTTATGTCTTCCTCTTGCTCCGTCTCTAGCTGCGTCTCCAGGACAGTCGTTTGCGATGCCAGGTCGCTTTCACCGTGTCTTGTGCTGCGTTTATCAAAGTTCAGTTTGGGCTGCTTGTTGTCTGGCTTGCCCATTATTGCGCGTTTCCTGCCAGCCGGAGGGAGTGCGAGTAATGCTTCCCGGGAGGGATATTTCGTGAAGCTGCAGCGATAGTACTTGGGTTTATTTTGCGTGTGCCGGCGCTGCGTGTGATATAACTGTAGATGTGATCATTGGCTCTATTTTGCCTCTTTATCCACTGGCACTTGCGTTTATGCTTCTGTTTATTCAAATGCGAGCTTATGCCATGAGAGCAGGGGACAACAACTTATCCTGTCCGCTGTAGTGCCAGTTCGGTGCACCGGAGAGTTAATGCCGTGCCCAGCGTTGAGTTTACCTGTCACCTTCAACACAGCGCAGTGTCTGGCTATTCATCGTGTGTCTGGTTGCCAAATGCGACGTTTGCGACGTTTGTCACATATACACACGATTTTCCGGCATGGGCGCAGGGCTTACGCGTCGGTGAGGTGGCTGTGTAGTACTGTAGAGGCACGTGTGGTTTGTGCGCTTCTGTGCCACAGTGGGGTGAGGTCTCTGCGATTTGAAGTGAAAGTTTTAAAAGCGTAATCAGTGCTCTGCCATTAGATCACTGCGAAGTTAACCTAGGGCCCTCTTCAGTTGTCTATGTCCCAGGCATTATGCGCGCAGTCAGTCATGATTTCTGGCTTCTCAGTGCTATGGACCTGAGCATACGCCTCATGCACCACTGGACACTCCGTCTCGGAGCTCTTCGGCACACCGGTCCAGCCCCGCAGATTTCTAGTGCGGTCAGCTCCCCGCTCCCAGTGGGCCGCCCGATAGCTGGGTACTATTTCTCCCTCTCTGTCCGCATGGAGGTTCCGCCTCACCCTGTGCACGTCGTGTGCTCTTACCTCTGCTTTGGGGGCCGATATTGTTCTGCAGTGGCTCCCTGCCGCCCGTATTTACGCTGGATATCGCGGCGATCGACGGCCTCCGTGGGCAGCGTCTTGTGTCGAGGCTCAGCGCGGCACTTTATGTGAGCGTGTCTTCACTATACTATCCGCAGCCGTTTTCTGATGTCTTACCCTAGATATTGTGCCATCCAGGTTACCAGGCGCGGGTGTTCCAAAAGGTTCGCGCAGTTAATGAGGCGCCCGATCGGCTGGACCCGCGTTTGCTCCTCCGTTACGTCCCAGCCCGGGCTTGGCTGCGATGATGCCGATTCTCATTGTGGCCGTTCTGCGCCTTCTCTCCGGCCACAGGAGGTATCAATTTAATCAGCAACACCTCTGATTTCGTAATATGTGATTTAATTTTGCAGTTGAGGCAGTTTTGAGCGGATTACTGGCGGATATTGTGCTCGGCCGGCAGAACTGACAGATTAGGCGGCCATCTTGCTGCTCGGCTCGGCCACGCCCCATAAATTTAATATAATTAAATTACTTACCACCCTATTTCCCTATAAACCCTCAACCCGCTACGGGACTAAAAGCGCAAAATTCAAATTAAAAAAAATTAATAACTACTAAAAATGTAACACATATATAAAAAATACAAACAAATCTTATACAAAAAAATATATAACATACATATAAAATATATACTAAAATACATAATAATAAAAAATGATATTTTTAACAACTATATTTTTGCAAACGATATTAAACACTTCGATATTTTTAAAAACAATATTTCTTACCTTAAATCGATATTCTTGATCACAATATTCTTGCTGTCGATATTCCTGACCCCGATATTAATGACTCGATATTTGTGCAACTCCATATTTTATACTCGATATTCTGGGGCCGATTCCGATCTCGGCCGGTAGGGCTCCGAATCGGATTCGGCTTTACCGGATCCGATTCGGAGCCCTGTTTCCCGACCGATTCGTACGCGCGTCCGGGCGAGCGAGTACGATGCAAAATCGCCGACCGACTCGTCCGGACGTCCCGACCGCTCCGACCGACTCGTTCCCGGGTCTAACCGCACCGACCGACTCGCTCGGACTCGACTCGCACCGCGCAATGGAGACGTTCCCCGGCCGGGTAAGTACGATGCGCGCCGCGAGCAGTCCGACCGAGCCGCGCACTCCGGCTCGAAAGAGCAGTCGGAGCCGTACTTTGGGGGTCCGTGTCGGACCCCTTGTACGCGCGTAGCCGCGTGAGGCGCACACAGGGGGACCCATGGGTCCCCCTACCTGTGCGTGTACGGCGCGAGTCGCTGCGAGGCGTCCCCGCTGTAGGGGGCGCCCTTGTACGCCTCGCACCCATTGAGTCAATGGGAGCCCGCGTACGCGTTGTACGACCGGCTCCCATTGACTTCAATGGGAGTCCGACCGAATCGAGTCCGATAGCCTACGAACGCATCGTACTCGTTCGGTCGGACTGCTAGGGTCCGATTCGGTCGGAAATCTCTCCGGGTCCAGCTCGGTCGGAGAGATTTCCGGCCCGAATCGGAATCGGCCCCTCTGTCTCTGCACCATCCACGGGTGTGATACTGCTCCACCTGATCACAACTGGTCTGGTGTTCCTGTTTCTAGTTTTCCCCGGATGCAGGAATGAGAGACCCGGATTTACAGGCAGGTAATTCTGGGTGGTAAAATCGCCTGAGTCAATGGCTGCACAAGCAACCAAGTCTTGTTCCCCACTCAATCCTAACTTTTTTCTCTTGCTGCCCCTTTAAGAACTAATCTTCCCCTTCCCTCTCCTACTTTTCCTACCCTTCTCTATCTTTTCTTGTGTACAAAGAAGCCCCAGCACACACTTACCACTTGCTCTGAGCATGTTGTAAATGTGTGCATTAAATCCCTCAGAAAATGAAATACCATTCAGAATACCACACTGTAATTCCTTGTCCACATATTTATACCACATTCATAGAGGTTTTACTCATAATTGGATGGTAATGCAGGGGTGTTACCACATGGTAATGTAATTACGTGTGCAGAGTTTGCACTCCGTCAGTACAGTGTAACATGTAGCTTGAGCCATAATGTTGTAGATCTCCATTTTCTAGCATTTATTAAATACATTGTTGAAGGACTCAGGTGAGGCATAGTTGGATTCCTATGTATTCATTATTCAGGATAGCATAACCAATAATCTCCCTTGTATTATAACTTAATGAGTAGTCTGCTCTTAATTTCAGTGTGGACCCAGACAACCTCAACGACGAGACTCTTCTGGCTTAGCCTGGGTACCCCACTGACATATGAGTCATGAAATGCAACAGAGCTGTTAGTGCACCATTTCGTAGCAAAGTGTTGGTGCTGTCTAGGGTTCAAATGTTTCTCTTGCAACATTACTTTGTTAGTATGATGCCAGTCTGGGTAAAGCAATTTGGGGAATATTTACAAGGGCATTGTGGCACCGGAGAGCCACTTTTTCCGATGCTCCGTGTAACAATGCCCTGCTCCATATTTACAAGGTTATATAGGAAAAACAATGGTTCCTGTGGAATAATATACTATGAGGTTATGATACATAAGTACAATCGCGATATAGAGGGTTAGATAATGGCAGAGCGCGAAGGAACCACTAACACACCGATTCCAGTGTAGTATATTTTATGGATTTTTTAAACAATAAAGTTAGGAGTAAACATTATACATCAAAACAGCATTTGTGCATAGTGTCCCAAGTGACAAAGGGAACCTAAACCTAAGTGACAATGTGAATATTAAATTCAAGGTTTCCACAGTTTGTACAAGTCGACCATTATCAAAATAATTCCATGTGAACAGCAACTATATACAATGATATGTGCTGGGGAAATGGTTCGCTTCTTCTGTTTGTCAAATGTTGTTTTGATGTATAATGTTTACTCCTAACTTTATTGTTTAAAAAATCCATAAAATATACTACACTGGAATCGGTGTGTTAGTGGTTCCTTTGCGCTCTGCCATTATCTAACCCTCTATACCTCATAGTATATTATTCCACAGGAACCATTGTTTTTCCTATATAACTATTACCCTGGTTCCTTAGTGAGTAGGGTTCCCCTGTTATTTCTTGTACCATATTTACAAGGTGGCGCCAAGTCATTTTGCGTGGATTAATGCTGCCTTGTACATATGGCCCTCCTCGCCGCAGTTTTCTGCAGCAAAGGGGCTTGTAATTGGTGTTGCTGTGGGTGTTCCCATGCATCATCCATTGCTTTCTGACACTGCCCAAGATTTACAAGGATCTGTAAATCTGAGGCAGCACCAAAAACTAACGCCTTTGAAAAGGAGGCATTAGATTGGCACAACGAGGAGAAATACTTTTATTTCTCATAATTTTTTGCTCTTTCTATGTGTGCTGTATTCACACATTGGGGCCTATTATGATGGCGGGCGGATCGATCCACCCGCCATCACAACTACATTTACCCCCTGCCATATTACCATGGCGGGGGGTACCGCGGCGGACGGAAAGTCCGTCCGCCGCTTTTCCGCCAGTCAGCAATCGTCACGATTGCCGGCCGGGCGGAAAAAGACAACAATATGGTGGCGGTGCCTTGCAGGCACCGCCATCCATATTACGATGGCAGCCGGGGATATGCCTTTCCATGGCGGAGACTCCGCCATGAAAAGGCATACTGAAAATCACTTTGGGGGCCCGTTGCGGGCCCCCGGGGGATGGGCGGGTGGGGTGGTGCACTTGGGGGGTACCTATGGTACCCCCCGACATTGTAATGCCCAAGGTGGCAGGCACCGCGCGGTGCCTGCCACGTTGTGCATCACAATGCATTACATGGGTTTTTAACATTGCTCACGGTGCTGCAGCCAGCAGCACCGTCCGCAATGTTAAACTACCGGGATGCGCCCGCCAGTGTGGCGGGCGCATCCTAATACGGCGGGCGGGACCTGCGCACCTATGGCGGACGGTCTCAACTCTGCAGGGATGGCGGGCGGACGAAAGTCCGCCCGCCATCCTAATAGGCCCCATTGAAGGAGCAAAACGCCATTATTGATAGCTAGTTGTAAGCGTGTTGCAGTTAATGTCATGTCAGTCACACAATCAGCGTCAAGCCCATTACCAGTATTTAATGCATAGCCTTGCTGTGTCTCTGCTGTAGCGACCCATAACAACAACAAAAATCCAAGGGACCACCCTGACATGCGCAAACATCCACAGTCATCAATGCTTCATCCAAAATCTTTCAAACAAAACACAACACTAGCAATAGTCGTGCAGGGAATACACCACACAGAAGAAATGGTACCTCCACCATCCAAGTGTAACAGCTGTGAGTTTAGCTGCTGCATGTGCACTCTTTCAAGATGACCATCAAATCATTATTAGGTACATAATTCGGCAGGGTCTCCTAAATTCCGCCATTTCTTCCACATTCAATACAAGGCCCTAGTAAAAAAAAAGAAATGATCCATCTGGTCGGTGACACACACTACTGATAAACTATCAAAAAACTGTTGCTTGTGGGATCTGCCCAGGCATTGTTCCATCCCTAATTATTTTCATCCTCTGTGCTCGTAACAGGGAAAATGCAGACCAGTGTGTGGAACTCCCATGAGTTGTAAATGCAATATTGATTTCCTGGTGGTATCTGAAATACATAAATAATCCTAAATTAAAGAACACCATCTCATATCTCTGTATGCTGCTACCCAGTTAAACATGTTTGGCTAAAACACACAGGGACTGCAGTTTTATTTAACATCGATGATGGTGTTGATAGAGCGCAGATTTGCTCTGTCATTTGTAGGGTTGCATTATAATCGCGTCCGCATGTAATCCTTTATTGTGTTAACATTGGCCCATTAGATCGCATATTGTAATAACATGAAAGTGAAGTGAACATGCCATTACAACACAAGTCGGAACAACGACTTGCTCTAGGGGTCAGAAGGTGTTGGATTTAAAATCCCAAACCTTCCCTACTGTTGCACAGACTGGAGTTGGAAAAGTAAATTATACTATTCCAACATCCAGCGCCCCCCCTAGAGCAAGTCGTTGTTCCGACTAGCATTGTAATGGCATGTGTTGTTACAACGCAGTCGTTGTAATGACCGCGTTGTAATGGCATGCGTTAAAAAAGCATGCAATGTAACGTGGCATATTCTTAGGATAATGTCAATGTTTTAGGAGTTAGGCTTAGGGAGGAGAAGATGCATTGAACGGCGATGCTGATAATGTAGAACGGTGTTCTTTCCCACGGAGAGAGCCTGGAAATCAAGGTCATCGAGCTAAGGCCTGGGAGCATCGCTGAAGCATGGAAAGTTACCTGCGAAGAGGAGGCTTGCGTGGATGGGGTGATGTTGCGTAGCATTGTGGGACATTCTTCCTACCCGTTCATGTATTGGAGTTAGGGACAGAGTCCAGGGACTTCTGCTTTGCCTTGAGAAAGAGAGCATCTTAGAACGATCTCTGTAGCTTTATGCTACTTGACTCATTCAATGTGAATGGACTTCTTATGAAGCCTTCAAGCACTGACACCTTTTCAGAACTTGTCTTGGGGAAACGCTAAGGAGGGATGTCACGTTAGCAGTAGTGTAGGGACAGACTAATGCTCTTTACCTACGAACCTCCAATGAAGGGAACTCTCGATATTGGACCTGTTATCTTCTGTGTACTAATACTGGAATTGGTTATTCTGTGCATGCTGCACCACCTTAATTTCACCCATAGGTTTGGCTTTGTATTAGTTCCAATGTGTTTCTACACCCTCGTCTTGAGGTGTTTGTATGTCCAACTGTTCTTGGCTTTGTAATAAACAAACTAAACTTTGGATCAAAGTCTGTGATTCTTCAAAGTCATGGTTCATTTGAATTGTAATGCATAATTGGCTAACGAGTTTTCCTTCCCTCCACTCTTTCATGCAGACAAAAAGAGACATCAGCCGAGGGTGGAACCCGGCTCCCTCAGTGTCCTGACCTTGGAAGGTCACTAGCATCCAGAGCACCTGCCTGTTTATTTACTGATATGTGCACTTCCCAATCTGGAGGTTCTGTGAAGATATAGGTGCACCCCTGTTGGTCACCATCAGTTTGGCCAAAAACATGATAGAATACGGAATTACGTACACCTCAAATGCTCATCTGGCTCCTTGCAAAGCATCATGAAAGTCCAGGTAAAATGAAATGTTGGAACCCTGGAAGCACAGTTTTTGCCCTTATCTCTAGAAAGGTTATTTGCTGAGTCATGTCTTCTGTGATTCAGACAAAGATCGTCCTAGGAGCTGCTCCAGGAGGCCTAGAAACAAAATGATCTCATGCTTGGATGGTTATAAAAAGTTATACAACACCGCGTGGCCAACCATATTTTTCTGCTGCAAATTCAAATCATATAAAACACAAATTCATGCTTTGCCGCTTAGGTCACATGTCGGCTTTTGATCAAGCGTTGAAGTGGCCAAAGAAGAGGGATAATATTTAGTGCGGACTGTAATAAAGCGGACGTTTTCTTAATCCATCTACTCTGCGTTTGCACAGTCTGTTTAATGGAAAAGCAAAGACTGTTAAGGAAACTGTTTAACATAAGGAGCATATGAACATGATAGCAAGCTATCATTTGCACGTTATATCCAAATGATCCTATTCTAAACACGTGCTTGGTAAAAATTCCTGATGTTGGCAGAAAAGAAGTTAAATGCATATGCCTGAATGTTTGAGCATGACAATGTCCCTGGGTTTGTGAGTTAATCGCCCGTGGACTGTGAGTAAATCAGCTCGTGATATTTTAAGTTTTTATACTTCTTGAAGGTATGGGATTTTATCAGTATTAAATTAAGTCAATATGAATTGTTGTACACAATTTTATTGCTTGCAATTAATCATAGAAAGGTGATAAGTAATTAAGCATGAATAAAGGAACTTTGAACTTCGGGAACCAAGTCACTGTGCGTGCTCTATGATAAACATGTTTTCTCTATTTCCAAAGATAAATATTGGGAGAAATGTACACATATTTAGAAAACCGACCTAGTCACAATGTCAGAATTACATTTAGAATGCCTTTAGATGCTGTTGCAATGTTTGCTTTAGAAAATGACTCATGAATAAAGATGGGAAGGCACTCTGTTAGAATATTAGCAAACAAACTGTGAAAATATATCTAATTATATTTACATAGAAATTGAGGATGTCATTAGAAATGCGTGTTTTTTGATTTCCTTTCGACCTTTGCTCAGAGTAAAGCATTCTGTGTGACTGCCTATCATTGATGTCATCTTTAGAAATGTGCTGACTATAATATGATGTTCATTTAGTTCCTTACCCCATGTTAGATCATTTCACTAGAATATAATGAACTTATTAAACCGGTATAGAACAAATATCGACATGGACTTTTATAACTGATGCCTCCGAATAACATTGATATTTGCTTTTGCATTACTGACTAGCCTTTGTCTATACAACTAGCTAATAGTGCAACTTTTAGCTTAGGTAAGAGGGTTCTCATGGGAACCTTCTCTCGTAACAGTTGTATTAGAAATTGTTGTGTAGTTCCTGGGACCCCCCAGGACCTGCACGTTTTGGATGACCTAAACTGAGGGCTTGGTGTGTAGACAGACTCTGGACACCCCCACAGGATGAGTCAGCCATTAGACCAGCTAGCTCTACGGTGCCAATACCATCCCCCTGTAGAATACAGTGTGGTAAGTAGTTTCTGGCAACCACTGAACATGACAACCCCGATTCCTCAGATATCGTGGAAACAAGACGGTAACTTTCGTTCAGTCACTCGTGCTCACTTTTCTCAGAATACATAGAATGACAATTGGAACGGTTTCAATAGTTATTTATTGGTCAAGCGTCAGTCTAGTATGAAACATATTATCTGCGACAATCAAAAGACAGGAGCAGACAAATGTAATCGCTAGTACCAACACTGTAAAAAGTAGATACATTTCTACCATGGTGCTGATAAGATGAATAAAAGCATATTACATAAAACAATAGTATTGGCGTACTCCTACGATGCGTAGCCTACCTAGCCGTGCCTAGCCTAGAGGTGTAGGTGAATCATGTATGTGTAAGTGCTAGGATATGTCCTACTGGAACCTAGTGGAGCCTAATGGAGCCAAGAATTCCCTGGGGAAGTGCTAACCCCTCACCTGATGGTTCTGAATGAAGGACCCTGTCTCTGCGTCGAGGATGGCACCCCGCAAGGAATGTCATATCTCTGCTTGTCAAAGGATCAGCTGGCAGAGCCCCGTCTCAGCTTGGAAGGAATTTCTCCTCTGTCTTTGTAAGGGGGAGTGAGAATCTTTTATACTAAAGTGGTCACTCCGGGGTTTTTCTAAAATTGAGATGTTTTGCAAACATTCGCTAATCCCCTGCTAATCCTTTTCTAAACAAATATGATCATATACAGCTGGCTGTTGGCCATGAATGAAAAAAGTGGTGACCCTTGTACAGAATAAATCTACCGTGCCTGGGGAAATGTTTGTGTACGTCAGGTACAGGGATTAAGATATGGTACTAAGAGCCTGATGTCGGAGAGACAGAAGTAAGCCACTGGGTAAAAGGTTACCTGTGTAAAACCGTTGTGTCGTGTGGATGGGACGCAATGTATGTAATAGGTATGTACATGATCGAACTAACCTAAAGGACATGAGAAAATTGTATCAAACCTGATGACGAGAGTGCAGACTGTGGGAAGAGGATGCATCACATAAATGATGACACCACCTCGTGAACTGTTCTCATTGGACATCGAGTGAAGACGCCTTCAAATGCTGTTACTTGTGTTAGAAAACTATATTAATGAGTGTTCCTAGCTAGTTAGTAGAACACACCTCTTCATTCTTTTGCTCTTTCCAGTGGACCTGCTGCTGTATCTTTCCTTCTGTCCCGAGACTCTTCTCTATGGAGGGTTGATTTCCTTGAGCTATTCTTGAGGTGACTGATTTTGATTATTCTTGTGATCAATGCTACTGCACAGATCGCTCCCTTAATATACAGTTGGCACTGCAATTGTAGGGGATCTCGGCTGAGTTTCCCAGAACTACTCTTCATGAGAAGTTCATCTCCTTACTCGCTGTTTTCTGATTGAACTCTTTATGGGTTCTAATTTAGAATAGGTCCTTAGTGACATTATTGGGGATTTGTCTACGCAACACTGTGGGGCCGATTCCGATTCCGGCCGGAAGTCTCTCCGACCGAGCCGGACCCGGAGAGAATTCCGACCGAATCGGACCCTAGCAGTCCGACCGGACGAGTACGATGCATTCGCATGCTATCGGACTCGATTCGGTCGGACTCCCATTGAAGTCAATGGGAGCCGGTCGTACAACGCGTACGCGGGCTCCCATTGACTAAATGGGTGCGAGGCGAACAAGGGTGCCCCCTACAGTGGGTACGCGTCCATGCGCATCGCGGCGTACATGCACAGGTAGGGGGAACCCATGGTTCCCCCCTGTGTGCGACTCGCGCGCCTACCCGTACAGGGGGGTCCGACGCGGACCCCCAAAGTCCGGCTCCGACAGCTCTTTCGAGCCGGACGGCGCAAGTCGGTCGGACTGCTCGTGGCGCGCATCGTACTTACCCGGCCGGGAAACGTCTCCATAGCGCGGTGCGCGTCGAGTCCGAGCGAGTCGGTCGGTGCGGTTCGGACCCGTGAACGAGTCGGTCGGCGATTTCGCGTTCGCTCGCATCGTACTCGCTCGGCCGGACCCGCGTACGATTCGGTCGGGAAACAGGGCTCTGAATCGGATCTGGTAAATCCGAATCTGATTCGGAGCACTACCGGCCGAGATCGGAATCAGCCCCTCAGTCTTTTGAATGCTGACTTCTAATCAATTTATTTTATATTTCTGTAAACTTACTAAACTGAATAAAGATAATTAGAAACTCTAACCTTAACATAAATAAAGGCTTTGAAACTTTTTCAACCTCTCCTTATTGACTCATTGCAAATTCTAAATGTCTATGATGTTTAATGATTCTTTTGAAAAGCATTAGTTCGCCTACAATGGAAAAGGTCCATTGACCTCTCTGGAGCCCCTGAGATTCTCCAAGGTGACATTTGTAAGAGGGTGTATATAGAAAGATCTAAACCATCTTGGTGAGTCCCTTTTGTGCTCTAGCTGTTTCGGGTAGTAGATAGAAGGTTTTACACCCAGACTAGAGCTTTAAAATTAGTACCCAAAGCATATTTTAATAGCCCCCGATTCCAATTTCCAGTGCCCGAATCCGGATTGAGTGATGAACAGTTATGGTCTTGTCAATTGCAGTTTAGAGTTGTGGGTATCAATATGGACAATAATATTGTGGTTGTGGAAGTAGAGTGAGTGTGTATCTTTTTGGATTAATCAATATTTAGAAGAACAGTATTAAAAAGTTGTTGTGAAGATTTCAGGCTCCAAGAAGTTGAAAGATCCCGGGATATTAATCTTGTTTTGCAAACGAGATCAGTTGATGTGGAGTGTGAGGTACCATCACTTAAATCAGTAACAATAGGGACAGGTGTTGGAAATTGATTAACGTTGTTAGTGCTGGTGAAACCTTATTGCGTACTAGGGTGAAGCTGCATTAATTGGTGTGAATTTTCACTGGTCAAGAAGTCACTTGTGATTGTGAAAACGTCTTGAGTGAATGTAGATCCAAATTTTCCTTTAGAAAGGACCTAAGCAAACAAGATTGGTCAAAACAGTTGTTCAAAGTATCAGAGACAATTGTGGAGGAGGGTGGATGCTGCTAGGAGTAAGAGGTTGATGTCATATTGTTTTCACGCTGGGAATGGTTGGTAGTTGTGTTTCACGCTGCTATTGGTCGGATTGGTGTTTTCTACCGCACTATGTATCGGACATTGTGAGTTTGAGTTTGAATCACAGATTGGATAAAGGGCTATGGAAATTTAAAGCTATTATTTGAATGGGCTTTGAAATTTTTAATGTATACGGAACAAAATCAAAACATTTGGTTTTGCAAAACGATTCGGTTAATTGGATTGCAAAAATGAAATGTTTAAAAGACTTTAAGATATTGCCAGGGAAGGTGTTACTATTCCTGTTCGGAAAGGAAAGGAGTCGCCTCCTGAGGGTACTTCAGCTTACATAATGACTACTGAGCATGGTTTAAATTCATGTTGTGGTTGAAACAATGGATGAGAGTTACTGAGGATGAGGGTGCATTTTGTTTCCCAAGGAATGGAACCTTTAACACCAGGATTTTAAATCATTTGAGGGGAAAGTTGTACAAAATGAAGCCACCACCTCGAGCCATGCAATATGAAGCTTTACAGCTCTGGGAAAAGGTTTCCAGAGTAAAGGAGAAGGAAAAATATCAGAGGAGAGGTGGTAGAGCAATTAAAAATTATGTAAATGTTCAATGGGATGAAAAGCAGCGTTGATGGAGGAAGGGAATTAGTGAGGGAACTAAACTGTATCCAGTTATTACATCAGAAGTTACGGAGAAGGATAAGGATGCAGTTAAGCGAGAAGGGGAAGAATCAGATACTGTTTCAGGAGATGAGATACTGGAAGAAATGTTGTCATCCTGACCACCTCCTGTAACCTATACTGATCCAGGAGAGATAAGTATTAGAGCGAGTCAGACTGTGGCTACTGCTCCAGTACTTCCAGAACTACATTCAATTAAGCAACCTTTACAGGTTTCTCAAATTACCCCATCAGTAATAGGGCGACCCATAACTGTGTTCCCCATTGACACTGATCCAGTTGTACCACAAGTGATCCCTACTCCACCACACCAACTTGAACGAAGCCCAGAGGTTACGACGACTCCAGTTGTTGAAGTACCGACTACAAAGAATACTCAGCTGGTGCTGTGGAGACCGCAACAAAATTTACAAGCCTTGATAGGCGGAGGAGGAACCTTGGTCTTTACTAGTCCTTTGGGTTCTAGTGAGTTACCTGGAAGTGGAGATGGTAGGTTACCAGCTTGGAATGAGGAACTGGATAGGGAAAGAAGGGCAGAAGCTACAGAGCCTCCGAAGGGTGCAGAAATGAAAAAGGATAAACCTTTAGATCGTCCTAAATTATACGTTGATCTGGAAAAATTAATAGGGGATGTTTGGATTTTGATCATTGGGATCAATACAGAAGCCCTGAACTCACCTTTCTATGTAATGTATTACTTGAAGAGCAGCTACTACACACAGTTATTTAGCAGGAATAGACAAGAAATATGATGTGGATCTTACTAATAATATGAATTTGCATTGAAATGATTGGGTTGGATGGATGATCAAACAATTGAGAATTTGAGGGTTGCAGGGATGCACTTTCATGTCATGGAATTGATTAAATGCATCTGCAGATGGAAGGATGTGGAGAAGATAGAATTTAGGTGGGCAAGAAAGCATGAGAAGAAAAAGAGGGAAATGGAGGGAAGACAGGATGAAGTGCAAGAAGCGGCAGAATATCCACTGAGAGAACTAGTTGGGGGTACCTATGTACATGTTCCATGGAACAGATGTGATTTGACTGCATTTAAAAACAATTTCCCAATGCTGAGAGACAAGCCGGTAAAGTAGTATGATCAGGTGGAAATGTTTATTAAGATTTCGAAGGTGTGGTGGAAAGACCTGGATTCATTCTTTGACATTGTGGTTCCAGCAGACTTGTGGTCTGACTGTAAAATTTCTGTACAATGGCCAGAAGCTGAGCCCCAGAGAGAAAAGGGAACAGGTGCTCTGCTAAGGGGAAAATAGCTTCTAAGGATATTGATTGGGTAAAAAACAAAAGAAGGACCCAGGAACCAAAAGAAACTGTTCACGAATACTATGAAAGGTTGTTGCAGGTTTTTAGACAGCATAATAGAAGAGAATATCCTGAAGAGAGGGATATGGGGATTTTTATGTCACAATTTGTTCTAGGATTGAAGCCTGAGATTACTTTACACATAATGTCATCTGCTGGCAATCAAAATAGCTAGCTGAAGTCCTGCAATACACAAAGTATTGCAGTGATGAATTGAACATGAAGCAGAGGAAAATTAAAGAGAATGGATGTTGGCTCAGACGAAGTTAGCTCAGAAAGGGTTTCAAGGTCCGTCGTTGGCTGGAGGTCAGGGTATGATGAAGGGAGTTATTGCCCCACAAGCATGATTTGTGGCAAATAGAAATAGAATGCAAATGACTCAGGGAAGAGGTAAAGGTGTTCCTGTAAGTGTGGGATCTGGAACCGATATTGCCACCTTCAAGAAAGTCACTGCTTTTCACATTTACAATATGGGGGAGGGGCATTGGAAGCAAGAATGTCAATTTAATCCTGAAAATATTGCAGGACAAGCCCAAACTTCACACAGAATGACAGGTCAAAGAATGCAGATACGTCAGTTTCAAAATCAAATGCATGGTCAAAACCAAATGGAACCCGTTGTACCAGGTCAATTGGGAAATCCCAGAATGAATATAAACCAGTTACCAAAATTAAACCTGAATCCAAATCAAAATGCCATGTCACAAATTCAAAATCTGAATCAGGATGTGTTAGGGCAATTTCCTTTGTTTGAAATAGAGTTCAGTTCTGACAATTCAAAATGATGGTGCCTGAAAGAGGAAGAGGATTGTGTACTTGGCGCAGTCCTAGAGCTAGACCAAAGTGGTCCATATAATAGACGCACATGTCTATGGTCACGATGTATCATTTCTGATTAATACAGGAGCTACCCAATCCACAGTTAAAACAGTGGAAGCTCCAGACTTATCTCTCTCAAAAAGAACAATCCACTCAGTTTGGGATACAAATAAACACATGTCTAATCTAATTTCAAAAGATGTTCTAGTTAGAATACGGACATTTGAAGAGAAACACCAATTTGTGGTTTGTGACTCCAGTCCTGTTAAACTGTTGGGAAGAGATTTGTTGTGCAAATTAAACTATACAATTTATTGCACACCAGATGGTGTTGCATTTCAGACCCATGATGAGGATGTCTATTTTAAATTAGTTAATGTTTCCATTGTTGACAGTTGCCGAATGACCAGAAGACCTCAGAACTACTGTAGATACTGAAGTCTGGGATTTAACAGGGAAAGATATCGGACTCATAAAAGGTGTAGAACCAGTTCATGTCCAAATAAAGCAAAATTCAGTTTTTCCAAGAACACCACCTTACCCGTTGTCTCCTCAGAAAATAGCTGGGATACAACCTGTGATTGAAAATGTGCTCCAGAAATGCTTATTGAGAAAATAAATTGGCAGTCCATGTAATTCTCCTATAATGGGAATCCAAAACCAATTGGGAAATATAAGATAGTACAGGATTTGCGGAAAATAAATGAAATTGTGGTGCCTTATTTCCCATTGTGCCAAATCCTACTACTGTATTTTTCCAAATTCCATGTACTGCTGAATGGTTTACTGTCATTGATTTATGTTAGGATTTCTTTTCAGTGCCTCTGCATGAAGATAGCCAATTCTTATTTTCATTTGTGTTCCAACATAGGACAATCACATGGTGCTGTGTCCACAAGGGTATACTGAGAGTCTTTCTATATTCAATCATATTCTAAAGAAAAATCTTGAGTCTTTCCAAATGCCCTGTGACTCTACACTTGTTCAATACATTGACGATTTGCTGATAGCTTCAGAAACAGCAGAAGCTTGCAAAAACAACACCATTGCATTATTGAATCACCTGTCAGAAAATGGACACAGAGTGTCTCCAGGTAAACTGTAGTACTGTCAAAAAGAGGTTTATTATTTGGGACACATTACCATGAAGGGATTCAGAAAAGTGTCATCAGATTGAGTGAAAGCTATCTTGCAGATGAATCCACCATGACTACAGAGAGAGCTTAGGATGTTTTTGGGAATGGTTGGCTGCTGTCAACAATGGATACCAAATTGTTCTTTGACAGCAAAGCCCCTACTGAGGCTGGCACATCAAGATGTGTCTGATCCGATTTCTTGGGCAAAGAATGCACCAAAGCCTTCCTAGAGCTGAAAGATAATCTGTGTCATGCCCCAGCTCTAGGAATTCCAGATTATACAAAAGAATTTACTTTATTTTTCAGCAAAAGTGATGGGTGCGTACTCTAAGGGCCCGATCTCGCTAGGAAAGCCCTTCATACGACTCGGATCTGGAGGGCTTTCCGAGCGAGATGTGCTCTGGGAGTCTGAACGAGTGAGTACGATGCTGCTGTATGCTTAGGGACTCGGTTCGCTTGAACTCCCATTGAACTCAATGGGAGCCCCTGTACAGACGCGTACACAGGCTCCCATAGCAAAAAAGGGGTGGGCGGGGAAAAGCGTACACCCTGTGGCGGGCACCCCATGTTGCCCGCCGCACTGTGCATGCTTGGATCGTGGGGACACATGCGCACCCCCCGTGAGCGAGTCGGAGGGCTCCGGGTAAAGGGGGGCCTGCTATGGCCCCCTGAAGTCCGAATCTGACAGCTGTTTCATCTCGATGAGACCGAGTCAATACTGCTGTCCGATTTGTGCATCGTACTCGCTCGGTCGGAAAACGGCTCAATTGCGCGGCACGATTCGGCTACAAACGTGTCAGACGGAGAGGTTCGGGTTCGTAAACGATTTACATGGCGCGTACAGGATACTCGCATCGTACTTGGTCGTTCGGAACGGGGGACGATTCAGGCGGAAAGATAGACTCCAAATAAGATTTGCTCTTTACAAATCCCGTTTGGAGGCCTTCTTTACGAGATCGGAATCGGGCCCTAAGTGTTAACAAAAATGCATGGAGGGGTCCGAAGACCTGTGGCCTATTTATCAACCACCCTTGACACTGTAGTGTCAGGACTCCCCGGCTGCCTGAAGGCAGTGGCCGCAGGGAGTTTTAGTCTGGAGAGGAGCAAAAATATTGCAATGGGACATCCATAATTAGTCATGGTGCCTCACTTTGTTGAGCTATTATTTACTAGGACAAAAATGCAATATTTGATGCCCAGCTGAATTGGTAGGTATGAACAGAGTCTGCTTGCACCAGATAATGATACATTCAGACGTTGTAATGTATTAAATGTTTCAACTTTGTTGCCTGTAACTGAACCAGAAGACAGAAATTATGACTTTGATCATGATTGCCTAAGTGTCACTGAACTATGCACCAAATCTTGCCAAAACATTAAGGATGAACCTCTAAATGAGTCTGACTATGTCCTATTTGTTGATGGTTCATGCTTAAGGAGTATTGAATTCAAAAAAAGAAACAAGAAGACCCTAACAGTCTGAAGGGACCAAGGGTGGACATATGTTAAGACAAGCATTGGCATAGCCAATAGGTCTCGCCTTTGGGACCTTATGTGTTTAGCCAGAACTTTTGGCTATGTTGTAGAGCATTGTGGCTGCTGTGCATCATGTTGAAAAGTTATAATAAAAAGTGTTAAGCATTTTTGTTACCTTTATACAAACCAAGACGACATTATATACAACTGAACAACCTGATTAAAAAAAGATTTTAACATAAAAAATGTCTTGTAGTTTTTTTGTACTTGCACTGCTGGCAACTTCTTCCTGCCTGTTCTCATGCTTGTTTGTTATATTTTTTTTTGTTATGGGGGAGCGGGACATAAACAACGGGGGAGTTGAAATTGGAAAACAGTAATTTAATTAGAACACGAGCAGCGGACAGACACTAGGGGACAATCAACAGATGCTAGATTCCGAGGGCAGACTGAAGTGATGATTAGGTGATGTTTAGGTGATGCTTAGGTGGTGCGCTGATGCAAAATGGTAGTGGTGAATGATGTTTGGTGCTCAGGTGGTGCCACTATATGGTGTGGATTGGAGTTACGTTGTGGATTGTGGAGTTGTGGAGTTGAAATATGTTGTTTGGCGTGTAATTATGTGGTGTGTATTGGAAATGTGTGGAGTTGAATTGTGTGGCCTGGAACTGTGGTGTTGAGTGAAATTATGATTAGTGAAATTGTGTCATGGTGTGGAGTGCATTCATGTTGATTGGTGGTATGTTGGATAGAGTGCATTTATGTGGAGTGTTTTTATGTTGCATTGAGTAGAGTGCAATTATGTGGCGTGTAATTATGTGGCACTGAGTGGTATTATGTGGAGTGTATTTATGTTGCATTGAATAGAGTGTAATTATGTGGCGTGTAATTATGTGGTACTGAGGGGTATGTGGAGTGTATTTATGTTGCATTTTGAGTGAGTCATTTTTGGAGAAACACATAAAAATGTCCGGTGTTTACATTCTTGGACGTCAGTCAAGGGTTATGCTTGTGACCCCAATCATTTTCCTATAGACTCCTATGTTTCTGTGTGAGTCACCTTTCAGCTGAGCAGGTTACTGAATTTCAAGCATGACCAGTGTTCAACAATATAATTATTTTTCCAGTATTTGTAATGTGCTATTTGTAGCCAAAGGCTGTTTTAGAGGCCAATTCAGAAAAGCAACATCACAGTCCCGCAGGAGCTCTCTAGAAGTGGCGCATTTTAGAGATGTGAAGGGTAAGGGTTGCAACAGAGACGCCTGCCAGCTCTTAAATCAGCCTTTTATCTGCTTCAGTGAGATTTTAAAGTTATTACATTTACCTTCAATGCATCAATTTTCATCTGCTACTGCTGATTTCAACAGGTTCAAATATTGTGTAATGTCAATAACTGTGATGTAATCAGGGTCAAACACCAGGTGATGTCACTTCCTGTGATGCCAGTGCTGGATCGAGACTCTGTGATGTCCTTTTACTATTCCCATGATTTTTTGCCAAATTACTTCAGGGCCTACATTAATGATGCGTATCAAAGGAATACCCAGAATTGGGAAGGTTCAAAGGGCTCCCCTGCACTGCAAGCTCACCTTGCTTACCCTGGATGTGTGTACAATCCCGGCTCTGAAGGGAAGATGGTCTTTCGGTCCTGCTGTATGCTTGCACTGATGACACCCTACACCGGTGAAAAAAGGGCTGAACCTACACCTGACTTTGAGCAATAGGGAGAGATCATAACCATGAAACAGCCACCCTGGTAACCGCATTCAAACATCATTTCAAACCAGACCCAAAATAATGACTGATGATGTGGAAGGCAGCCAACCCAGTCCGTAAGATATGGAGTAAGGATTGTACAATCACTAATGCTGGCAGTAGATGGTACCAGAGGTGCGTTTGTGGTAAGTAATGCTTGTTTCTAGTTCTAAGCTTACAGCTTAGAACTAATCCGGGGTGTATTTGTGTCCAGCAGCCAGCCGATTGGACTTGGTATGAGACTGCAACTCGCTAGCCACTTAGCACTCATTGGGGTTAGAATGGCCTGTTGTTCTTGCATGTCCTGGTATCAACATCTGTGTTTTATTTAGATTGTGCTTAGCTGTATGGCGTGCATAATAGATAGTTTTGCAGTTGTCTATGCAGGAGACAAAACAACCTTTGAAGCTACACTTTTACAACATCGAAATCCTGAACTCAATACTTCTTAGCAGCCTAAAGTGTTGCATGATGTTGTATTCTTTTTCTCCCCTCGCCTTCCTTTCATCTTCCCTGTCAGCTTTTTCATTTTAATTACCCTCCAGCCCTCTCCTGTACCCTTTGGAGCGCTTTGAAGAAGTCTAGCAATAGCATTAGTTTTACTCAATCATCCAACATGGCATAACCAGTGTTTAAAATGGAAAAATAGAAGTGCAGGTACCTTGTACCAGAGTACTAGCTTGTTTCTGAGAAATGCTGATACTCTCCAATTAAAAGTATTGTCACTCTTGAGAAGTGCAGGTACTCTCCCTTTCAAAACAGTACCATCTAATTTAAAGCACTATGCATGACATCACTTTCCATTCTTCTTTCTCATATCCATACCTTCCCTCTTAAGCTCTCTGTGCCCAACTATTGTCCGCGTTCAATAGTTTGAAGCAGTCTCAGGGGGCATAAGGCTAAGCTCTATACAAGGAGCAGCAAAACATACCATGCTGTTCCATTGTTTACACACACTCTTACTCTCGAGGAAAGATCTAATACCATCGCCCTTTCTTCCTTCCACCCTCACCAAAAACACAAGAAACCAGAATTACACATCACTCTCCAAGGGCCTTAATACAGATGCGCGGGAAGGGGCGGGCTGCCAATATTACATGTGTGCATTAAACGACGCCGTGTGGAGGCTGTGGGCCATGACACGCTACCTACCTGTGTGCAGAACGCTATATGGCTATATGTGGGGTTTTTCGTGACCCTCATACAGCTGTATGTGCAAACACACAGCTGTATGTGCTTACACACGTCTGTATGTGGTCAAATCTATCTGTATACAAGTGTGTGCATGTCAATGTACCAGTCGGTACACAAGCCTGCCTGCATCTTATAGATGCACACGCGTATGCATGTATACAGAGATCCATAAACACACGTATCGAGTGTGCATAGATCGATAATCTACAAATCTGCGTGAGGCTATAGCGATCGATTTAAAATACTCGTTCATGTATGCATCAAACTGACTCAAATCTGTGTATACACACATCGTTCCATATAGAATAAACTGTTTCGCACCCATAGCCCTGTATATAATTCTGTCTATTTGGTAAAACAACTGGATTAAGCACATATCGAGTCATACGAAAGTCTATGGGTACGAATATCGAAGAACATACAAGCATGCGTGCTGCACGTATCGAACCTTATACAATTATGTGTGTACATGTATGTACACCGACCTTCGTACACGAGCACTTCTGTATGTAAAGTGACAACGCTCTTCGAGCAAACAAGAACTAAGCTATAGAAATGCTGACGACATAAAAGGGGCGCATATACGACTCTATATGTGCATATATAGAAGCGTGTACATGTCTATATCCGCTCATACGAGTGTGCCCAGATCAGGGCACCCACAGGACTGAGTGTGTGCACCTGTATCGAGCAGTATCACGTCTCGATGCACACACAGCAGCCTGCAAGTGCACATAGGCACACCTAGGAACAAATGTGTACGTTCATATACCGGCCCATGTACAGCAGCCAGTACTATATATGATGTAAAGTCACATATCAACCCAAGTCCGCATGTGTTTATATATGGACTATGCATAATAATCTGCATATCAATAGCTCGACATGCAAGGACCAACCAGTGTATGTGTATGTCGCGCCAATCACTTTCAGCCAGTGCTGCGCTGTAGAAGCCTCAACGTGACAGTGATTGAATCGCACGGTCTGAGAGCGCTCGACCTGGTTACACGGACGGGTGTATCTGCTCCGCAACTTATCATGTCAGACACCTGAGGAATGACAAGCAGGCAGAAAGACCACCCCTCAGCGGGAGGGGCTGCAGCGCTCAAGCGGGGGCTGCAGTAAATGGGGAGCGGGTGGGGTGGCGTAATGAGGGCACCCTGGCCTCGCAGTAAAGATCGGGGGTGGTGGGGGGATGTGTCCCTGAGGCTGGGGTGAGATATTCACACCCTGAGGTGACCGTAATCGGGGGGTGAGGCTGTAGTCATGGCACCCAGGGCTTGAAGTAAAGGGGGGCGCAGTGGATGGAGGGCTGGAGTGCCGGTCCATAGAGTGGCTGTAAAGACGGAGGTGTGTGTGGGGGGACGTGTCCCTAAGGCTGGGGTGAGATATTCACACCCTGAGGTGACCGTAATCCGGGGAGTGAGTCTGTAGTAATGGCACACAGAACTTGGGTAAAGGGGACGCAGTAGATGGATGGCTGAAGTGCCGGTCCATAGAGTGGCTGTAAAGACTGGGGTGTGTGTGTGCGGGGGGTTGCAGTAACGATGTCCCCCCGAGATATACACGGAAGGCTGCAGCTGAAAAATCTCACACCCTGGGGTGGCAGTAATTGGAGTGGGATGGTGGTGGCCAGTAGTGATGGCTCCCTGGGGTCGCAATCACTGATGGGAGTGGGGGAGGCGTGGGATGTCCCGCGGTGACAGCTAAGGTTGTGGTCACAGGAGGGTGGTTTGTCTATAAGGTTGCCCCCTGTGGATGACGGCTGAGGCTGGAATGTTAACATTCTGGTGTGACAGTAAGGGTGAAATGGGCACCCATGGCGACACCAGTGGGTTGGTGGGGGGGGGTGAAGGAGATGTATCGACACTGGCCCTAGAGGAAGACTGAACGTCTTTAGCCATAAATAATCGTGTGATGGGAGAGAGGGGCTGCTTGCTTGTGTCCTGGTCTCTTACACTAAAACAGCGCCCGCCCCCCTCCTTCTAGCGCCTTCTCCTTCCCCTTAAGGCGCCCGTCTGCCCGCCTCCTTCTAGTGCCTGCTTCTTCCTTCTCATAGCGGCCGGTCTTGCCCACGGACTTACCTGCCCCGAGCAGCAGCAGGAGGCGGCTCATGGTGCACGGAGCTGGCAGCGGAGCCCAGCGCAGTTCACTCCTACCCAATTAAATGGCACTGATTTCGGAAAGATGGAATACTGAACTGTCTCTACCGGGATTCATACTGGTGAAATGCAGATCATAGATGTCAGTGGTAAGTGTTTAACTCACCGAGCCATCTGTGCGTTTATAACCCATGAACAAGTAACACTGGGGGCCGGGATAAGGAAGCTTCCAGATGTGGGTAAATACCCCCTGCCACTACACTCATGTGGCTTAATAGTAGGGGCAAGATGACATTTGCCTGAACACCAGGGAACATCCTAAAACAAGCACTAGAAAACTACCCGGGAGTGGTGTGCACGCACGCGCGCGGTACAAGGGAAAACCAGCGCGGCCAGCGCTGACCGCCATCTGTTTCCAATTGCGATAATTGGAAACAGATGGCGCTACTGCTCGCTCCCGAGCACCCTTGGCCACAGTAGACAGAAGGCGGGACATGCACCCGCCTTGGGCCAATTGCATGCTGTCTTTCTAAGAAAGACGTATGCAAAGGCCAATAGCGGGTGAAAAAAAAAAAGCACACGCACGAGCGTGTGTTTAGAGTTGAAAAGCCCTTACTTAAAGTCTCGCAGGGCAGCGCCTGCGTGCTGGCTCAGGCGAGACCTAAAAAACAGTGGTCCCATACAAGGTGAATTGGTACAATATCACAATTTGGCAATCAAAACTGGGATTACGAGTGTCTCAAATGAAAAGATAGAAACGTTTATTAACAATTAAATTCAACGCAAAAGTTATTATACGGAAAGGTGAGTGAGCAGGACGTGACAGGGTAATGGGAAATCAGCCGATTTCCTTACCTCAGGCAAGTGACTTAAAAAGTGACTTTTCAATTTGTGAAAATGTAGGTAAGCAAAAAGTCACAATCAGATTTACATCTCATACTCCACAATTAGATACAAATTACAGTATAGAGTTGAAGATGTTTGTGTCGATGACGTTTCGATCCCAGCTAGGTATTGGGATCTCATCAGGACTAAGTGATGAAACAAGTGCCTGGGAAGTTGCCTGGATAAGTAAAGGTGGAGAGGGTAAGGAAAAGGTGTGGAGAGAAACGGGGAGGGAAATAGAATAAAAATTATAATATATATCGCAAGGGGCAAGGTCATATATGCTTATTTGCGGTCAATATATAATTAACCAGAGACAAGGCTAGCGAGGCATGAATGCCTAAATTAACGCGCACGTGGCATAGGAATAATAAGGGAAGAGTCGTGAGCACTGGCTCGTGGAGGAGAGAGGCCTGGTCAATTACTAGAATTGATATTGAGTTTAGGACAAAGCGGGGTCATAAACAAGGTGTGGTGATATGACAGGTTAATGACCAGTTGAGAAGGTTCAAATTAGTAATGAAGTGAATTTGCGCAGAAAAGTTGGTGGAACTGTCGGAATAACATTAGGAATCAGACTGAGGCGATTGCAGTGGTTATCGTCCAAGTGACAGTTAGAGGAATAGTGTGCTAGACGTGTGCGTGCCGGTAGAATTGAGGGGGAGGCCAGATATTAAATTGGACGGGCCGGGTAAGCCCGTGCCATGGGACCGAGGGTTGACGAACAATACACCAGTGCAGTGAATAGAGGCAGAGAGAGAGCGCTATAAAGCAAGGCAAGCAAGGACTTACTGTGAGGTTGAGTCATTAATAGCCGTGGGGGGATGCCGATGGAATAAGGGCAAATAAGCAGTGGGGGCCTAGAACGAGGGGAAGGTCAGATTAGAGAAAAAGGAGATACCAGGAGCAAGGGGGGCAATTTGCGAAATGAGAGCCCAAGATCTTACCAGAGGGGTGATTGCGGCGGGGTGGAGCCTGGAGCAGCGGCAGGTGAGAGGCCAGGGAGAGGAGGTGATGTCCCGTCCGGGACTGATTGGGCACAAAGCCGGTGGGGAAGTGTAGTTTCAAGCCTGTGGGAGGGAGTCAATAATCCAATTCACGAAGATCCGAGTGACTGCTAAGATCGGCGGTGAAGAGCGGAGGGCGCTTACCTGAATAGGCGGCAGATGAGAGGCAGGGGAGAGAAGGTAGTGTCCTGTCCGGGACCGAGGGGGCACAATGCCGGTGGGGATTTGTAAATCCAAGCCTGGGGGAGGGGAGTAATAAAATCAATGGGCGAAGAAACTAGTACCTGCCAAGGCGGTCGGTAAAGAGCGGAGGGCACTTACCTGAGTAGGCTATATATAATGAGTGAAGGTCGAGAACTCCGTGCGCTATGGCCTCAAGGGGAGCAATGAATGCTCCGTATGCTGTGCCCGCAATGAATGATACGAGTGGGCTAACAGGCGTCTATGGGCTCTAAGTAAGCGTTGCGCCGGGATATGACGTTATCCCGGGGCGCGAGCATAACGGGATTAGAAGTGTGTAGGCACGTGCGGCCATCTTGGAAGGGAGTGTGATTGAATGGAGTCAATGATGACGGTATTGTAGGAAGCATGCAGGGGCTTAAAATGTGAGTAAAGGAGGTGTAATAGAAGGTAGGAAGGGGCCGCGAGTTATAAGGTTATTAAAATTAGCAGGAGCAGTGAGGCTAAAGTGCTTCCATGTAATCAAGGTGTTACAGATATGGAGACCAAGGGCATGGACGCGCTGTATGCGTATCGAGTTAGCATCAGCGAAAGTACTGAGGTAGGGATTAGAAACAAGGGTGAGAGCCGTCAAGCAATAGCGAGATCGCAGAGGGCGAAGGGTAGAAAGGGTTAGATAGGGTAATAATGAATAAAACGGAGAAAAAGGAGAGGGGGAGTAGTAAGGGGATAAAACCTAGCCCAAATGGGCTGACCATCAGATGCTAGATTGAGTAGAGTAAGTAGAGTTGTGCAGAAGATAACCAGTGTTGAGACAGAACACTCCAAAGGTTTAACTGGAAACAATAATAATCACAAAAGGGAGTGTAATTAACAACTGAAAAAGTATAGAGTTGGTCCCAACTCAAATAACAACATTGGAAGCGGTATGACAGTTATACATCGTGAAAAACCGGGGGAACATCATAAGTTATTCAAATGAGTAACCAAGTTACAACAAATTGGTCCAGTCCTCCAAGCGATTAAGACCTGTGTGGAGACTGTCAGTTCGTATGATCCATTTTAATTCCTCCTTGTTGAGAATGCCCGCAATGTTCGTACTCCTAGGGGGCTTCTGAATCACAGTGATCACTTGCCACCTTATGTCATCTTCAGTGTGGTTGAGGGAGGTAAAATGTTCAACAAGTGGTGCATTCGGTGTTCTGCAGCACACACGGCTTCTGTGCTGACAAATCCGGATTCTGATTTTTTGTGTCGTTTGGCCCACTTAAATTAAGTTGCAAGGGCAAGTTATAGCATATATTACATTAACAGTGTTGCAATTAGAGAAATTAGTCAGACTGATATCAATGTTCGAATGCACAAATGTTTTTGTATCCGTGGTGAGGTCGCAAACGCTGCATCCACCGCATTTGAAATGGCCTATTACAGGTGGTAAACCCCATAGCCTCCTTAGAGTGGATTTACTTTTGGTGCTGGGGAGGGATGCCCTTACCAGGTGGTCTTTTATGCTTTTACTTTTCTTGAAAGCAAAAAGAGGGCGTTCTAGATTGAGGCTGCCTGCATTCAATATTGGCCAATGTTTCAAGATGCATTTCCTCAGTGCATTGGAGAAAGGTGAAAATGTGGTGACACATACTATTTTATCCCCACTGCTTCTTTCTTTGGGGCTCAGTAATGTCTCCCTGGGGCAGTACCAGCCTCTTTTCAGGGCTATTTTCAATAGTTTACGTGGGTAACCTCTACTGGTCAGTTTTTTGGATAAGATTCTAGCCTCCATGAAGTAATCCTCCTTGCGATAGCAATTGCGGCGTATGCGAAGGAATTGTGAGTATGGGAGGGAATCGCGTAAGGCTCTCGGGTGATGGCTGCTGTATGCCAATAGTGTATTTTTCTCTGTAGGTTTGCAGTAAAGTGTTGTGTAGAGTGTACCATTGTCAGCTATGATGGTCAAGTCAAGGAAAGCCACCTCTTGTTTACTTTTGTTGATGGTAAAATTGAGGCCATTGCTGTGTGTGTTCAGCCAGTCTTGAAAGTCCAACAGACTTTCATCAGTCCCATTGCAAATGAGGAAGATGTCATCTATGTAACGCTTCCATTCTAGGATGTTAATTCTGAACGGATTGTGGGGGGATAGTATTCTCTGAGTTTCGAGCCAGTCCATATATAGTATGGCAAAATTTGGAGCAAAAACTGCGCCCATAATGGTGCCCTTAACCTGCTGGTAAAAATTGCCATTAAACAGGAAAAAATTGCGAGTGAGACAAATTTTCAATAGATGGAGAATAAAGGAGGTGGGGACGGGGTGAGGTTGGGGTCTGGAGTTGAGAGCCATGCCAATAACATCAATGCCTTCGTCTTGGGGAATGTTAGTGTATAGTGACTCTATGTCAAGGGTACAAAGGAGGCACTGTTGGGGATCAAACGGGAGGCCTTCTACAAGGTTAACCATGGCCATGGTATCCTTGATGTAACATAAGGTGTCAGGTACGAAGTCCTTAATAAAATGATCGACATATCTCCCGAGAGGCTAAAGAATTGAGCCACATCCAGAAACAATTGTGCGACCTGGTGGTGTGGTGGCATTTTTATGCATTTTAGGGAGAGTGTATATCACCGGTGTGCGTGGTGATTTGGTGTTGAGGTATAAAAATTCGTTTTTGCTCAAGAAACCCTGTGCAACCCCTTCCTCTGTAATGTCAAGAATGAGTTTCTGAATCTTCTTGGCAGGGTCAGAAGGGAGTCTCAGATAGTGGTCTTGTCTATATAGTTGCCTAAGGATTTCCTGTGTGTAAGTGTCAATATTCTGGAGAACAATCCCACCTCCCTTGTCATCATTGACTCCATTCAATCACACTCCCTTCCAAGATGGCCGCCCGTGCCTACAGACTTCTAATCCCGTTATGCTCGCGCCCCGGGATAACGTCATATCCCGGCGCAATGCTTACTTAGAGCCCATAGACGCCTGTTAGCCCACTTGTATCATTCATTGCGGGCACAGCATACGGAGCATTCATTGCTCCCCTTGAGGCCATAGGGCACGGAGTTCTCGACCTTCACTCATTATATATAGCCTACTCAGGTAAGCGCCCTCCGCTCTTTACCGACCGCCTTGGCAGGTACTCGTTTCTTCACCCATTGATTTTATTACTCCCCTCCCCCAGGCTTGGATTTACAAATCCCCACCGGCATTGTGCCCCCTCGGTCCCGGACAGGACACTACCTTCTCTCCCCTGCCTCTCATCTGCCGCCTATTCAGGTAAGCGCCCTCCGCTCTTCACCGCCGATCTTAGCAGTCACTCGGATCTTCGCGAATTGAATTATTGACTCCCTCCCACAGGCTTGAAACTACACTTCCCCACCGGCTTTGTGCCCAATCAGTCCCGGACGGGACATCACCTCCTCTCCCTAGCCTCTCACCTGCCGCTGCTCCAGGCTCCACCCTGCCGCAATCACCCCTCTGGTAAGATCTTGGGCTCTCATTTCGCAAATTGCCCCCCTTGCTCCTGGTATCTCCTTTTTCTCTAATCTGACCTTCCCCTCATTCTAGGCCCCCCGCCGCTTATTTGCCCTTATTCCATCGGCATCCCCCCCTGGCTATTAACGACTCAACCTCACAGTAAGTCCTTGCTTGCCTTGCTTTATAGCGCTCTCTCTCTGCCTCTATTCACTGCACTGGTGTACTGTTCGTCAACCCTCGGTCCCATGGCACGGGCTTACCCGGCCCATCCAATTTAATATCTGGCCTCACCCTCAATTCTACCGGCACGCACACGTCTAGCTCACTATTCCTCTAACTGTCACTTGGACGATAACCACTGCAATCGCCTCAGTCTGATTCCTAACGTTATTCAGACAGTTCCTCCAACATTTCTGCGCAAATTCACTTCATTACTAATTTGAACCTTCTCAACTGGTCATTAACCTATCATATCACCACACCTTGTTTATGACCCCGCTTTGTCCTAAACTCAATATCAATTCTAGTAATTGACCAGGCCTCTCTCCTCCACGAGCCAGTGCTCACGACTCTTCCCTTATTATTCCTATGCCACGTGCGCGTTAATTTAGGCATTCATGCCTCGCTAGCCTTGTCTCTGGTTAATTATATATTGACCGCAAATAAGCATATATGACCTTGCCCCTTGCGATATATATTATAATTTTTATTCTATTTCCCTCCCCGTTTCTCTCCACACCTTTTCCCTACCCTCTCCACCTTTACTTATCCAGGCAACTTCCCAGGCACTTGTTTCATCACTTAGGGGCATATGTAGATAAAAATATATTTGCGATTCTGAAATTGCGATTTTCCGCGAATCGCATTTAGAGAATCGCAAATTCCGATGTAGGTAAAAAATCGCTAAAAAATAGCGATTACCAAAAATTCGCAGAATTACATAGCGATTACTGAAATTGCGATTCCTTAATTGCGAGAACGCAATTAAGGAATCGCAATTCCGAGAATCTGCAATTCAGGTGCAGAATGATGACATCACAACCAGGAAGTGTGACTGCCCATGCTGCACCTGATTGCCAGAAGCTGAGTGAGAGGCTGTGAGGAGAGTTGGAGATTTGTGCTCAGCAACTGAAAGCAGGAGAAATGGAGTCCCAGGGGACAGAGAAGCAGCAGGAAGTTAATACCAGAAAGAGGAAACAAAAATTTACAGAAAGGGAGCTGGAGGTCCTCACCCAGGAGATAGTCAGCAGCCATGACCTCCTATTTGGTAAACAGTCACTACGTGTGCCAGAGGCACGAAAACGAAAATTATGGACTGACATACAGGAGAAAGTGAATGCAATTGGCGTGACACACCGCTCAGTCGAAGACCTATTAAAAAGTTGGTACGACATGAGGCAAAGGTCAAAGGAGAGGGTGGCTACAAGATTGGCTGAGGCCAAAAAGACCGGTGGTGGGACGTCCACAGCAACAGACTCAACGCCCCTGGAGGAGCTGGTGGAGGGCACCCTTCAACCTGAGAGTGTGAGTGGCGTGGCTGACCTGGACAGCTCCGAACACCCAGACACCAGACAAGGTAAGATGCATGCCAAAACCCCCTGATACATACCCAACCCACTCACACCCCCAGACACACAACCTGAGCGCAACTCCAGTACATGTCCACAAGCACACCCAGAAATGCATTATGGGAGATGTAGTCACATGCACTGATACCTGGAGCAGTGAGACACAGCAAGGTGGAATAGGGATGAGACATTCAGGAAATGATGACAACAGACAGATAGTACTCATATGATTTGAAAATTGTAAACTGTAATGCATTACAAATGCGAGACAAAACACAGAATTAATGTGTGCATTTAAATTCACAGCACCACCAACAACACAAGAACCCATGGCAGAAGGGGAGGACACAACAGAAAATGAGGACGAGGCAGGGCAGGATGAGCAGGGCGAAGTGAGACCATCAAACCCTGCGCCATGCAGACGGCGCAACATAGTGCCACCACTACCACAGCTGGAGGCAGAGGCAACAGACACAGCAGGAGAGGCACAGCCAGTCCGGAGGCAGCGTGCAGGACAGCAGACAACACAGTCCCCTGTACAATCCAGTGAAGGGAGTGGGTCGAGACGCAGGGCACGGCCGTCCACCAGCACTGCTCCTCCCGACGAAGACACTGTGTTCTCGGGCCTTGAAGGCAGCATGCTGGAAGCACAGCGCCTGCAAGTCAAAGGGATAAGATCAATACAGCGCCAATTGTCTGCACACAATCATAACATGACAGAGATGCGGGTTGGTGTAATGGCCATGACAGGTGCACTGGAAGGACTGTGCAGGGAGATGAGGAGAGACAGGGCAGCCAGGCGCAGGGAGAGACAGCGTCTTCACACCCGGCTGGACACGTACACAAGAGCTGTCAACCGCCTGTCAACCGCCACATCCCTGCTGGCCCGAATATGTGTCAGTATGCAGCATGAGATGGCTCACTGCTGCCAGGACGTGGGCAGGGGCCTGGTGCAGGTTACACATGCCGTGGACCAGATGCGCGCAGCTGCGACAGGTGGCATAGGCCCACTTAGCACATTGGATACGGATGAACAGTCCAGCAGGAGCAGCATCACCCCACCAATTCCAACGGACAGACGCCGGAGTGTGCGCCAGGGGAGAGTAGATGATGACTCCAGGGAGGGCAGTGGGCACCCTGAGCGAGGGGCAAGAGGGCGTGCACGTAGGAGGTGAAGTAACATCAGGGACTAATGGCTATGTGTGAGGCAACACATACCATATGGACTTATTGGCTGATGGAAATACTTGCACTGTGGCACAAACATGTGCAAGCAATGTCAATGTAGTCACACTGTGTGACAGATGTATTCCTGCACCAAAGGAAATAAACATCACAGTTAAGCACCATTCTGTGGCATTGTGTCCTCATTACTCACTTAGAAGTAGTTATGTGTGATCTCATCTCGTCTCAGGCGCCCGGCAGCCGCCCTGGCCCCACCTGCTGGTCTGCGACGTGGAGCTGGTCCCTCCTCATCTGATGTGTCTGTATCTGTCAGATCCACTGGGGTGCCTTTCTTGGTAGCGATGTTGTGTAGTATTGCACAGGCAACCACGATTTTGCAACATGTCTCAGGGCTGTACTGCAGCGCACCTCCACTCTTATGGAGGCAGCGGAAACGGCTCTTAAGGATTCCGAAGGTCCTCTCAATGGCACAGCGTGTGGCTCTGTGGGCACTGTTGTACCTCCGCTCACCTGCAGTGGCTGGATTCAGGTACGGTGTAAGGATGTAGTCACGTACAGCATACGCACTGTCACCTGCTGGGTATAAGTAGAGTTATGTTCAATACTGTCCTGCCAGTTCAAGCCTTTACTGGTTGTGTGTTTGTAAGCCATACAATTACCTAGCAGGTAGCCCTCTCCAAAATCGCCATTTGTGAGTCTGCGATTTAATCCACAGTGGCGAAACATGAATGAGTCGTGTGTGCTTCCTGGGTATTTTGCCACAATATCAGTGATTATGTGTTTGGCGTTGCACACTACCTGGATGTTCAGGGAATGATATGACTTTCTGTTCCTAAACACATACTCATTCTGTGATGGGGGTGTGAGTGCGACATGGGTCCCATCTACGCAGCCAATGACGTGGGGGAATTGGGCTATTTGGTAGAATTCCTGCTTGGTCTGATCTAGTGCCTGTTGTGTGCTGGGAAATTGTATGTGGTGATGCAGCCTCTGAACCATTGCACCAAGGAAGGCGTGGAAGAAGCGCGAAAGTGCACTCTGTGAGACCCCTCCTGCTGTGGCTATCACCCCCTGAAAACTCCCTGATGCCAGGAGGTGCAGTGAGCACAGAACCTGGACATGGGTGGGAATGGTGTGTACCCTGCGTGTGGGGTGTTCCAGTATGGGTCTCAGCTCCTCTATTAACTCCAGGATGCTGTCTGGGTGCAGCCTGTAGTTCACATGGATCTCCTCCTCGGTCAGCTGGAAGAGGGTGATGCGTGCTCTGTAGATCCTTTCCTGGCGTCTCCTTCTCTGTGTAGCATCTCTGATTCGCAGCCTCCTGGCTATCACATACAGCCCAGCCATGGTTGTAAATCCCAGTGGCATTGTGGGCCTGTTTAAATAGGTAGCACCTGGTTACCACCTGCTCAGAGTTGGTGGTAATTGAGAAGTGCAAATTTGCGAATTTCATAAAATCGCTAATTGCGACTTTTACCTACATCTCAATTTGCGAATTCGCATTTAGCGAGAACGGTAGTAGCGAATATCGCAAATGATGTGACGCTGATTGCGAATTCGCTAAATAATTCGCAGACTCATTGGTACGCAAAAAAGGTAATCGCTAATTTAGCGATTCCCATTTTTGCACAGCGGAAACCTTTCCTACATAGGAACGGTCTGTTTTGCGATCGCATACACCCTAATTTTTGCGATTCGCAGTGTTTGCGATCGCAAAACAGCTTCCTACATATGCCCCTTAGTCCTGATGAGATCCCAATACCTAGCTGGGATCGAAATGTCGTCGACACAAACATCTTCAACTTTATACTGTAATTTGTATCTAATTGTGGAGTATGAGATGTAAATCTGATTGTGACTTTTTGCTTACCTACAATTTCACAAATTGAAAAGTCACTTTTTAAGTCACTTGCCTGAGGTAAGGAAATCAGCTGATTTCCCATTACCCTGTCACGTCCAGCTCACTCACCTTTCCGTATAATAATTTTTGCGTTGAATTTAATTGTTAATAAACGTTTCTATCTTTTCATTTGAGACACTCGTAATCCCAGTTTTGACTGTAAAATTGTGATATTGTACCAATTCACCTTGTATGGGACCACTGTTTTTCTTAACATAAGGAGTATTGAAGGCACATTGAAAGTAGCCTATGCCTTGTGCACTATATATGATGTGATTGAAGCTTCCTGGCTCCAATCTGTTTTCTCTGCACAAGTTGCTGAGTTAATTGCTCATACACAAGCTTGGATTTTAACTGCTCAATTAAAAGTCGCCATTTTCAAAGACAGCCAATATGGTTTTGGCATGGTTCATGATATGGGCAATTATGGATGCAAACAGGTTTTTTAACTTCCACAGGAACACCTATTAGAAATGGGCAGAATGTGAAGGATCTACTAGAAGCATTGCAACTGCCCAAGGAGATTGTATTAGTGAAATGCCCAGAGCATCAAATAGGCAGTGGATACATTGCCATTGGCAATAGATACACTGACTGTAGCTAGGTATTGTGCCATGCTAGCATGCACAATAAATGGAGGTTTCACAGTAAATGATGGTTTTACTTGTAGAACTGATGAAGAAAATGCTTTTGCAATGGTGATGGAAATAGCAGACACTTGGGAAGAGTTGAAGAGAGTACAGGAAACCGTAACAGAAACTGAACAGAATGGATAGATCAGAGCAGGTTGTGTAAAAAATGCAAATGCCATTTGGATGCCAGGAGATAGGAGACCAGTGTTGCCAGACAGCTTGTTGTTTCCAATGGCCAGGCATTATCATGTGTACACACATTTAGGGAGAGATGCAATGGTGAGGCTTTTTGGACAAAGTTGGTTCAATCCAAAATCTTGAATGATTGCTGACGAAAAGTGCAGGAGATGTGTCACATGCCAAAAACTGAATGTAGGAAAAACACATCAGTCAGAAGCACACACCTAGTAAAGTCAGGTGGTCCCTTTAACAAACTACAAATGGATTTTATCGAGATGCCTGTGAACAATGGGCTGAGATATATCCTTGTGATTATCTGTGTATTCTCCCGGTGGGTGGAACCCTACCCAACAAAGAGAAATGACAGTCTCACTGTAGCCAAACTGTTAGTATGGGAAATCATCCCTAGGTTCGGAATGCCAGTACTTCTTGAGTCTGATAGAGGGACACACTTCAACAACAAACTGATGAACATGCTATGTGTTGCATTACAGATTGAAAAGAAATTACACTGCAGCTATAGACCAGAAGTGTGAGGCACAGTTGAGCAAATGAACGGAACAATAAAGTCCAGGGTGGCAAACGTTTGTGCTTCAACATCATTGTAAAGGCCAGAGGCATTACTATTGGTGTTGATGAGTGTCCAATGCATTCCAGATAGAAAGATTGGGTTACCCCCACATGAGATACTCATGTTGAGGGCCTTGAGGTTACCTGCTGTCCCAACCAACACATTGGTGAATATCATTGATGATATGATTATGGGCTACTGCAAAGCCTTGCTGATGTGGTTCGTTCTGTCTCTCATCAAGTATCAGCTGCCACACCTGATCCCCATTACGAACAGTGCGACAACCTCAATCCTGGTGATTGGGTCGTCATCAAGAAGCACGTTCAGAAGACTTGTCTTGAGCCCAAACGACAAACACTGTTGTTAAATGTTCCGGAGTCCTGAACTGGATTCATGCTACGCACACAGAGTGAGCAATTCAGAGGAAGCATCCTTGGCCTATGATCTAGGAAGAAGAGCACTAGGGGTTGCACCACCAGTGTAGAATCAAAACCGACCTGTGGCACCTGCAGGAGTGCAAGGAGAAGTGCAAGGAAAGGAAAAATAAGGGGTTTAGACAAAAGACAAATGCAAGTTACTGAACTATTGCAAAGTAGGATGGAAGTCTCCAAAGGTGAAAGTAGAGAGGCTGAATCAGAACAAGGAGAGGAACAAAAAACTACTGAAGGAACGAGCTCTGGAACTAAGAGACTGTATCGACAAGCTGAGTGGCCAAGGAGTTCAAGTAAGAAAGTTACAAAAAGGAGCCTGTCTATAGCTCGTATTCCAGAAATAGTACCTGAAGAAAGTGAGACAGAGGAAGCCAGTTTACTAGACCCAAATCATCAGGTCTTGAGAGGATCTAAGAGAACCTGAATACCTTGCAGAAGATATTCAGCACCTGAATGATCCTATTACATAACCTCAGCATTGAATGTGACTTTGGAAGACATATACAAGGTGAATCCTGAATTATTAGAGCCTCCCTGAGAGCAAAATGACACTACTCTTGAGAAAAATGTAATTGAAAAATCAGGAAGAAGTCCAACGATACAGGAAAAAAAACTGAACTGTTTCTATTAGATGGTTGTTATTTTAGTTATTTGGTTTACAGAAGACTAACCTAGGCCTGAGAAGAAAGCTACAGAAAAATAAGGATAACATACTAGAAGAACACAGAGTAGGGTTAAGGATTGTCTGATAGGGACCTGTTGGGAAGAGGAAGAAAAGAAGAAAAAAAAGAGAAAACATTTAATCATAATGAAAGTAAACAATTCCCTCAAAAGCTAACTACTGACGCAAAGGGATGTGTTGCATTAGAAGGCATTGTGAATGTATTATGTGTGTGGTTTTCATAGTAACCGTTATTAGGATTTCCATAGTACTAAAAGGATTTTATGTGATACCCGATTCAGAAACCCCTAGAATTAACATCAACAATGTTTAGGCAAAGAACTTTAGAGACAGCACATTTACTAAAGCTTTTACAAATTTTAAAAAGGAGGATTACTCTACAAATGTCTATTCTAGATCAGTACAAGAATATACAACTGCTTTGAATGTTAAGGATTGCTGTGTTTTGCACATTTGCCAACTTCAGTTTCAGAAGAAGTCACTTATCACCTCCCTATGTCTTATGTAATCTCATGTAGTATCTTGCTTTCATTAGTATAAAGACGAGAACATTTTGAATATTTGTACTCAAATTATGACTTAGGGTGGCACAAGTGCCTTTGAGAGGAAGCATGAATTTACACCTGCAATACAAAGCAAAACAATGGACACTCCCTGGTATTAATTTTTCCCTCATTTACCTATAAATAGTGTAGAAGCTTACAAGAAAAATTACAAGCCTAATGCATCCTGAAGAGCAAGCTTACATTATGGCCCCAGAGGAAAGGTGTAGCACCATCACAAAGACTGAAGACCAGAAAAGGAGACGTGTTAGAGATTGCACTGAAAAAGGAGAACGAGTTTGGGAAGAAAATAATATATCCCAAACTTAGACTGAACAGTCGACATAAAGAAAAGTATGTTTTTATAAAAGACGAACACAGAAACGAACACGACATGTAGGGAATAATAGCTGTAAACATACATTCAAATGATTAGGGAGAACTTGGCACATTTTACAGAGATACGAGAATGTGATGCCTGGGGTATACACAATATACAAAAGAGGGTCCCTGTAAAGCGAATAAGTAAGGGGAGAACCAGGGAAAAAAACAACAACATATACAACAATCAACCCCTTACCAGATTATTAACAACATTAGCAATAAAGAATGTCCCACAGAGGAGCAGTTAATTTCTTTTATTATCAAACGGTCCCCAAAAATTTTGTATCTCTTTTTTTATATATATACACATATAAATATATTATTTATCACATATAGCAAATTCAACATATACAATATTATTCAAAATTCATATCAGACATGGGAGCCCTAATCTAATAAGGAGAAGACCACATCATTTCGGTAGATGTCTCCACAGAAAACATCAACAGACAAAAGAAAATAGAAAAAACATATAATCAAAATTAACAGTGTTACAAAGACTAACAGTGTTACAATACACTCCAACTAAGGACACAATTACAAATAGCACAACATATTTCAAATATACAATACACAACCAACAAAATTGCGCCGACGCGCGTTTCGGAAATACCATGTACCATCCTTCATCAGGGCGCTGACTTCATATGTTGCTAGAGAAAAACAGTCTGTCTTCAATTTTATAAATAATTATATTCTAATACATTTGAAGGCTCCGTATGATATGTGCACAAAACTCTGTGGGAACAAACAGAGCATAATGAATAATTCAATACATAATTTACTCATGTCACCATTACTTAAAAACACAAAGGAGCAAGTTTAATTCAACTGTGGGTCCCAAAGAACCAGATAAGTGCCAAGAAGAAAAAAGGTACAGTCACCACACATAAACACTATTCAGGAGATGTTATGTAATAACCCGGTGTAAAGAAAAAATACCATGTGACCGAAAAGTATGGATACAAAAAAATATGTATACTCATAGATTTGAAAGAAAACATAGAGAGTATGACCAGAAGGCTACTCAACATACTTTTAAAAGATGTTCAGATTCCCAAACGATGATAGGTATCAACGGGGCTCTTAAGGTGCCTTACAGATTCAAACCGCCTATCCCGTAGCTTGAGATAAAATCTGTGTGTTAGAACCCGGGTATCCAGTTGGCCAGAGTCTGCACCCTAGTCCAAGTAGGGACCGCTGATTCCGACAAGTTAGCTTGGCGCGAGGTAGGTAGGCACGCCCGAGGCAATGTGTAAAGGGATTGTGCAGCACACGTCCACCCTGACACAGTAAAGCACACACAAAAAGAGGACGCCACTCCAGCATTATGCTAACTCAGGTACCTTTATCTTAAGCCAGGCAAAAGCGATCATAATAGAATGCACATATACTCAGGACTTTCCTTGTGCAGATAACCATAAAACAAATGTACAGGCTCTATGAGTCTTGTTAACTAACTCTTTCCAGGAACAATCTTATGAATTACCCCTATATTCATGCCTCTCACTGTGCGGTATGGCCAGCGTAGTACCAGTCAGATGGCCTTGGGCAGAGGCCTCGGGGTAGGTAAATTATCAGGTACCCCCACCCCCCCCTTTCCAGGGGGAAGTAGAAGTAAAGTGTGCGCAGGGTTCCCCAGGCCCAGCTCTCCGTGGGATGAGTCCTCACGCCCTGATGCACCCAAAGGTCCCGGGGGCCCCAGGGGGGTTAACTCCCGTGAGAAGGTTCCCCCGGCCGGCTGGTATCGAGGTGCAGTAATTGCAGAGGGCAGCTGGCACTAACAAATTCTCCTGATTGCGCTGATAAGTCCACCGTCAGCATGCCGGCTCACCGCCCGCCCCCAGGCACCTCCCAGTCAGCCAGCTCACCCCCCCCATGCTGGACTTTTCTTTTACCTGGGGAGCAAGCGAGGTGGGTATAGGCCGGGATTCCGTCCGGCCTGGGGAACTCCAGCGACAATGCACGGGGAGCGGCCCAGTCCTTCCGGCGCTCACGATCCCTGAGCCGCGGGACCAGCCCCCTGGTTGCTAGGCAACACCAGGCGCAGGGGCCAATACCAGCGCGGCTCCCCAGGCACTCCAACGATGACGCATTGGTGCCTCAGGGGCTCCCGGGCCGCAGTGGTGATGGTTGGCAGGCAGGCCTCCGCTCCACCATGCGAGCGATGGACCCGGCCTGCGGCGGTGTTGGTTGGCAGGCAGATCTCCGCTCCACCAGGCAAGCGAAGGACCCGGCCTGCGGCGGTGATGCTCCTTCCTCCGGCGCTTGAGGCCCACGCCAGCGCTTCTCAGGTGAGTCGCCAACCCCCAGGCAACGGCGGTGATGTCGGGGCACAGCGCTTCTTTTCCCCCAGCGCTTGACAGTGCGTTAGGGGCCCCAGGCAGCGGTGGGGGTTTCTGGGGCACAGCGCTTTAGTTCCTTCTCAGCGCTACGCCCTGCAGGCAGGTCCTGGGCGGCAATGGTGATTTGGGGGTATTAGGGGTCCCTTACCTCACCCAGCGCTGCGGGGTCGTTTCAGGCAATGCAGGGAACGGGGCAGTTCTTGTGAGTTTCCCCCACCAGGCAGGGAGATGGTCAACAGTCTTTGGTGGAGACACTCTGGGGATGTTTCCTCGGTCTCCATGGCAGGCAAGATCAGCAGTCAGGACGGCGGCTCAGCAAGGGGGAGGCAGCAGGTCCTAAGAGCAGTCAACCCCAGCCATGTGGCAATCCTCCTAGCGCAGCAGTCTATACTCTAGCCGGGATCCTCCCTGGTCCAGCAGTGTAACAGTCCTCTAGGGTTCCCTCCCTTTCTTTTATATCGCTAAGTCAGGTGACCCAGGAAAAAGGCGGCAAGTTCTGGCGGCAACCTGGGGGGTTGGAAGATTCTGGAAGGATCTAGGGGCTTCGGGGAAGTGTCCCCTGTCACTGTGTCCTGCCTGTCTATGGTGACAAGGGCGGGGCTGTCAGGGTTACAGTATCATCCAGTCCCAGCCCATGCCAGCTACTAGCGCGCAGATAGGATGGCAGCCTGACCGCAGTAGCAGGGGCCTGTGGCAGACATGTTGTGACACACTGTTTTTAGGAGAGAGCACCTGCACCTCAGCACTGTTTTGCAGCGGTAAGGTGCCCAGAGTCCTATGTCCAACAAAAATGGCGGTCAGTTAGGAAGCAAACAAGGAAAAAAAAAAGGTAGGGGAAGACCACCCTAGGGCTGACAGGTCTAACACGCGTCCCCCCCAGCCGAAAGTGGGGAGAGCTACCCAACCTCTAGGGAGTTCTCGTCACTAAGGCGGAAAAACCTAGAGAGACCGTCAGCATTGGCGTGGTCTACTCCGGGTCGGTGTTCCACCCTGAAGTCCATACCCTGGAGGGAAATGGACCACCTCAACAATTTAGGGTTTTCGCCCCTCATTTGCATGAGCCAACGAAGGGGCCGGTGGTCGGTCTGAATCAGGAAGTGGGAACCAAAGAGGTATGGCCTCAACTTCTTCAGAGCCCAGACCACCGCAAAAGCTTCTCTTTCGATTGTACTCCACCGTTTTTCCCGGGGGAGTAGCCTCCTGGATATGAAGGCCACGGGTTGATCCAGGCCCTCGTCATTGAGTTGTGAGAGTACTGCCCCAATGCCTTGTTCAGAGGCGTCCGTTTGAATAATACATTCTTTAGCGAAGTCCGGGGCCCTAAGCACCGGAGCAGTGCACAAAGCCTGCTTGAGGGAATCAAAAGCTTTCTGGCAAGCTTCGGTCCAAATCACTTTCTTTGGTTGTCTCTTGGAGGTTAGCTCCGTCAGGGGGCCACAATGCTGCCATACCCCTTGACAAAGCGACGGTAGTAGCCAGTGAGGCCCAGGAAAGCCCTGACCTCCGTCTGGGTCTTGGGGGGCTCCCAGGCAAGGATGGTTTCGATCTTGGCTTGTAGGGGTTGTACCTTACCCCCACCCACCAGGTGTCCGAGGTATACTACGGACCCTTGTCCAATTTTGCATTTGCTGGCCTTGATGGTCAGGCCCGCCTGCTGCAGGGCCTGAAGCACCTCCCGGAGGTGGCACAGATGTTCTTCCCAGCTGCCGCTGAAGACGGCTATGTCGTCCAGGTAAGCAGCGGAAAAGGCCTCTAGGCCGGACAGTCCCCGGTTCACCAGCCGCTGAAATGTAGCAGGAGCGTTCTTCAGTCCGAAGGGCATCACTCTAAACTGGAAGTGGCCCTCCGGTGTGGAAAAAGCGGACTTCTCTCTGGCTCCTTCCGTCAGGGCGATCTGCCAGTACCCGGACGTGAGGTCGAAGGTACTCAAATATCGGGCAGCGCCCAGCCGATCAATGAGCTCATCCGCCCTAGGGATGGGATGAGCGTCCGTCTTGGTCACAGAATTTAATCCTCGGTAATCCACACAGAACCGAAGTTCAGGTGTGGTGCCTGGTGGGGCCGCTTTGGGTACCAACACCACCGGACTAGCCCAGGGGCTACCTGAAGGTTCGATGACCCCCAACTCCAGCATTTTAGCGACCTCACTGTGGATGCTGGCCTTCACCTTATCCGACAGCCTGTAAGACTTGGTTTTAACAGGGGGGCTGTCCCCGTGTCCACATCATGGGTACACAGGTGGGTAATGCCAGGAGTGAGGGAGAACAAAGAAGAGTACTGCTCCAATACCTTGCGGCAGTCCCTCTGTTGCTCAAGGGTCAAGGACGGGGAGAGAACCACTCCCTCCACCGATCCGTCTTTCTCTTGGGACGCCAGAAGGTCTGGAAGAGGCTCGCTCTCCTCCTCCTCGCTCCCATCGGTCACCATCAGGAGGGTAAGCTCCGACCTCTCCTGGTGTGGCTTGAGGCGGTTGACATGCAACACTCAGTGGGGTTGCCGTGGGGTCTTAAGATCCACCAAGTAAGTGGCCTGGCCCTTCTTCTCTAGTATCTCATACGGGCCAGTCCATTGGTCCTGGAGGGTGCTAAGCTCTCCGGGCTCCATGACCCACACCTTCGGTCCGGTATCCAACTCCACAGGATGGGCATTCCGGTCATACCATTCCTTCATGACCGCTTGGCTGGCCTCTAAGTTCTCAGATGCTTCTTTCCACAGTCCAGCCATCTGGCTGCGGAACGCCAACATGTTGCTCATTACATCTTGGGGAAGCCTCCCAGGAGACTTCTCCCAGCCCTCCTTCACCAAGCTGAGAGGTCCCCTGACAGGGTGCCCGTACAGCAGCTCAAAGGGGCTGAAGCCCACCCCCTTCTGCGGCACCTCTCGGTAAGAAAACAGGCAGGGCAAGAGGACGTCCCACTTCTTCCTCAGGCCCTCAGGCAGACTCCTGATCATGCCTTTCAGGGTCTTGTTGAACCTCTCAACAAGCCCGTTGGTCTGGGGGTGGTAAGGGGTAGAGAACTTGTACGTCACCCCACACTCCTTCCACATGGCCTGCATATAGGCGGACATAAAGTTGGTTCCCCTGTCCGACACCACCGCTTTGGGGAAGCCCACTCGGGTAAAAATCCCCAACAGGGCCCGCGCCACCGCAGGTGCAGTGATGGTCCTCAGAGGGATAGCCTCCGGGTACCGGGTGGCGTGGTCCACTAGAACCAGGATAAACCGGGTGACCAGGCACGACCCGTGGTAGGAGTGCCGGTCGGGCGGTGACGTGGGGCAGGGGAGGAGCAGGGTGGGGGGTAGTAAACTACAGATTAAGGCCAAATACAGGTAAGTGAACATTTAAATAAATAAAACGAATTTCGTTGTGAGCGCTGCATCGCCAAATGCGATGCAGTGCACGCAACGAAATTCGTTTTATCTATTTAAATGTTCACTTACCTGTATTTGGCCTTAATCCGTAGTTTACTACCCCCCACCCTGCCCATCCCCCGCCCCACGTCACCGCCCGACCGGCACTCCTACCACGGGCCGCGCCTGCCGGTGACCAGCAGCAGTCGGCGGGTCCAGAGGTCCAACAATGTCGATGCCCACCCGTTCAAAGGGGGTACCAACGACCGGTAGTGGTTCCAGGGGAACCTTCAACTTGGTCCCGGTCTTCCCGCTAGCTTGACATGTCAAGCAAGTCCTGCAAAAAGTGTCAGAGGCAATTCTCATCCTGGGCCAATAGAAATGTGGGACTAGACGAGCAAAGGTTTTGTCTTGGCCCAAGTGTCCCGCCAAGGGAATCTCATGTGCTAACTCCAGCAAAAAGGCCCGATAGCACTGGGGGACCACTAAGGCCCTGGATGACCCATGCACCGGAGCCTTGGGCTCACTGTAAAGGAGGCCGTCCTCCCAATAAATGTGGTAGCTTCCTGAAGCATTTCCGGCTGCTTGGGCTTCGGCCTGTCGCCGTATGCCCTCAAGGGTGGGGCACTCCTTCTGTGCATGGCAAAACTCCTCCTGGGTAGGCCCTCCTTCCACCTGCCACTCTGCAGGGGTTGGCAAGTCCCCCACGGGAACAACGTCACCCTTCGTGGACTCCGGTGCGACCACCGCAGGTGCCCCATCCATCTCACGTGGTGCGTTCTCCACAGCGTTTTCCTTGCTAGCAGCTGGCTGGGCCATTTTCTCAGGCTCCAGCCCTGGTTGACTCCCTTTCCGGGCAGCCATGGATCGTGTAAGAGCACAAGTCCATTCCGGTAATCCCAGCATCTCTGCGTGGGCTTTGAGCTCTACCTCCCTCCAGGCAGTGTGCTCAAGATCATTTCCCAATAGACAGTCGATTGGCATGGCAGGGCTCACTGCAACTCGTAGACGGCCTGAAACCCCTCCCCACTCAAAGGGAACTTGGGCCACGGGGTAGTGACCCACACTGTTGTCAGCCATCACAACCGGGTGGAATACATCAGGAATCACTTGCTCCGGGGACACCAGCTGTCTCCTTACCATCGTCATGCTGGCACCTGTGTCCCTCAGGGCCTCCACCCCCTGCCCGTTGACAAGGACCCTCTGCCTGTACTTGGCAGTATTCGAGGGTACCTGGGTCTGTGGGACCATTTCACTGTCTCCCAGGGATACTAGGGTCAATCCTGCCCACTCACCCCCCTTATCTAGGGACAGCTCCTCCCCCAGCGCTACACTCGCCACCCCGGGGTTCTTACCTCCAGTGGGGGCTGGGGTCCTTTTGCGACACTGGGGATCTCCCTTGTAGTGTCCAACCTCCCCACACTCATATCACCGGACAGTTTTGGGCTGCTGACTTCTGTCAGGATAAGTAGGTTTCTGATAGCCAGATTGGGGCTGGGATCCAAACCCTCTTCCTTGCGTTCTGTTTTGGGGGCCTTTGGAGAACTCCTTTTTTTTATCTCCCCCCTCTCTCTTCTGGTGGAAACCCTGTCCACCCTTTTGGGGGTCCTCCCAGATCCCTTGTTGAACACCCTGGTACTGACCCAGGTATCCGCCTCCTCCGCAAGCTCCCTAGGGTCGGTCAACTTGCGGTCAACCAGGTGTCGGCGCAGCTCTGGAAAACATTTATCGAGAAGGTGCTCTCCTAAGAACAAATTATACAGCCCTTCATAGTCAGTTTCCTCACTGCCCCGCACCCAGCCCTCCAATGCCTTCCTAGCGTAGTCCAGGAAATCTACCCAGCTCTGCGTGGGGAGTTTGTGGCTATTTCTGAACTTCTGTCTATACCTCTCAGGAGTAAGACCAAACTTCTTAACCAATACCTCCTTCATAACAGGATAGTTGGTCTGATCCGCCTTGTCTAATGTAAGGAGTGTGTCCCTCCCCACCGGAGGCATGTACCTATATAGGCTACCCCCCCAGTAACTCTCGGGGACCCCATGGGCTCTCAAGGACACCTCGTAAGCAGCTAGCCACTTGTCAATGTCATCCCCCACATTAAAACTGGCCACAACATCCTTAGGCATGTAAAACCTAGACTCCCGTGGAACCTCAGTGGGTACGCTGCCACCATTTGCATCATTCTGAGTCCCCATCTGTAGGGCTCTAATCTCCAGTTCCTTCAGGCTGAGCTCATGGGCAAGCTTCCTTTCCTCCATAGCCAGCCTCTTCTCTTCATGCTCCTTGTCTAACCTGGCGAGCTCTAGCTTAAGCTGTCTCTCCTCCCTCCTGTCCTCGAACTCCTCTGCAGACAAACTCCTTACTGAGACACTACTGCCTGCCCTGGAACGCCTTCCTGGCAATACATTATTGCTAGTATCTATCTGCAGTAAGTCCAGCTCTCCTGGAGCGCCATGCTCTACCTGCCCCTCGTCCCCTCTCCCTTCCGGGTGGGCCAATGCCCATGCTCTCAAGATTTTTTGAAGCTCCTCCCTCTTGGCGCCTCGCTTGAAGAACACCCCTTTCCGCTCGCAGAACCCCTTAAGCTGCGCCACCGTGTACACTTCCAGGTTGGCCAGCTCGAATTCCATCTTGCTAGGTAGGGCCTCGGACGTTTTCAGGGAAAACCACTGGGACTTAGGCACAGGCTTTAAAGAAAAGAGCACTTGCAATCAGAAAATCAGGGAGAATTTCGAGCTTACTTTACGTCAGGCGTGAGTTTGTGGTGCGCACTGGGCCACTGTGGGGTGTTACACAAGCACAAGTCCTAATCCCACCGCTGAACACCAATGTTAGAACCCGGGTCTCCAGTTGGCCAGAGTCTGCACCCTAATCCAAGTAGGGATCGCTGATTCCGACAAGGTAGCTTGGCACGAGGTAGGTAGGCACGCCCGAGGCAATGTGTAAAGTGATTGTGCAGCACACGTCCACCCTGACACAGTAAAGCACACACAAAAAGAGGACGCCACTCCAGCTTTATGCTAACTCAGGTACCTTTATCTTAAGCCAGGCAAAAGCGATCATAATAGAATGCACGTATACTCAGGACTTTCCTTGTGCAGATAACCATAAACCAAATGTACAGGCTCTATGAGTCTTGTTAACTAACTCTTTCCAGGAACAATCTTATGAATTACCCCTATATTCATGCCTCTCACTGTGCGGTATGGCCAGCATAGTACCAGTCAGATGGCCTTGGGCAGAGACCTCGGGGTAGGTAAATCATCAGGTACCCCCACCCCCCCTTTCCAGGGGGAAGTAGAAGTAAAGTGTGCACAGGTTTCCCCAGTGCCAGCTCTCTGTGGGATGAGTCCTCATGCCCTGATGCACCCAAAGGTCCCGGGGGCCCCAGGGGGGTTAACTTCCGTGAGAAGGTTCCCCCGGCCGGCTGGTATCGAGGCGCGGTAATTGCGGAGGGCAGCTGGCACTAACAAATTGTCCTGATTGCGCTGATAAGTCCACCGTCAGCATGCCGGCTCGCCGCCCGACCCCAGGCACATCCCAGTCAGCCAGCTCACCCCCCCATGCTGGACTTTTATCTGGGGAGCAGGCGAGGCGGGTATCGGCCGGGATTCCGTCCGGCCTGGGGAACTCCAGCGACAATGCATGGGGAGCGGCCCAGTTCTTCCGGCGCTCACGATCCCTGAGCCGCGGGACGAGCCCGCTGGTTGCTAGGCAACACCAGGCACAGGGGCCAATCCCAGCGCGGCTCCCCCGGCACTCCAACGATGACACACTGGTGCCTCAGGGGCTCCCGGGCCGCAGCGGTGATGGTTGGCAGGCAGGCCTCCGCTCCACCATGCGAGCGATGGACCCGGCCTGCGGCGGTGTTAGTTGGCAGGCAGATCTCCGCTCCACCAGGCAAGCGAAGGACCCGGCCTGCAGCGGTGACGTTCCTTCCTCCGTCGCTTGAGGCCCACGCCAGCGCTTCTCAGGTGAGTCGCCAACCCCCAGGCAACGGCGGTGATGTCGGGGCACAGCGCTTCTTTTCTCCCAGCGCTTGACATTGCATTAGGGGCCTCAGGCAGCGCGGGGGTTTCTGGGGCACAGCGCTTTAGTTCCTTCTCAGCGCTACGCCCTGCAGGCAGGTCCTGGGCGGCAATGGTGATTTGGGGGTATTAGGGGTCCCTTACCTCACCCAGCGCTGTGGGGTCGGTTCAGGCAATGCAGGGAACGGGGCAGTTCTCGTGAGTTTCCCCCACCAGGCAGGGGGATGGTCAACAGTCTTTGGTGGAGACACTCTGGGGTTGTTTCCTCGGTCTCCCTGGCAGGCAAGATCAGCAGTCAGGAGGGCGGCTCAGCAAGGGGGAGGCAGCAGGTCCTAAGAGAAGTCAACCCCAGCCATGTGGCAATCCTCCTAGCGCAGCAGTCTATACTCTAGCCGGGATCCTCCCTGGTCCAGCAGTGTAACAGTCCTCTAGGGTTCCCTCCCTTCCTTTTATATCGCTAAGTCAGGTGACCCAGGAAAAAGGCGGCAAGTTCTGGCGGCAACCTGGGGGTTGGAAGATTCTAGAAGGATCTAGGGGCTTCGGGAGGTGTCCCCTGTCACTGTGTCCTGCCTGTCTATGGTGACAAGGGCGGGGATGTCAGGGTTACAGTATCATCCAGTCCCAGCCCATGCCAGCTACTAGCGCGCAGATAGGATGGCACCCTCACCGCAGTAGTAGGGGCCTGTGGCAGACATGTTGTGACACACTGTTTTTAGGAGAGAGCACCTGCACCTCAGCACTGTTTCACAGCGGTAAGGTGCCCAGAGTCCTATGTCCAACAAAATTGGTGGTCAGTTAGGAAGCAAACAAGGAAAAAAAAAAGAGGTAGGGGAAGACCACCCTAGGGCTGACAGGTCTAACACTGTGGAAATAGTCAGAGGCTTGGAGACTTATTATAGCCTCCGCTGTAAGGTTTATTTCAAGAATGAATAATAGTAGAAAATGGCATGCCTACTTTCTCAGAAAAGGCACAATGAATGCCCTGTAGTAGCCGGACCCACGATGCGGTCATCAGATTAAAAACGACATACAAACTGGAATACAAAGGAACAGGAAAAGCATCACTATCCCGTGCTAGCTACCATAGTAGATAGAATGGGGCACAGGGTCAAGATTGATTTGCATATGGCTGGGTCCAAACTGGGGTGGCGTAGTGGGCAAAAGAACGATGGATTTAACCCAGATCTTTTGACTGGGGGAGAATGTTTGCATTGCCAGCATTCCGTCCATCATTTGTTTGCTGTAACACATAGTAGATAGAATGGCATCTAGCACACCTGGAGCCTTGCTCAATAATAATACAGAATGATTTGCTATACGGTCTATGGTCTTGCATGATCATCTTGTTTTAGACATCCTTCTTGCTGAGAAAGGAGGGGTCTGCCACCTGCTAAATATAACTCACTGCTGTTCATACATACCAGACGAGAGTAGGAAAATAGAAGAATTTGCAGGGAACATATCAAACCTGAAACCTGAATTACAGGAATTGGAAACACCAAGGGGCATATTACCAAGGATTTGCGATAATTATCGCAAAGCGCGCCTAGCGCTGTTTTATTTATCGCCGGCTATCGCTGGATTTCATCGCGGAGATAACGCGATATTATCAACGCTTATCTCCAAGGCGATAAAAAATCCAGCGATAGCGGCAAAACCCAGCAATAGCGCGAGAAATACAGCGATAAATTCACTGCGCTAATGGAAAGCTTGCTAATAGGCAGGTGAGGACTTAACCTTACAATCCACCTCCCATTGACAAGAATGGTTAAGTCAAGTTTTTAGCAGGTGTTAAATTCCAGCACTAATCGCGGTTAGCGCGACTTTTTTTATCGCTTCGCGGTTCTGGGGCCGCGTTGATAATAGGGCGAAGTTGTGTCTGCGAGTGTTTCCATGACGTGTTAGTCAGGAACGCCTACTTTGCATGTCATTAGCGATATATATCGCTGACATGCAAAGCGGCACCAAAACGGTCGCTTTCGCCATAAAGCTGTCGCTAACAGCTGTTAGCGACAGCTTGCTAATAGGGCGATAGAAATATTGCCGCTTTAGCGGCAAAAAGTGCCGCTAAAGCGGCGATACCGCCCTTGCTAATATGCCCCCAAGTCTGAATGAAAAATTTGGGAAGGGACTAAATACAAATGGAAAATGGTTCTCGACAGCTTGGAAGGGGATAATAAAAGCTATATTAATGTCCATATTAATCATCAAATAATACCTAATGTTTTATATCTGACCTGCAAATATTTCTTGCACAAAAGACATGACACCTATCAAGTAAAACGCTACAAAAAGGACATGGGTTTAGTGGGAATAATGAATGAGTATTACATGAAACCATTGCAACACTCAAGGGGATAAAAAGGAAGAGACAGGATACACTGGAAGATGAAACTGCATTTTTGACTCAATTCTGAAAATGAAAGCAAATTAATATGATGATTTACATCATCAAAAGGGAGGGATTTTGAGAGAAATGTACACAAATTTAGAAAATCGACCTATTCACAATGTCAGAATTACATTTAAAATGCGCTTAGATGCTGTTAAAATGTTTGCTTTAGAAAATGACTCATGAATAAAGATATGAATGCACTCTGTTAGAATATTAGTAAACAAACCGTGAAACTATATATCATTATATTAACATAGAAATTGAGGATGTCATTGGGAATGCTTCATTAATAAATGCGTGTTTTTCAAAATTCTTGCAGCAGGCAACTATACTGTAGCCTATGCAGAGACTAGGCCCGAAAGCATTCTGTGTGACTGCCTAGCATTGATGTCATCTTTAGAAATGTGCTGACTACAATATCATAAATTTACAAATACAATTGTCCCTGACAGGGAGAATATAAAGGAACTGAGTAAATATAGACTCGGAATCAGTACTATATTAAAGCTGTCCAGCCAGACAGGGTTATTTAATGATACTTTCAGTTTGAAACACAAAATAAAGTGGGACACAGTCCTGCGGAGAAAATCTGGCCGGCAATTGCGGGTCCAGAGGGAGAAAAGGTGGTGCAATGACCTGAGTGATCCAAGTTGTGCATGCAGACTCGATGAGTCACACCGGACCCGCAACTGAGGGTTTGGTCGTTTCTAATTAATAACCTTGCGTCTTTACGCACGGACCCCATTCCCGCAACTACGGCCTTTTCTGCGGACTCGCCTCTTCTGGCACTTTCTCCCTTAGAGGCATGTAATACAGTGTCCTGATGATGATCCCAGTATTTTCCTTACGGGATCGAAATGTCGTCGACTAATAGTACACCGCAAATACTTTCCATTTTGGTATTTAAGTGTAACCGTGTCATTGTTCATTTTGGCTTGTTATATCTCCTGTATAATTCACAAGCTACTCCCCTGCCTGAGTTTTTGTTTTTTGTTTTATGTTATATGTTGTATGGTTTGCGTTGGACGCAGGACTGTGTCCCACTTTATTGTATGTTTCAAATTGAAAGTATCATTAAATAACCCTGTCCGGATGGACAGCTTTAATATAGTACTGATTCTGAGTCTATATTTACTCAGTTCCTTTATATTCTCCCTGTCAGGGACAATTGTGTTTGTAACTTACTAAATACACAAGGTCCCTGACCATTACAATTGGGTCCCCTTGTCCTTATTAACACAACTACAATATCATGTTCATTTAGTTCCTCACTGTTAGAGATGGGGGTCTCTAGTTGGCAGAGGTAGGTACCTTTGTCCAAATAGGGACCCTTGCTTCTAGTCAGGGTAAGGGGGATACACACTTTAGATAACCCCTGCTCACCCCCTTGGTAGCTTGGCACGAGCAGACAGGCTTATCCCAAAGGCAATGTGTAAAGTATTTGTACCAACACTCACAGTAACACAGTGAAAACACCACAAAAGGACACCACACCAGTGTAGAAAAATAAAATATCTTTATCTAAACTAAACAAGACCAAAACGACAAAAATCCAACATACACAGTAAAAATATGACTTTTGAAAGGTTTCAAGAACTTGTACCATAGAAAACTATGGATGGGTGACTTTTCACCAAAGTACCTGTAGTTGCGTCAAAGTTCACCAAGCCAAACAGCCGCAGCGCCGGAAAACAAAAAGATGTGACACTCCTGAGACCCTGAGGAGGCGATGCGACAGTCCTGCTGCACGCAGAGGAAGGGTTGCATCGATTCCGGTCTATATGGGGAGTGATGCGTTGATTCTTTGTGCCGGTTCCGGCCCACAGGTGATACGTCAGAAGAACTTGCCGCACATGTACGATGCATGGAAATCCAGGATGCGTCAGCGATCTATGCGGGGGCGTTGCGTGGCGCTGCGTCGTTCCTCTTCAGCCGCGATCCCTCGATGCGTCGATTCTTGCAGCAACGACGGGCACTGTGACGGTTTTCACAGCGGCGTGGCGATGCGTGGAAATTCTTCTCGCGCCGTGAAGATGCATCGGAAAAACAGCCGCAAGAAGAGTGATGCGTCGATTTCTGTAGTTCTTTGAGTTTCTTCTCTTTTCCAGATCCCAAACAGCAGCAACAACCTCCAGATGCCCAAAACTGGCACATACACCTCTTGGCAGGTCAGAACTCACAACGGCAGAGTTCAGGGGAGCTGGGGGTGAAGTCTTTGTGTCCCTGAGACTTCTGAACAGGAGGCCAGGTCACTTTAGGCCCTTGGAGATCTCCTTCAAGCAGGGGACAAAGCACACAGCAAAGTCCTTCTCCTTTCCTTGGCAGAAACAGCAACTGCAGGCCAACCCCAGACACACAGCAAGGGCAGTACTTCTCCTCAGTCTCTCCAGCTCTTCTCCTGGGCAAAGGTTCCTCTTGAATTCCAGGAATGATCTAAAGTTCAGGGGTTTTAGGTCTAATACTTATACCCCAAAATGTCTTTGTCCTCTTTGTGCAGGGGGCTCTGAGCCCAGTTCAAACCAGTTCTGGGGGGCACTCTGCAAGTGCACAACAACATCCTTTGTCAGTGTGAGCCTTGGCTCCAGACACACCACAGGGGGTGGAGCCAGCATTGTGGAAGGCAGGCACAGCCCTATTCAGGTACAGGTGCTACTCCTACCACCACTCCAAATGCAGTTCAGGCCTATTCAGCCTAGTGCTGACTTATCCAGACTCCTGGAGCCACTGCACTTCCCCAGCCCCTGTCACTCCAAAGCCAGACAGTCAATCCACAAACAGGCAGAGGCACACAGGAAGTTGAACAAGAAAAATAGCCACTTTCTAAAAGTGCTATTTTCAAACACATAATTTAAAAACCATCTTTACCAAAATATGTGTTATTAAATCCTGAGTTCAGGGATACCAAACTCCATTTTTCAATCTTATCCCTATGGGGAGATATGTTTGTAAAATGTTACGAAGCATTCCCCATTCTGTCCTATGGGGCAAGATAGCCTTTCAATAGTAAAAAACGAAATTGGCAGTATTTCACTATCAGGACATGTAACACACACCAGTACATGTCCTACCTCTCACATACACTGCACCCTGTCCAGGGGGCTACCTTGGGCCTACCATAGGGGTGTCTTATGTGTAAGAAAAGGGAAGGGTAGGGCCTGGCAAGTGGGTGCATTTGCCAAGACGACATGGCAGTTAACAAACTGCGCACAGGCACTGCGGTGGCAGGCCTGAGACCTCTTTTCAGGGCTACTCATGTGGGTGGCACAATCTGCGCTGCAAGCCCACTAGTAGCATTTGATTTACCAGCCCTGGCACACTCAGTGCACTTTACTAGGGACCTACTGGTAAAACAAATATACCAATCAGGGAGAACCAATCACAATAACAATTTACACAGAGAGCCTATGCACTTTAGCACTGATCAGCAGTGGTAAAGTGCCCAGAGTCCTATAGCCAACAAACACAGGTCAGGAAAAATAGGAGGAAGAAGCAAAAGGTTTGGGGATAACCCTGCAAAAAGGGCCATTTCCAACTCTCACCCTATGTTAGATAATTTTGCTAGAATACAATGAACTTATTAAAACTGTATTGAATGAATGGCGACATAGACTTTTATAAATATTGCTTCCTAATAACATTGATATTTGCTTTCACATTACTGACTTGCCTTTGTCCATACAACAAGCTTATAGTGCATCTTTTAGCTTAGGTAAGAGGGTTCTCATGGGAACCTTCCCTCATGTAAAGGTTGTATTAGAAATTGTATCAAACCTGATGAAGAGAGTGCAGACTGTGGGAAGAGGATTCATCGCATGACTGACGCCACCTCCTTGTGAACTGTTCTCATTTGACATCGAGTGAAGACACCTTCAAAAGTTGGTTACTTGTGTGAGAAAACTATATTAATGAGTGTTCCTAGCTAGTTAGCATAACACACCTCTTCATTCTTTTGTCCTTTCTTGAGGTCCTGCTGCTGGATATTTCCTTCTGCCCTGATACTCTTCTTTATGGAGGGTTGATTTCCTTTAGCTATTCTTGAGGTGGCTGTTTTTGATTATTCTTGTGATCAATGCTTCTACACAGATCGCTCTCTTAATATACAGTTGGTACTGCAACTGTAGGAAAACTCTACTGAGAGTTCTTTCCCAGAACTACCGTTCATGAGAAGTACATCTCCTTATTCGCTCTTTTCCGATAGAATTCTTTATGGGTTCTAATTTAGAATAGGTCCTTAGCTAGATTAATGGGGTTCTTTGCAGAACACTGTGTCTTTTGAATGTTGACTTCAAATCAGTTGATTTTATAAATCTGTAAACTTACTAAACTGAATAAAGATAATTAGAAACTCTAACCTTAAGATAAAAAAAAGGTTTTGAAACTTTTCCAGCCTCTCATTATAGACTCATCGGAAATTCTAAATGTCTATGATATTTTAATAATTCTTTTGAAAAGCTCTAATTTGCCTATGGTGGAAAAGGTCTATTGACCTCTCTGGAGCCCCTGGGATTCTCCAAGGTGACATTTGTAAGTGGGTGTATGTAGAAAGGTCTAAACCATCTTGGTGAGTCCCTTTTGGGCTCCAGCAATATTAAGGGACACCAAATATTTTCATGTTGTTTCTAAGTGAGCTAGTCTCCAGGTTTTAATTTTTCAATTTCTAGGATCTTCTCTTGTGACACATATTTTTGTCATGAATTTCAGTATTATGTTTCTTATCGGTCACGCAAATATTAATGACTTGCTTGTCGACCCTCATTGACGTAGGGACGTAATGGTGTGCGAGCCTAGACTGCTCATCTCAAGCCACTGCCATCCTAAACCTGGGCCGCTGCAGCATTTTTGCCTCGATAAGTAGGTGGAAACTCTCCCTTTGAGAAACAATTTGAAATGTATTGTTGGAAAGTTTACTCAGCATGTTTTTAAAGACACTGGTTCAGGGATCTGTAGTGATTTGAAGATTTGTGTGGAATATGAATAGGTGCTTCACTCTAGGGCCGTCTGAGGTACCGTGCACTTCCTGACATACCAGTTGTTGGCTGAAGTGGGACTCGGTCCCCCAGAATTCTCAGTGGTGTGGGAGCCAGGGACAGTCTTCCCGACGCCGTAAAGGCAGCATTGCACTCCCCCAGCACGGTACACTTCACTCCAGGGCCGTCCAAGGCACATGCACTTCCTGACATACCAGTTGTTGGCTGGGGTAGGACTCGGTACCCCAGCATTCTCAGTGGCGTGGGAGGCAGGGACAGCCTTGCCAACGCCCTAAAGGCAGCATTGCACTCCCGCAGCATGGGACGTGCGCGGGTGTGCCCAGCCCAAGGGCAGGCTCATTAGCACCTGTCGAAGCCCGGAGGAGGCTGGGCTGGGGCCCCCCTCTTGGTTTTTCTTCTTTTTTTCCCTGGACAAGTGAACCATTAACACAACATGTGCCTAGAACCTTGATCTGCAACTGTATTGTTCGTGGGCATAGTAGATGTTTGCTTTCCAAGGACTCATCGAACTGTCCTTGAGAACCAGGGATCCTACATATGACTCAAAGCTCGGAGGTAAAACCGTGGTAGACAGCACCCCGAGTAGACAGGTGAGAGATCATTATTTTATTATGGGAAAGCACAAGAATGAAGGCGGTTGTATCACCCCGTTCCTCCATTTCCATTGACTCTATGCTGGAAATGTGGGGATCGTTTCCAATGAAATAGAGTTAACTGAGCGAAGATCATCATTAGAGTATTGGGCACTTTTAACACATTTGGTTAAGGGGGAATACACAGCCAGTAACACTACACATGAAGAGGTAATGCCGCCACAAATCATTACATCTTGCCTAACCACGAGTATTAATCCCGCTTTGAGTGCCAGTAACAAGCCTGCCTCATTGAGTTCCATGATCGTTCCTGAGGACTCCCCTCTCTAAAAGTATAGCTGCGATAAGAAAAAGAGCTCCATGCAAACAAACGGTTACCAAAAGGAAACAACCTACTTGGGCTGCCAGTAATAGCAGTAATAGCAATCAACTACTTTCATGGATGCAGCCCCTTCAGTTAGTAATTACTTCTCAGCTTCAACCTCAACATTCCCCTAATACTTAAATCCCGGGTGGTGAGATCAATGAAGGCCCACCTGCAATTTTGTCATCGCTATCACTTGAGACCCTTTGTAATAGATTTAGTAACATCCATGATGAAAATTGTAGACCATTGATGGTACGGTTGGTGAGTTTGGAGAAGAGTTTGGGCATTGCTTGTATTTCTCCTCCATCATCGGATATCAATAGGGATGGCAGCCAGTTAGCTCATTACACTTACTCAATACCATTTAATGGGACATCTCTGCCTCAGGTGCCAGTTTTACAATGATCTCCTGGTACAGATCCAACTGATATCAGTCACCAAAAGCAACAGAGGCTGGTTCGATCAGTTGAGCACATAACTATAGGGAATGGCACAACAACCGCCTCCAACCTTTCACAGAAGGAATTATTTTTAGTAATAATCAAGGAGCCAGACCCAAAAACTACAGTAATGTAGGTTGCTCCAGGGAAGCAAGAAAGCATGCGCCTAGCAATGATGTTTGGATCTACCACCCACTGTTTGCCCATATGTTTTGGTATTAGCTGGTGTAAAACCTTTGAGAAATTCTCAGCGAGAATCTTTGGAGGAACTACAGAATAAATGTATTGACTGGCTTAGTAAACACAAAAAATGTAAACCTGCTTATAGCAAGGACACATTGACAGTACGGATGGTGGGGTGGGTCGGTCGCTCTGGAAAGAACATTGAAGGGGATTGCATTGTGGTTAATTTTCGTAGGTCTTTGAGTGTGCATAATATATTAAAGCAGCAAGAGGACACACGTGGCCATAATTCTAATATTTGCATCATCCCTCTTGGTTATGTTTACAAACCGCAGTATTGAGAACCCACACCCCGCCAACGTTTATGCACTGAAACCAGTTTTCCACTTTAGAGGGCCTTGATGGGCTGGATTGACTGGGGCTTCGGTCTGTAGCTAGGCCCAGCCCAGTATCTAAAGTGTTGGCTTTCAAACCTGCCCCAAGATTTCGCTTAGCCCGAGTACAAAAGCAAGCCATAGTGAGCAAACAGTCAAAATTCTGATTTGGAATGTTGCAGGATTAGAATCAAAGCTGTTGTGCCCAGACTGGCTTCTTTTTATCAGTCAGTTTGATGTTCTAATGTTTCAGGAGACATGGTTGATGCATGAAATACATTTAGATGGATATGTATGCCACTTTAACCCAGCAACTCTTCTAGGTCAGGGCGGCCAATGGGCGGGTTGGCCATCTGGGTGAATGTCAAGGCAGGAGGCAAAGTGAAGGTTTTAGAGCTAGTCAACACCAGTTTTTAGTAGTGAGTTGTAAAAGAGGTCCTACTATATAATTAATTAATTTTTATAATAACGATTTTATTAACGTGCCTAACACAACCTTTCTAACCTTGTTTGAATATATATCTGCCCTCCAGAAAACTGTTAGTGATAATGGCCTGCAGGCCGTTTTTTGCTTAGGGGGTGTTCTTAACGCAAGATTGAGTCTATTAAACCCCACCTTAGCTTTTGCAAACGATGCCACCCTCAATACCACTAATATCACTTGTGTACAAAATAGATCTGATGTCAGGGGACGTGAGCTGGCATAGTTTTTGGCTGCCCATGATCAACAAAAGATTATTTCTTTATATCATCTGATCTGGAAGCTCTTTTGTTTTCTGTAAAAAAAAAAGTGATCCCCTCTAGTTATGGTGACCATAACTCAATCAAAACAGTCTTTACCTTGGCCCCAAAACCTTCTTATAACAGGGAGATTGGGGCTGGTAACCACAATCCCTCATTTGATGGTTTAAGATAAAAATGGAGGGCTATTACACCCTTATATTTATTCCAGAAATTTATTAGTGAGAATCTGCCTGTGGTGCTGGCTCGTCTTGCTGAGCCTGATGCTGACCATCCTGCAGCAGTAGCCTTTGTGCACTTGTGCAACTGTTTTAAAAAGAGCTTATGATTCTGATAGGACCATCGATTAAAAGGCCCATATGGTTCAACCAAGAGTGCTCTATCGCTAACCGCCAACTGGGACAGGCACTTAAGGCAGTTCCGAGGATCCCTCAATTCGTGGCAGAATCTCGTAAGACGTAAAAACGAGTTACCACATCCAGGAAAAGAGAACTATTTGATCAGCAATGGGATCTCCTAGTATTAATTGCACATAACAAGAATAGCAAACTCTTCTGGGCAGCTGTATAGGAGATGAAGCAAAACAATCAGATAGAGTCAAAGATTAGCTGCAACATCACAAGTCAGGCTTGGGAAGCACATTTTACTAATGTTTATGACCTGGACTGTCCTGATAGTAACTCCCTCCCAGAACCAAATTTTGCTCCAGTGCAAATGACCCTGGGGGAAGTTGACGATGCAAAAAATCAGAGCACTGGGGGCAAGGCCCCCGGCCACGACGGGGTTCCAATAGATCTTTTTAAACATAACCCTGGATTCTGGGTGCCTTTATTGTTGAAAGTTTTTTGCAGTCTCGCCCTTGCCCCCCACCTAATACATGGACAGCATCAATTATAGTGCTCATTCTTAAAAAAGGAGATCGCTCTCAGCCCAGTTGTTATAGGTCCATATCACTAATAGATACAACTTTAAAAAATTTAGGCAGGGTCCTATACAACCATATAAAGGAATGGGTGGAAGAGAAGTCAGTATTCTACCTCAGTCAGTATGGTTTTAGATCCAAGGTTGGCACTGTAGAGCAGTGTCTTAACCTTAATCTGCTAATAGGAAAACACACCATAGCCAAAAATTCCCAAATTTATCTAGCATTCATGGATTTGACCACTGCTTTGACAGTGTAAAACATTCAAAGCTGTGGTCTGCCTTGTTAGTCCTTGGCATGGATAAAGCACCGGTGCTCCTTTTTGCATATTTGCACAGGGGTATGAAGGCTAGAAAAAGAAAGAATGCACAGGGGGAGGTGTCTCGAGACGTGGATATTCGTAGAAGTGTCAGACAAGGATGTGTTTTAGCCCCGCTTTTATTCATCATGTATAGCAATGATCTTCATCCTTTTTTACTAGCCACCACCCCTGATATCCCTAAAGTTAAAGGTTCTTTTCTGCCATTGCTATTATATGCCGAGGATGCCTTGTTAATGGTCCGTACCCCAAAGGCCTCCAGTCTGTTAGTACGTGGTTTTGTAAATTTCATGGCAGTGTTGGATTTACGCACAAATTTTAGTAAATCTTTTATTATGATTTGCGGCCCAAAGAAGCATAATTTGGCATCATTAGTGGTGGGTGATTTTAGTTTGAAATGCACAAGCACTTTTCCTTATCTAGGATTGGCTGTTGCTGACAATGGCTCATGGAGAGCACATATAGCACATAGTAGGAATAAATTCTCTAGAGCGATTAGCTCATTGTTTTCAGCTTACCGCATCCCTGGAAAGGGGGAGCACCTGTCCCTCTACTGAAGATTTTAAAAATGAAATGCCTCCCAATTGCTACTTATGGGGTCAAAGTCTAGGGTATTAATAAGTGTAATATAAATTAGAATCTTGGGGGCCCCGATCTTTACCCCGAACTTAATTTGGCAAACAGAACTGACTATCCCTTTTGTCGAAGGTTATATTAGTGCCCGCCCTCTGTTGTTGTGGCATGCCATGTGGAGAAACACGGAGGCAGGTCTCACCAGAGATATTATCACAGACTGTCTCTTGCACGACAAAGACAGGAGCATTCCATGGATGGTGTATGTAGATTCCTGTCTACGTAAGGCAGGTTGCTAACAGCTGTTTGAGAACCCTGGAGGCCCACATACCATTAGTAAGTAACAACTGCAGTCTACCTGGTTCAAATTATTACAAGCTGAGAGACTAATGATTGAATCTGCTAAGCCGCGAGTGACCGCTTACCTGAACATAAATACGGGAGAAAATAGTTTAATCCCAAGGTATCTGACAAGTGCCTTGTGGCAATGGGAGCGTAGCTTGTTGTTTCGCCTTAGGGCAGGAACTGTTAAATACTTACTAAGCTTCCCATTAGGTTTTCAATCAAATTTAGATATTTGCCCTTGTCCGTGTAATGGGAGATCAGGCCAATCCATGTTACACTTTCTATTGTTGTGTGGTTTTTATTCTCTGTATGCAAAGAATATTCTATGACGCTTAATTGAGAGGCATCGCATTACTGATTTTAGAGTTGCGTATAGTAAGCTGCTTCAATTGAAAGATGATGAATGCATTTTCCATGTAGGAATGTTTTTGAAAACCACTGTGCGGGCTTGTTTTACTATGACAACCTTGTAATTTTAGTGTCAGGGCACTGCTGCTATTTCATATCATGGATTTAAATATTTTAGTATTGTTAGAAATGGGGGTCTCTAGTTGGCAATGGCTGGCCACTGTCCTTGTAGGGACCCTTCTTCCTAAGTCAGAGTGAGAGGGTTCCACCCTTTTGATAACCCCTGCTCAACCCTGTGGTAACGTAGCACGAGCAGTTAGGCTTATCTCAGAGGCAGTGTGTGAAGCATTTATGACCATACACAGTAACACAGTGAGGAACACTACAAAGGGACACCACACAAGTAGTTATCAAAAATAAGTATCTTTATATATAGACTTAAGACAAGACCAATAACGATAAAAAGCCACAATACTGTAAAATAGGATTACTCTTGAAATGCTGCAAAAATAGTTCAAGTGTGCAAAGAGGAGTTCAGTTCAAAGCAGTGGTCTCTGCGACCCTTTTACCTACAAAGTACCTGGATTTCGTAGCAAAATCAACAAATTGTCGCAAAGAAGCTGTAGCGATGAATTTCTGCTTGCGAGGCCGGCGATGCGTTAAATCCTTGCCGCGAGGGAGGATGATGCGCCGATCTGCTGATGCGTGTAGAGACGATGCGACAAACTTCTGCACGCTAGACCGTTGATGCGATGACTCCCTGCCACAAGGGAGGAGGCGATGCGACGATCCTGTTGCGTGTGCGATCAGATTGCGATGCGATGGCGCTCCGCGAGGGAGCGACGATCCGGATGCAATGAAAATGGCAGACGCCCGGCGTCCGCAATGCGATGTCGTGAAGCGATGATCTCTTTGGTTGCGAGCGCTCGGCGGCAGCAGCGCGAAGATTTTTCGGGCGCTCTCAGCTGCGGCGGCTCGCAAACGTGCGGTTGCGATGATCTTTGGTTGCGAGTACTCAGCGGCAGCAGCGCGATGATTTTTCAGGCGCTCTCAGCTGCGGTGGCTCGCAAACGTGCGTTAGCGACGATTTCAGCACTCTCTTCTCTGTAGTAGAACTAGAGGCCCTGGAACTCACAGGAGCCTCACCTGCAGATAGAAATCCTCGCTGGGAGGAATCAGGAGGCTGTGGTGAAGTCTGATGTGCCTGAGACTTCAGCAGGAGGCTAGCTCTTCTCCTAGCCCTTGGGTGATTGCTTTAGCAAGATTAATAAAAGTTCTCTCAAAAGTCCTTTTCCCTCTTCTTCCAAGTCCAATGGTAACTACTGCAGGCCAATCCAAGAAACAGCACACAAGGACAGTCACCTCCTGCAGATTCCTTCAGTTACACGGACAGAGGTTCGTCTTGACATCCAGGAGCAATACACCTTGTAGGGGTTTCAGCACAGATATTTATACCCCAAAAGTCTTTGTTCTCAGAAGCTACAAGTCACTGAACCCAGCCAGAACCAGTTCTGCTCAGTCCTGGAGCACTTTGTTTACCAGGCTGCATCCTTCCTTTCAGAAAGAGGGGGTCTGCTATCAGACACACAGTAGGAGGTGGAGCCAGCCACCCCTCCCCATACTCTAAATGCAGATCTCTCTATTCAACCCAGGTCTGACTCAGCCTGCCCTGTCCCTCCAAAACCAGACAGCCAATACACATAACAGCAGAGCACACTGGAAGGCTTAGGCAAGAAAATACCTACTTTCTAAAAGGGGTATTTTCAAACACAGAATATAAAAATAAACTTCACTAAAATATGTATTTTAATATTCTGAGCTCAGGCATACTAAATTCGTTTTTCTACCATGTTCCTGGGGTCAGTTAGGACTATAGAATGTAATAGTCAAAACTGCCCATTCTAGCCTATGGGGTAGCCTTACAGTAGTGAAAAACGAAATTGGGTGTAATTCACTACCAGGACATGCTACACACACCAAGGCATGTCCTACCTTACACATACAATGCACCCTACCATAGGGGTGACTTACATGATGCCAAGGGAAGGTTCAGGGGCTGGGAAGTGGGTGCACTTCACAGCCAAGATGGCAGTTCTGGACTGCACACAGACTCTGCAGTGGCAGGTCTGAGACACACTTTACAAGCTGCTTCTGTGGGTGGCGCAAACCAGCGCTGCAGGCCCACCAGCAGCATTTGGTTTACCAGCCCTGGGCACACACAGGCCACGCTACTTTTGACTAACAGGTAAACCAAATAAGCCAATCATGGATATACCAATTCACATGTCATATTTACACAGGGAGCATTCGCGCTGTGGCACTGAAGGGCAGTGGCACAGCGCCCAGAGCATCTAACACCAGCAAAAACAGAGGAGACAACAGCGAAAAATGGAAGGGAGACCCACGCCAATGGTGCCAGGTCTAACACGTGTCCCCTCCAGCTGAAATGTGGGGAGAACTACCCATCCCCTTGGAAGTTCTCATCACTAAGGCGGAAAAATCTGGACAGACCATCAGCATTGGCGTGTTCTGTACCAGGGCGGTGTTCCACCGTGAAGTCCATACCCTGTAGGGAAATGGACCACCTCAACAACTTGGGATTCTCACCCCTCATCTGCATCAACCATCTGAGGGGCCTGTGGTCTGTCTGAACCCGGAAGTGAGTCCCAAACAGGTATGGTCTCAGCTTCTTCAGTGCCCAGACCACAGCAAATGCCTCACGCTCAATTGCACTCCACCTCTGTTCCCGTGGAAGTAACCTCCTACTGATGAAGGCTACAGGTTGGTCTAGTCCCTCCTCATTTCTCTGTGACAGAACGGCCCCCACCCCATGCTCTGAAGCGTCTGTCTGGACAACAAATTCCTTAGCAAAATTGGGCGCCTGGAGTACGGGTGCTGTACACATGGCAGTTTTGAGGGCATCAAAGGCTTTCTGACAGGTGTCAGTCCAGTTCACAATCTTTGGCCGCTTCTTGGAAGTCAGCTCAGTCAAGGGTGCAACAATGTTGCCATACCCCTTGACAAACCTCCTGTAGTAACCCGTGAGTCCTAAGAAGGCCCTCACCTGGGTCTGGGTCCTTGGGTCTCCCAAGCCAGGATGGTTTCAATCTTGGGCTGCAGGGGTGCCACCTGGCCACTCCCCACCTGGTGTCCCAAGTACACCACAGAACCCTGCCCAATCTGGCACTTACTGGCCTTGATTGTGAGGCCTGCTCTGCGCAGCGCCATCAACACTTCCCAGAGGTGGCGCAAGTGGTCCTCCCAGGAGGAACTGAACACTGCAATGTCATCCAGGTAGGCGGCACTGAAATCCTCCAGCCCAACCAACACCTGGTTGACCAACCTCTGAAAGGTGGCAGGGGCATTCTTCATCCCAAAGGGCATCACACGGAACTGGTAGTGCCCATCTGGTGTGGAGAATGCTGACCTCTCCTTTGCCCCATCAGTTAAGGCGATCTGCCAGTACCCAGACTTCAGATCAAACGTGCTGAGGTACCGGGCAGCCCCTAACCGATCTATGAGCTCATCAGCTCTGGGGATGGGGTGCGCGTCGGTCTTCGTGACCGAATTGAGACCTCGGCAGCTCACACAGAACCTAAGTTCAGGAGTGGCACCAGGCGTCGCAGCTTTTGGTACCAAGACCACGGGGCTGGACCAGGGGCTGCTAGAGGACTCAATCACCCCTAGGGCGAACATTTTGGAGACCTCCTCCTTAATGCAAGCCCTGACCCTGTCAGTCACTCTGTAAGCCTTGTGCTTGACAGGAGGACTGTCCCCGGTATCCACCTCATGGACGCACCAATCAGTGACACCAGGCACCAGGGAGAACAAATCAGAAAATTGCCCCAACAGTTGGTGACAATCTCTCTGCTGCTCAGGGGTCAGTGTGGTGGAGAGGATCACACCCTCCACTGACCCATCCTTCTCTCCTGCACACAGGAGGTCGGGAAGAGGCTCACTCTCCTCCTCCATCCCATCATCTGTGGCAGAAGCATGCCCACTTCAGACCTCTCAAAGTGGGGCTTCAGGCGGTTCACATGCAGGACTCGCAAGGGGTTCCTGGGAGACTGAAAGTCCACCAAGTAGGTAACTGGACTTTTGCGCTCCACCACCTCAAATGGACCGGTCCACTTATCTTGGAGTGCACAAGGCTCCACTGGGGCCAGTACCCAAACCTTCTGACCAGGTTGAAATTCGACCAGAGTGGCATTCTGGTCGTGCCAACGTTTCATTTCCTCCTGGCTGGCTTCCAGATTTGCCTCAGCAATCTTTCTGAAACGCCGAGTCTGGTTCCTGAAGGCCAACATGTAGGTAAATACATCTTGGGGAGGTTTCCTGGGAGATTGCTCCCAGCCTTCCTTGACCAGACTCAGAGGTCCTCTAACCGGATGGCCATAGAGGAGTTCAAAGGGACTGAACCCTAAGGACTTCTGTGGCACCTCACGGTAGGCAAACAACAGGCATGGCAAGAGGACGTCCTACTTACGCCTCAGGGGCTCTTCTAGGCCCATGATCATGCCCTTCAAGGTCCGGTTGAACCTTTAAACCAGACCATTACCTTGGGGGTGGTAAGGAGTGGTGAACTTATAAGTTACCCCACACTCCTTCCACAGAGACTTCATGTACTGGGAGATGAAGTTGCTCCCCCTGTCAGACACCACCTCTCTGGGGAATCCCACACGGGAGAAAATCCCCATCAGTGCACGTCCCACCACGGGGGCCGTCACTGTCCTGAGCGGGATGGCTTCAGGGTACCGGGTGGCATGGTCCACCAAGACCAGGATGAACCTGTTGCCCATGGCTGTCTTGGGGTCCAGAGGCCCCACAATGTCAATGCCCACTCGCTCGAATGGGGTACTCACAACTGGAAAGGGCTGGAGTGGGGCCTTGATCTTCCCCCCACTCTTCCCACTTGCCTGGCAAGTCTCACATGTCCTGCAATGAGTGTCTGAACTCTTGCGCATCTGGGGCCAATAAAAGTGGGTGGCCAGCTTTTCAAAGGTCTTGGTCTGCCCCAGATGTCCTGCCAATGGAATGTCGTGAGCCAACCCCAGTAGGAAGGCTCTGAAGCACTCGGGTACCACCAGCACATGGGCTGACCCCGGCTCAGCAGCCTTAGGCTCGCTATACAGGAGACTGTTCTCCCAATAAATCAGATGTGAACCAGACATGTCACCTTCTGCCTGGGCTGCAGCCTGTCGCCGCATACCCTCAAGAGAGGGGCAAACTCTCTGCTGCTCACAAAATTCCTCCCTGGTGGGTCCCCCTTCCTGCTGCCAATGGGTCAGCTCAGGCAGGTCCCCCAGTTCGGCGATCTGCTCCCCGGTAGGCTCCAGGGCATCCCCCTCAGGGTTTGCTCCCTCCTGGGCCGTGGGAACCAAGGGGGCCGGCTCCCCTTGCCCCCTGCCCCTTCTCTCTAAGGCAGGGATCTGGGCCATACTCTCAGGCTCCAGGTCCTTCTCAACACACTCCTTGGCTGCCATGGACCGAGTGGTAGCACACGCCCACTCAGGCAGACCCAACATTTCCAAGTGAGATTTCCTCTCCACCGTAGCCCATGGGGAGTTCTCTAAATCGTTGCCCAACAGACAGTCTACAGGCATGGCGGGCCTCACAGCCACCTGAAGAGTTCCTGAGACCCCCCACTCAAAGGGAACCTGAGCCACCTCACATTGGCTCTCTGAGTTGTCTGCGGACACTACTGGGTAGAATGCATGGGGGACAACCTGCTCTTTGGACACCAACCGGGAGCGGACAGCAGTTACACTGGCTCCTGTGTCTCTTAGAGCCTCCACTCTATGGCCATTGATGGTCACCCACTGCCTGTACTTTTTAGTGTTATCAGGCAGTGCAGGCTTAGGGACCATCTCAAAGTCTCCTAATGAGACAAGGGTCAACTCTACGGGATCCCACCCCTCTTGGGCACCCATCTCCTCCCCCCCTCAGGGCTACACTTGCAAGCTGGCGGGGCGGTGCACGGGGTGGTGCACTAGTATCCCTCTGAGGACACTGGGGATCATAGTATCTGTGGCCCACTTGACCACACTTATAACAAGTAAGGGGCTCCCTCTGAACAGGCCTACCTGTCGGGGGCACTGGCTTCTTTTCTTGGGGAGGCTGGGACACCACTGCTTGGTTCCCTTGGGAATTACTTTGGGGCCCTCTTTGGAACTCCCTCGGTTTACCCCTGTCCCCCCCACTTCTCTGCTGGGGACCCTGCCCTTTTTTGGTGAAGTCTCCCACTGGACCCTTGCGAACCCGGGTGCTCACCCAGCGGTCCGCCTCCTCAGCAAGCTTTCTAGGGTTAGTCAGCTTGCAATCAATCAGGTGCTGGCGTAGCTCAGGAAAACAGTTACTAGATAAATGCTCCCATGCAATCAAATCATAAAGCTGCTCAAAAGTTTCTACTTTGCTACCTTTTACCCAGCGTTCCATTGCTCTGCAAAAAAAAGACACATATTCAACCCACGTGGTACCCTCTAGCTTCTTGCAGGTCCTAAACCTCTGCCTATACATCTCAGGGGTCAAACCATAGCGGGTCATCAACGCTTCCTTCATATGGGCATAAACCATCCTACTTTCTGGGGGCAGGTCCAACAAGGTATCCCTCCCCTCACTCACAAAGCGTCCCCACAACCCCGCTCCCCAATCCTTCTCAGGGACCCGGTGGGACACCATGGCTAATTCATAAGCGGCAAACCATTGCCCAATATCTTCACTTTTGTGGAAATCCTTAATAACCTCCTTGGGTATATACACTCTATGCTCAGTATGCACTACAGGTATGCTGCCACCAGAGGGGAGATCTCTACACTCTTTGCTTTAATCTCCAACTCCCTTAATATTCTCTCATGCTCAAGTTTCATTTTCATAATCTCAAATTCTAACTTCTTGTTCTCTAGGTCCCTGTGACCATCCATTTTAAGCTTAGCCATCTCCATATTATGCCGCCTATCTCTCTCCCTGTCCTCCATCTCTTCTGGGGACAGACCCTTAGCGGACACACTAGTGCCCGGGCTGGAAATTGCTTTATCTCCTACTAAGTCTACTACTTCGCCCTGCTGCTCTCCTGCATTCTCTTCCCCCTCCACAAGCTCTCCCATATTCTTAGGGGCATCCCTGGCTTCTAGCCAGGCCTTCAGCGCCTTGTAATACTCCTCCCTTCTAGTGAGACCTGTGATAGGGACTGTGAATTGTTTGCAAAAATATTTGAGCTGCTTGGCATTGTAGGTTTCTAATTTCTCTTCTTCCCAGGAGAGATCCTCCGAGGCATTGGATCTGGGCTTGCCCATTGTAGTAATAACTGGCAATATAAATCAAAAATAGAATCAGAAAAAACCTCAAAACGTATGTGGTTGCGTTATGGTCTGCACTCACTAGTAGTGTACACTATAATTACTGTATGCGATCATAAATGCAAGTCCAGATCCTCACCGCTGACCACCAATGTTAGAAATGGGGGTCTCTAGTTGGCAATGGCTGGCCACTGTACAAGTAGGGACCCTTCTTCCTAAGTCAGAGTGAGAGGGTTCCACCCTTTGATAACCCCTGCTCAACCCTGTGGTAACGTAGCACGAGCAGTTAGGCTTATCTCAGAGGCAGTGTGTGAAGCATTTATGACCATACACACTAACACAGTGAGGAACACTACAAAGGGACACCACACAAGTAGTTATCAAAAATAAGTATCTTTATATATAGACTTAACACAAGACCAATAACGATAAAAAGCCACAATACTGTAAAATAGGATTACTCTTGAAATGCTGCAAAAATAGTTCAAGTGTGCAAAGAGGAGTTCAGTTCAAAGCAGTGGTCTCTGCGACCCTTTTACCTACAAAGTACCTGGATTTCATAGCAAAATCAACAAATTGTCGCAAAGAAGCTGTAGCGATGAATTTCTGCACGCGAGGCCGGCGATGCGTTAAATCCTTGCCGCGAGGGAGGATGATGCGCCGATCTGCTGATGCGTGTAGAGACGATGCGATAAACTTCTGCACGCTAGACCGTTGATGCGATGACTCCCTGCCGCAAGGGAGGAGGCGATGCGACGATCCTGTTGCGTGTGCGATCAGATTGCGATGCGATGGCGCTCCGTGAGGGAGCGACGATCCGGATGCGATGCGATGAAAATGGCGGACGCCCGGCGTCCGCAATGCGATGTCGTGAAGCGATGATCTCTTTGGTTGCGAGCGCTCGGCGGCAGCAGCGCGAGGATTTTTTGGGCGCTCTCAGCTGCGGCGGCTCGCAATTGTGCGGTTGCGATGATCTTTGGTTGCGAGTACTCAGCGGCAGCAGCGCGATGATTTTTCGAGCGCTCTCGGCTGCGGCGGCTCGCAAACGTGCGTTAGCGACGATTTCAGCACTCTCTTCTCTGTAGTAGAACTAGAGGCCCTGGAACTCACAAGAGCCTCACCTGCAGATAGAAATCCTCGCTGGGAGGAATCAGGAGGCTGGTGGTGAAGTCTGATGTGCCTGAGACTTCAGCAGGAGGCTAGCTCTTCTCCTAGCCCTTGGGTGATTGCTTTAGCAAGATTAATAAAAGTTCTCTCAAAAGTCCTTTTCCCTCTTCTTCCAAGTCCAATGGTAACTACTGCAGGCCAATCCAAGAAACAGCACACAAGGACAGTCACCTCCTGCAGATTCCTTCAGTTACACGGACAGAGGTTCGTCTTGACATCCAGGAGCAATACACCTTGTAGGGGTTTCAGCACAGATATTTATACCCCAAAAGTCTTTGTTCTCAGAAGCTACAAGTCACTGAACCCAGCCAGAACCAGTTCTGCTCAGTCCTGGAGCACTTTGTTTACCAGGCTGCATCCTTCCTTTCAGAAAGAGGGGGTCTGCTATCAGACACACAGTAGGAGGTGGAGCCAGCATTCACCTTGCCAGGCACAGCCCTATTCAGGTCAAGGAGCCACCCCTCCCCATACTCTAAATGCAGATCTCTCTATTCAACCCAGGTCTGACTCAGCCTGCCCTGTCCCTCCAAAACCAGACAGCCAATACACATAACAGCAGAGCACACTGGAAGGCTTAGGCAAGAAAATACCTACTTTCTAAAAGGGGTATTTTCAAACACAGAATATAAAAATAAACTTCACTAAAAGATGTATTTTAACATTCTGAGCTCAGGCATACTAAATTCGTTTTTCTACCATGTTCCTGGGGTCAGTTAGGACTATAGAATGTAATAGTCAAAACTGCCCATTCTAGCCTATGGGGAACAGGTAGCCTTACAGTAGTGAAAAACGAAATTGGGTGTAATTCACTACCAGGACATGCTACACACACCAAGGCATGTCCTACCTTACACATACTATGCACCCTACCATAGGGGTGACTTACATCATGCCAAGGGAAGGTTCAGGGGCTGGGAAGTGGGTGCACTTCACAGCCAAGATGGCAGTTCTGGACTGCACACAGACTCTGCAGTGGCAGGTCTGAGACACACTTTACAAGCTGCTTCTGTGGGTGGCGCAAACCAGCGCTGCAGGCCCACCAGCAGCATTTGGTTTACCAGCCCTGGGCACACACAGGCCACGCTACTTGGGACTAACAGGTAAACCAAATAAGCTAATCATGGATATACCAATTCACATGTCATATTTACACATGGAGCATTCGCGCTGTGGCACTGAAGGGCAGTGGCACAGCGCCCAGAGCATCTAACACCAGCAAAAACAGAGGAGACAACAGCGAAAAATGGAAGGGAGACCCACGCCAATGGTGCCAGGTCTAACACGTATGATAACGCAAAAGTGTATTACTTTTTTTAAATATATTTATTTTGCAAGTACTTTTATGGATACTTTCTTACTCCAATAAAAAACTTAATTACATTGAATTGAATTGACTTGCTTGTTAAGTCTTTCTGTGGTTAAGGGATATGGTAAGAGGTCTGTTTTGGTATTAAAAGCCTGGAAGCTGGTGTTCATGTTAAGCATCAGTAATCTCACACTCCCAGTAGGATCTGTGCCTTTTGGCAAAACGTCCCCATTTACCCATGTCTGCCTCTTAAATTTGAATAACAGTTTTGGCTGCTGGAATGGGCCTTTGCCCAATAAGTTGCTGCCAGCGAAAGACTTTACAGTGGATAAAGGGAAGAGGTCAGCTGCTGTAAAAGGCTCCTTTTGTGGTCTCCACCAGTGGTTTGCCCCTCCCACATTTCCAATAACATGACTAAGCAGCCTGCAGCCCATCATTTTTGCACGAGGGTTTGTGCACAAATAATAATTTAGATATTCCTTTTTGGTGGATGTCAGGGAATTCTCAGCAGGAATTCTAGATTTTCAGTCTGTTGAACGTCTGCTTAGTGACCACTAATAACGGGTATTTGTACCTTTCAGGCTAGTGTCTTATTCTTTCAACAGAGTTCTTTCAGTGTAAATATGTGCAGTCTGTTAGTTTATTCGTTTTTGGATGAAATTCCAGAGTGGTAGTACCTCCTAGTGATCATGTGGTTATTTTCACTGAGATCTTATTCTGTACATATAGGGGCAGGTTATTGATATGGAGCAGCTTGGCTGTTGTAATGCAGACTTCATAATATGACATCAGTTGTTGTAATAGTGTGGTCAAAATATTGTTTCTACAAAAATATCATGGAAAAAAATATCAAAGGTAAGTTTATAATTTTTCTATTGTTACTATAATGTTAAAGTTTAAAAGATTGATTACAATACCATGTGTTTTTTTAAAGAATTTTATTATATTCTATTATAGTTTTCTTTTATTATATGTTATTGGGATTTTTATATAGTAATGTATTTTATTTGGGCAATTGGGTTTTTGGGGAAATGAGTGGGAGGGCTTTATTAAAAATTATATATCAAATAATGTAGATTGATTAATACAATTTTTTTTTTTAAGTTTAAGAGCTTTATTGAAGCAAATAAAAACCAAGATACAGTATTAGATCAACAATTATAAAAGAATTACATAAGATATCAAATAGTGTATATAAGCATGGTAAAATGAAAACTTAATACAACTACCTTTATCAAAAACTAAAACCAAAGGCTAAGAACACTATTGAAGAGTTATGTACCATAGCAAAAGTAGCATTTTAAGTTTTATAGGGAAAGAAAGAAAAGATAGATAGAGGGAAGAAGAAAGAAAAGGAAAAAGAAAAGGGAATCAACAGAGAATCAACATCCTTGCCGAATATACTACGTAGGAATATCCGATAACGAGCACTATACAATTTCAGGTAACAAAATGATAACAATACATTGTCTTATATGAACAATATAAGAAAAATTTATCACAATACTCATGGTGGCTGGAAGACAAAGGTATTGTCCTTGCTGCGTAATGCAGAAGAGGATAAATAGTTGGTGAGTGGAGACCAAATGGCTACTTTTCAAAAGAGTTGCTGAGAGGTAGTGGCAGAAGCTCTATCTAGCCTATGATGGTAACAGAGAAGATTCCACCAAGCAGAAAAAGTGACCTTAGTGGCATCCTTCCAGTTGGAGGTTGGGGCTTTGTTTTTTAAAGCCCCCGGGTGGGCCAGGTCCCGGGGGCATTCATGATTTATGTAGCAGGGGCGTGCGGGGGCCCCCGCAGTCCCGGGGACCGCCACCTCCCCGGGGCATTGGTAATTATGTGCAGGGGGCCTCGCGGGTCCCCCAAGCCCCGGGGACTGCCACCCCCCTGGGGCTTAAATATAAAGGAAGTGTGGGGGGGCTCCTGCCCCTCCCCACACTGCCCCGGGGACCACCACCTCCCCGGGGCAAACTTTATTAAAATACGGGGGTCCGTTGCGGACCCCTGGCCCCGGGGACCACCACCTTCCTGGGGCTATGTATTCGTTGGGAGGGGGGCAGCACGGCCCCCCTCCTGGAGCCCTTCATGGCCCTGGGGACCACCACTCCTCAGGGCCAGCTCCTGCAATGTCACGGGGTGCCCACCCCTGGGACATTGCCATTTGCAATGGCAGGGCGGGAGCACGGCTCCCGCCCTGTCATTGCAAACTCTGCTTCGCTTCATGGAAGCGAGAGCAGAAAACCTGCTCTCGCTTCCATGAAGCGAAGCAGAATTGCTTTTGGACAAAGGGAGCTGCATGTTAGTAGCTCCCCTTGTCCAAAAGCAATCTGATGACATCATCCACGTGATAATCTGATGCACCTCCTCACACCTCCTCACACCCTAATATAACCTTTGATACACCCACTCTAAAATACAGACTACCATTTTCGAAACCATAGACACACCAATACCAGTTACTACATACCCACTCACTGATTCCTAGGTCTACACACACGTCCACTCATTCCCCCATACAGTCACTCATACAGCGAGTGAAATGTCCAACTAATTATAGCGTCCCTGAAACCTGTGTTTTTTTCAGTGAATATATATATATATATATTCACTGAAAAAACCATAGGTTTTAGGGACTTTATAGTTAGAAATTAGCATTTAAAAAACCTTAGAAATTCACTGAAAAAAACCCAGGTTTCAGGAACGTTATAGTCTGTTGGACATTTACTCGTACAAAACCAGAGAAATTTGCCCGTTATAGTTAGTTGAGCTAACTATAACTCGCACCCCTGCAATGCACTGCTGATGACGTCACATATTACATCACTCATGCCATGGTCAGTGACATCACTGATGACATCACTGATGACATCTCAAATGACATCACTGATGACATCATCCAGTGACTGTGCGTTTCTGTAGTTTAAATATGTTTTATATATATATATATATGCCAAGGTGTATTGAAGAATGAGTGGGTGTATGAGTGTGTGTATGGATGATTTAGTAGGTGCATGACTGACTGTATAAGTGAGTGATTAAAGGTGTCTTACTGAATGCATGGGTTAGTGACTAAACTGTGTGAATGTCTGTATCAGTCTGTCAGTTGGTGTGTAAGCGGCTGCATGGGTTAGTGAGTAGCTATATGACTGTCTATATAGGTTATTAATTGGTTTTCTGTGTATCTGTATGGGTGCCTGAGTATCTGTGTGGGTGGGTAGAGGGGGTGTGACTCCGTGCATAGATATGTGAGTGGGTGATTCACTGGGTGTATGGGTTCAACAGTGCGTCTGTGAAGGGCTGTATGGGTGGGTGAGTGTGTGTTTAGGTGTGTTGGTTAGTGACTGGATGTCTCAGTGGCAAATGTGTGAGTAACTACAAATGTGAAAGGCAGTATATGTGAGTGTTGGACTATATAAATGACTATATGTGAGAGTGAGTGATTGTGAGAGTGGCTGTATGGATGAGTGTGTGCTTGTGTCAGTGATTGTATAAGAGAGTAAGTATGTGTTAGTATCTGTATGAATAAATGAGGTGGTGTGTGTATAACTGTGTAGGTGAGTAAATGAGAGTGTGATTGATTCTTTGCATGACTGACTATGTGTGTGAGTAACTCTATGGGTGAGTGGCGGTGTGTGAGTGTCTGTATAGGTGTATGAGTACATATGATGGTGTTGTATTGATAAGTGACTGCATGTATGAGTGACTGTATGGCTGAATGAGTGGATGTGTGTGTAGTCCTAGGAATCAGTGAGTGAGTATGTAGTAACTGGAATTGGTGTGTCTATGGTTTCGAGAATGGCAGTCTGTATTTTTTGAGTGGATGTATCAAAGTTTATATTAGGGTGTGAGGAGGTGCATCAGATTATCACGTGGATGATGTCATCAGTGATGTCATCAGTGATGTCATTTGAGATGTCATCAGTGATGTCATCAGTGATGTAATTGACCATGTCATGAATGATGTAATATGTGACGTCATCAGCAGTGCATTGCGGGGGCGCGAGTTATAGTTAGCTCAACTAACTATAAAGGCCGAATTTCTCTGGTTTTGTACGAGTAAATGTCCAACTAACTATAACGTCCCTGAAACCGGTGGTTTTTTCAGTGAATTTCAAAGGTTTTTTAAATGCTAATTTCTAACTAAAACGTCCCTGAAACCTATGGTTTTTAAGTGAATTTCAAAGGTTTTTTAAATGCTAATTTCTAACTATAACGTCCCTGAAACCTATGGTATTTTCAATGATTTTCTAAGGTTTTTTAAATGCTAATCCCTAACTATAACGTCCCTGAAACCTCTGTTTTTTTCAGTGAATTTCTAAGGTTTTTTAAATGCTAATTTCTAACTGTGCCTACATAGGTAGGACATGTGCAGAAAGAGGAAGAAAAGTGCAGAAAGAAGCAAGAGAAGTGCAGAAAGAGGCATGAGAGGTACAGAAAGAGGAAGAAAGGTGCAAAAAGAAGCAAGAGAAATGCAGAAAGAGGCAACAGAAGTCCAGAAAGAGGAAGAAAGGTGCAGAAAGAAGCAAGAGATGTGCAGAAAGAACCAACAGAGGTGCAGAAAGAGGCCTACTTTGACTGTACCTTACAACAGACTCATACAAAGTACCCTAATCACTAATCCTTCTCCGAAGATATCTTAAACCTCACTTTTCTCTTGAAGGTTCACTATTAATCAACTGCTCAGAATGTTAGGCCTACCAAATATAAAACAGCAATCCTAAGCATATCACTATTGTATGTCTGACCAAGTTTGTAAAGGTATGCATACGTGTCTATGCTTTTACCTAGTGACATGTTAAATGAAAATAAACATACAAACACTTGAATACCTTTGTTTCAAACAGCATACTCTGTAAATTTGTGTAAAAAAAGGTGTATGCATTTCTTTCTGCTCACAATACAGGGCACACAGGTATTCAATAGTATATTTGAGGGGCTCTATAACACAAATATACATAAGACATGTCTGCGTGTGCAACCGAATGAAGAGCAGAACTGAGAAAATTTGACCACCTATAGGAGAAGTTACCCGCTTTTTAAGCTACCATCTTCAGATGCATAACACATGTAAGAATGCATATACAAGTAGACATAAACCTCAGTCACGAGAGCACGCAGACCTTTAAACTTGACAGCTTGCACTTCCCATTTGAGTACAGAAAGAGGCGAGAGAAGTTCAGAAAGAAGCAAGAGAGTTGCAGAAACAGGCAAAAGAGGTGCAGAAAGAGGGAACAGGGGTACAGACAGAGGCAAGAAAGGTGCAGAAAGATGGAAGAGGGGTGCAGAAAGAGGCAAGAGGGGTGCAGAAATTTGCAAGAGAGGTGCAGGAAAGAGGGAACAGTGGTGCAGAAAGAAGCAAGAGCAGTGCAGAAAGAACCAACAGAGGTGCAGAAGGAGGCAAGAATGAGGCAGAAAGAGGCAAGAAAAGTGCAGAAAGAAACAACAGAGGTGCAGAAGGAGACATGAGAACTGCGGAAAGAGGCAAGAGAGTTGCAGAAATAGGCAAGAGAGGTGCAGAAAAAGGGAACAGGGGTGCAGAAAGTGGCAAGAGAGGTGCAGAAAGAGGGAAGAAGGGTACAGAAAGAGGCAAGAGGAGTGCAGAAAGAAGAAACAGAAGTGCAGAAAGAAGCAAGAGAAGTGCAGAAAGAAGCAACAGAGGTGCAGAGAGAAGCAAGAGGGGTGCAGAAAGAGGCAAGAGAGGTGCAGAAAGAGGGAAGAGGGGTGCAGAAAGAGGCAAGAGCAGTGCAGAAATAACCAACAGAGGTGTAGAAAGAAGCAAGAGAAGTGCAGAAAGAAGCGACAGAGGTGCAGAAAGAGGCAAGAGGGATGCAGAAAAAGGCAAGAGGGGTGCAGAAAGAAGCAACAGAGGTGCAGAAGGAGGCAAGAGAAGTGCAGAAAGAGGCAAGAGAGGTGCAGAAAGAGGCAAGAGGATACAGAAAGAAGCAAGAGAGGTGCAGAAAGAAGCAAGAGAAGTTCAGAAAGAAGAAACAGAGGTGCAGAAAGAGGCAAGAGGGGTGCAGAAAGAGGCAAGAGAAGTGCAGAAGGATGCAACAAAGGTGCAGAAAGATGTAAGAAAAGTGCTGAAAGAGGCAAGAGAGTTGCAATGACAGGCAAAAGAGGTGGAGAAAGAGGGAACAGGGGTGCAGACAGAGTCAAGAGAGGTGCAGAAAGAACCAACAGAGGTGCAGAAAGAGGCAAGAGAGGAGCAGAAAGAGGCAAGAGAGGTTCACACAGAGGCACGAGGGGTGCAGAAATTTGCAACAGAGGTGCAGAAAGAAGCAAGAGAAGTGCAGAAACAACCAAGAGGGGTGCACAAAGTGGCAAGAGTGGTGCAGAAAGAGGGGTGCAGAAGTTTGCAAGACAGGTGCAGAAAGAAACAAGAGCAGTACAGAAACAACCAAGAGGGGTGCACAAAGAGGCAAGAGTGGTGCAGAAAGAGGCAAGAGAAGTGCAGAAAGAAGCAACAGATGTGCAGAAAGAGGAAAGAGAACTGTAGAAAGAGGCAAGAGAGTTGCCGAAACAGGCAAGAGATGTGCAGAAAGAGGGAACAGAGGTGTAGAAAGAGGCAAGAGAGGTGCAGAAAGAGGGAAGAGAGGTATAGAAAGAGGGAAGAAGGGTGCAGAAAGAGGCAAGAGGGGTGCAGAAAGAAGCAAGAGAGGTGCAGAAGGAGGGAAGAAGGGTACAGAAAGAGGCAAGATTGGTGCAGAAAGAAGCAACAGAAATGCAGAAAGAAGCAAGAGAAGTGCAGAAAGAAGCAACAGAGGTGCAGGAAGAGGCAAGAGTGGTGCAGAAAGAGGCAAGAGAAGTACAGAAAGAGGCAAGAGAGTTGCAGAAACAGGCAAAAGGGGTGCAGAAAGAAGCAAGAGCAGTGCAGAAAGAACAAACAGAGGTGCAGAAGGAGGCAAGAGGGATGCAGAAAGAGGTTAGAGAAGTGCAGAAAGAAGCAACAGAGGTGCAGAAGGAGACGAGAACTGCAGGAAGAGGCAAGAGAGTTGCAGAAAAAGGAAACAGGGGTGCAGAGGCAAGAGAGGTGCAGAAAGAGGGAATAAGGGTGCAGAAAGAGGCAAGAGGAGTGCCGAAAGAAGCAAGAGAAGTGCAGAAAGAAGCAACAGAGGTGCAGAAAGAAGCAAGAGGGTACAGAAAGAGGCAAGAGATGCAGAAAGAAGCAACAGAGGTGCAGAAAGAGGCAAGAGAGGTGCAGAGAGAAGCAAGAGAGGTGCAGAAAGAAGCAAGAGAAGTTCAGAAAGAAGCAACAGAGGTGCAGAAAGAGGCAAGAGGGGTGCAGAAAGAGGCAAGAGAAGTGCAGAAGGAAGCAACAAAGGTGCAGAAAGATGTAAGAAAAGTGCCGAAAGAGGCAAGAGAGTTGCAGAGACAGGCAAAAGAGGTGGAGAAAGAGGGGACAGGGGTGCAGACAGAGTCAAGAGAGGTGCAGAAAGAACCAACAGAGGTACAGAAAGAGGCAAGATGGGTGCAGAAAAAGGCAACAGAAGTGCAGAAAAAAGCAAAATATGTACAGAAAGAGGCAAGAGGGGTGCAGAAAGAGGCAAGAGAGGAGCAGAAAGAGGCAAGAGAGGTTCACACAGAGACACGAAGGGTGCAGAAATTTGCAACAGAGGTGCAGAAAGAAGCAACAGAAGTGCAGAAAGAAGCAGCAGAGGTGCAGAAAGAGGCAAGAGGAGTTCAGACAGAGGCAAGAGAGGTAGAGAAAAAGGGAAGAGGGGTGCAGAAAGAGGGGTGCAGAAGTTTGCAAGACAGGTGCAGAAAGAAACAAGAGCAGTACAGAAACAACCCAGAGGGGTGCACAAAGATGCAAGAGTGGTGCAGAAAGAGGCAAGAGAAGTGCAGAAAGAAACAACAGAGGAGCAGAAAGAGGAAAGAGAACTGTAGAAAGAGGCAAGAGAGTTGCCAAAACAGGCAAGAGATGTGCAGAAAGAGGGAACAGGGGTGTAGAAAGAGGCAAGAGAGGTGCAGAAAGAGGGAAGAGAGGTATAGAAAGAGGGAAAAAGGGTGCAGAAAGAGGCAAGAGGGGTGCAGAAAGAAGCATGAGAGGTGCCGAAAGAAGGAAGAAGGGTACAGAAAGAGGCAAGATTTGTGCAGAAAGAAGCAACAGAAGTACAGAAAGAAGCAAGAGAAGTGCAGAAAAAAGCAACAGAGGTGCAGGAAGAGGCAGGAGTGGTGCAGAAAGAGGCAAGAGAAGTGCAGAAAGAGGCAAGAGAGTTGCAGAAACAGGCAAAAGGGGTGCAGAAAGAAGCAAGAGCAGTGCAGAAAGAACAAACAGAGGTGCAGAAGGAGGCAAGAGGGATGCAGAAAGAGGTTAGAGAAGTGCAGAAAGAAGCAACAGAGGTGTAGAAGGAGACAAGAGAACTGCAGGAAGAGGCAAGAGAGTTGCAGAAACAGGCAAGAGAGGTGCAGAAAAAGGAAACAGGGGTGCAGAAAGAGGCAAGAGAGGTGCAGAAAGAGGGAAGAAGGGTGCAGAAAGAGGCAAGAGGAATGCAGAAAGAAGCAAGAGAAGTGCAGAAAGAAGCAACAGAGGTGCAGAAAGAAGCAAGAGGGTGCAGAAAGAGGCAAGAGATGCAGAAAGAAGCAACAGAGGTCCAGAAAGAGGCAAGAGAGGTGCAGAAAGAGGGAAGAGGGGTGCAGAAAGAGGCAAGAGCAGTGCAGAAAGAACCAACAGAGGTGCAGAAAGAAGCAAGAGAAGTGCAGAAAGAAGCAACAGAGGTGCAGAAAGAGGCAAGAGGGGTGGAGAAAAAGGCAAGAGGGGTGCAGAAAGAAGCAACAGAGGTGCAGAAGGAGGCAAGAGAAGTGCAGAAAGAGGCAAGAGAGGTGCAGAAAGAGGCAAGAGAAATGCAGAAAGAAGCAAGAGAGGTGCAGAAAGAAGCAAGAGAAGTTCAGAAAGGAGCAACAGAGGTGCAGAAAGAGGCAAGAGGGGGCAGAAAGAGGCAAGAGAAGTGCAGAAGGAAGCAACAGAGGTGCAGAAAGAGGCAAGAAAAGTCAATCAATCAAGCAATCATGCGTTTGTTAAAGCATGACTACTCACCCGTGAGGGTCTCAAGGCGCTGGGGGAAGAGGGGTGCAGGTTCCAGCCCATCAAGGAGTGGGTCTGTCAAAGAGCCAAGTTTTGAGGTTTCTCGTGAAGATGGGGAGTGATGTTGTCTGTCTGAGGTGGAACGGTAGGGCGTTCCAGGCTCTGGCTGCAAAGAAGAAGGAGCGGCCTCCCAATCTGGTCTTTCTGGCATGGGGGACCACGGCGTAGGAGAGCTGGGTTGGTCGTAGGGTCCTTTGGGGTGCATGGAATTTGAGTCGGCTGTTCGGGTATGCTGGTCCGGTGTTGTGGAGGGCTTTGTGTGCGTGGGTGAGAATCTTGAAGGTGATTCTAGCCTCAATTGGGAGCCAGTGGAGTGTGCGCAGGTGCTGGGAGATATGTCTTGGCAGGTTGAGGACCAGTCTTGCGGCGGCGTTCTGGATGTATTGTAGCTTGCGGGTGAGGTTTTTGTTTATTCCGACATAGAGTGCGTTGCCGTAGTTGAGTCTGTTGGTGATGAGGGCGTGAGTGACGGTCTTTCTGTGCTCGAGGGGATCCATTTGAAGGTCTTACATAGGAGGCGGAGGGTGTAGAAGCAGGAGGATGCGACGGAGTTGATCTGGTGACCCTTGACCCTGCAAGGTAGGTCACTCCCCTCCGCACAGCACCGCCTGTGTGTCCTTGCCCCAGCTGCCGCTGCTGAGGAAGTTGGAGGCCCTCCTCCACCCGCAGGCTAACACCTGCGCCTTATCCCTGGTGGCCAGTGGTAGGCCGTAGGTTTGTACCTCATTGCTTGCCTTTATTGTATCCTTGTTTGCCTTTATTGTTTGCCTTCTGTTCCCCTCATTGCCCCCGTGTTTGTGAGCCCGTTTTGCCTTCTGTTCCCCTCGTTGCTCCCATTACTGTGAGCCCGTTTTGCCTTCTGTTCCCTTCGTTGCCCCATTACTGTGAACCCGTTTTGCCTTCTGTTCCCCTCGTTGCCCCGTGAGTGTGAGCCCGTTTTGCCTTCTGTTCCCTTCGTTGCCCCCATTACTGTGAGCCCGTTTTGCCTTCTGTTCCCCTCGTTGCCCCCATTACTGTGAGCCCGTTTTGCCTTCTGTTCCCTTCGTTGCCCCCATTACTGTGAGCCCGTTTTGCCTTCTGTTCCCTTCGATGCCCCCATTACTGTGAGCCCGTTTTGCCTTCTGTTCCCCTCGTTGCCCCCATTACTGTGAGCCCGTTTTGCCTTCTGTTCCCCTCGTTGCCCCCATTACTGTGAGCCCGTTTTGCCTTCTGTTCCCTTCGTTGCCCCCATTACTGTGAGCCCGTTTTGCCTTCTGTTCCCCTCGTTGCCCCCATTACTGTGAGCCCATTTTGCCTTCTGTTCCCCTCGTTGCCCCTGTAATTCTGTGCCCATTTTTTGCCTTCTGTTCCCTTCGTCGCCCCTCACCGCTCCCGCTCCAGCCGCTGCGTCCCCTGCGGCCCCGCCCACTGACCGCCCATTCGCTGCCCCTGCCCTGCCTCCCGCCTCCCAGCTGCTCCTCCCTCCCACCTCCCCATATATGGCGGCCGCTGTGCGGCCGCGCTGCTGGCGTGCCGAAGGCAAGCCCGTCTGCGCCTGGACCGCGCCCAGCACCAGAACTCCTGGTCCCCGCGCCCACCATGACGCCCAGCTCCGCTATGACTCCAGCACCCTCCACGCACTCAGCACCGGACGACGATCGCGCACCTGCTTCCTGGCCGCCCCGAAGCGCACCCAAGGACCCTTCTCCTGCTGGAACTGCAGCTTCACCAGCACCCAGCCCGCCAACCCGCCGACCGGGAACAAACCCAACCACCTCAGTTGCATTCTTCTCAACACCCGCTCCGCCCGCAAACATGCCGTGGAACTCTGGGACCTACTCGACTCAACCTCCCCTGACGTCGCATTCCTGACGGAGACCTGGCTGAACCCCTCCTCGGCACCCGACATCGCCATTGCCATCCCGGAAGGCTACAAGATCTCCCGCAGGGACCGCACCAACGGAGTAGGAGGAGGAATCGCCATCGTCCACAGGAACACTCTCAGAGTCTCGACCAACAACAACGACACCCTCAGCACTACCGAACACCTGCACTTCCAGATCCACACCGACCCCAACACCACCCTCAGAGGAACCCTCGTCTACAGACCCCCCGGTCCCCGACCACAGTTCAGTGACTCCATCACCGACTTCGTCAGCCCTCACGCCCTCGCCTCCACGGACTACATCCTCCTCGGGGACCTGAACTTCCACCTCGAGAACAACAACGACACCAACTCTACCACCCTGATCGACAACCTCGCCAACCTCGGACTCAGACAACTCGTCACAACTCCCACCCACTCCGCCGGCCACACGCTTGACCCCATTTCCTCCACAAGCTCCCACGTCACCTTCAGTCACACCACCGAACTCCACTGGACCGACCATCGCTGAATCCACTTCACCTTCCAGAAAGCCACCACGCACCACCGCACCCAACAGATGCCTCGCCGCTGCTGGAGCAAAGTCACCGAAGACCAGCTAACCACCACCCTAGCCCGGTGCCCACCAGCCGACCCAACCGACCCCGACACCGCCGCCCGCAACCTCAGACAGTGGATCAACGACTGCACCAACACCCTCGCCCCGCTCAAGAAACCCCCAACAGCCACACCAGCAAGAAAGCCAGCTGGTTCACTGAAGACTTCCGGGCCTCCAAGCAAACCTGCTGAAAGCTAGAGAAGAACTGGCACCGCGAACAAACACCGGACAGCTACGCAGCCCACAAGAACGCCACCCGCAGACACCATCACCTCATCAGATCCGCCAAAAGGGCCTCCTTCAAAGACCGCCTAGACAACAACACACACAACAGCAAAGAGCTCTTCAACATCGTGAAGGAACTCTCCAACCCCAGCTCCAACACCAACGACATCCCACCTTCGCAAGACCTGTGCAACTCGCTGGCCACCTTCTTCCATCGCAAGATCGCTGACATCCACGACAGCTTCAACACCACGATCGCCCCGACAACCACTGAGATCTCCGCCCCCACGACCAACATCCGCACCAACCGCCTGCTCTCCTGGACCAACATAAACGACGACGACACCATCAAGATCATTAACACCATCCACTCCGGATCTCCGTCAGACCCATGCCCACACCACATCTTCAACAAAGCCAGCACCGCCATTGCACCCCATCTCCGGAAAGCCATCAACATCTCCTTCGAGACAGCAACCTTCCCGGATAGCTGGAAGCACGCCGAGATCAACGCCTTACTCAAGAAACCCAAGGTGGACCCCAAGGACCTCAAGAACTTCCGGCCCATATCCCTGCTCCCGTTCCCGGTGAAGGTCATAGAGAAGACCGTCAACAAACAACTGACCCGCTACCTCGAGGAGAACAGCATCCTGGACCCGTCCCAGTCCGGGTTTCGCAGCAACCACAGCACCGAAACTGCCCTCATCGCCGCCACCGATGACATCAGGACCCTGCTAGACAACGGAGAGAACGCGGCCCTCATCCTCCTGGACCTGTCAACCGCCTTCGACATGGTATGCCACCACACACTACGCACACGCCTCCACACGCCGGAATCCAACAGAAGGCCCTGGACTGGACCACCTCCTTCCTCTCCGGCAGAACACAGAGCGTCCGCCTCCCCCCCTTCCGCTCCGAGGCCACCGAGATCATCTGCGGCGTACCCCAGGGCTCGTCCCTCAGCCCAATGCTGTTCAACATCTACATGGCACCACTCGCCCACGTCGCCCGACTGCACGACCTCAACATCATCTCTTACGCCGATGACACCCAGCTGATTCTCTCCCTCACCAAAGACCCCCACACCGCCAAAACAAACCTCCACGAAGGAATGAAGGCCGTCGCCGAATGGATGAGGAACAGCCGACTGAAGCTGAACTCTGACAAGACGGAGGTCCTCATCCTCGGATCCACCCCCTCGGCCTGGGACGACTCCTGGTGGCCGACCGCACTGGGAACAGCTCCAACACCCACCGACCACGCACGCAACCTAGGAGTCATCCTCGACTCCACCCTCTCCATGACTAAGCAGGTCAACGCCGTCTCTTCCTCCTGCTTCAACACCCTCCGCATGCTCCGCAAGATCTACAAGTGGATCCCCACCGAAACGAGAAGAACGGTCACCCAGGCCCTCGTCAGCAGCAGGCTGGACTACGGAAACGCCCTCTACGCTGGAGCCTCTGCCAAACTCCTGAAGCGGCTGCAACACATCCAGAACGCCTCTGCACGCCTGATCCTCGACATCCCTCGCCGCAGCCACATCACCCCTCACCTGAGAGACCTGCACTGGCTCCCCGTCAACAAGAGGATAACCTTCAAGCTCCTCACCCACGCACACAAGGCACTCCACAACACCGGACCTGCGTACCTCAACAGACGACTCAGCCTCTACACCCCCGCCCGCCAGCTTCGCTCCGCCGACCTCGCCACAATCCCCCACATCCGAAGAGCGACCTCCGGTGGCAGATCCTTCTCCCACCTCGCCGCCAAAACCTGGAACACCCTCCCCATCCACCTACGGCAGACCCAAGACCTGCTGACCTTCAGAAGACTCCTCAAGACCTGGCTCTTCGAGCAGTAGCAGCACCCCTCCCCCCCCAGCGCCTTGAGACCCTCACGGGTATGTAGTGCGCTCTACAAATGCTATGATTGATTGATTGATTGATTGATTGATCTTGAGCTCAGAGTCCAGGATGATTCCAAGGTTGCGTGCTTGGTCCTTGGGGGTGGGTGGGCTTCTGAGGGTGGGGGGCCACCAGGTGTCGTTCCAGGCATTGGGGTGTGGGCCCATGATGAGTACTTTTGTTTTGTCAGTGTTGAGTTGTAGGCAGCTGCTTTTCATCCATTTGGCGACGGCTTCCATGCCTTCTTGAAAGTTGTGTTTTGCTGCATTGGGTTCGTTGGATAAGGAGAGGATGAGTTGGTTGTCGTCTGCGTATGAAACAATGTTAAGTCCGTGGGTTCTGACGATGGGGGCGAGCGGAGCCATGTAGAAGTTGAAGAGCGTGGGGCTGAGGGAGGACCCCTGGGGGACTCCGCAGGTGGTTGGTGTAGGGTCCAAGAGGAAAGGAGGGAGTCTGACCCGCTGCGTTCTGCCGGAGAGGAAAGAGTGGATCCAGTTGAGGGCCTTGTCCCGGATCCCTGCATCGTAGAGTCTCCGTGTTAGGGTGTGGTGGGAGACTGTTTCGAAGGACGCTGAAAGGTCGAGGAGGATGAGGGCTACTGTTTCTCCTCTGTCCAGGAGGGAGCGGATGTCGTCTGTTGCGGTGAGGAGGGCAGTTTCTGTGCTGTGGTTTGTTCTGAAGCCGGATTGGGAGGAGTCGAGGATGTTGTGCTCTTCGATGAAGGTAGCGAGTTGGTTGTTAATGGCTTTCTTGATGACTTTCGCTGGGAACGGGAGCAGGGAGACGGGTCTGTAGTTTTTGAGGTCGGTGGGGTCCGCCGAGGGCTTCTTCAGGAGGGGTTGATCTCGGCATGTTTCGAGTTGTCGGGGAAGGAGGCTTTCGCCAGGGAGCGGTTGATGGTGTGGCGAAGCATGGGTGCGATGGTGTCGGCGGCTCTGTTGAAGATGTGGTGGGGGCAGGGGTCTGTGGGGGCCCCAGAGTAGATTGACTTCATCGTCTTCAGTGTGTCTTCGGTGGTGAGGGCTGTCCAGCTGTTAATCATTGGCTTCAGGGTGTCAGGGGTGGCTGGTGAGGGTTCAGTGTGTTGGTTGTCTTCGTCGAAGTTGTCGTAGATGTTCTTGATTTTGTGGTGGAAGAATGTGCTGAATTTGTTGCAGAGGTCTTGTGCGGGAGGAATGTCAGTAGACTCGCTGGTGGGTTGGGCGAACTCCTTGATGATGCTGAAGAGTTCTTTGCTGTTGTGTGCGTGTGTGGAGATTCTGTCTTCGATCGCTGTTTTTCTCGTATTTCTGATGAGTTGGTGGTGGGCGTTGGTGGCGGCTCTAAAGTTGTTGTGGGTTTCTGTGGATTTGGAGTTCCTCCAGGCCTTTTCGAGGCGGTGGCATGTGGGTCTGGACTCTCGGAGTTCGGTGGTAAACCAACTGGCTTTCTTGGTGTGTGTGTTGTTGTTCTTCTTGAGGGGGCTATGGTGTTGGCGCTGTTGGAGATCCATCTGTGCAGAGTACGGGCTGCGGTGTTGGGGTCGTCGTCTTCCACGGTGGTTGGGGTGGAGTTGCCGAGTGAGGAGGTGAGCTGGTCGGCGGTGATTTTGGTCCAGTTTCTTCGTGGGAGCAGGTGCTGGTGTCTGTGGATGGTGGGTGTTCTGAAGGTGAAGTGGATGCATCGATGGTCTGATCCACGGGAGTTCGGTGGTATGGCTGAAAGTGATGGAGTTTCCTGTTGTGAAGAGGGGGTCTAGGGTGTGTCCTGCTGAGTGCGTGGGTTCGGTCATGATCTGGCGGAGTCCAATGTTGTGGAGGTTGTCCAGGAGGGATGTGGTGTTGGGGTCTAGTTGGTTGTCGAGGTGGAAGTTGAGGTCTCCCAGCAGGGTGTAGTTGGTGGATGCGATGGCTTGCGGGAGATGATGTCCGTGATGGAGTTGGTGAAAGGTCCGTGGGATTGGGGGTCAGTAGACGAGAGTTCCTCGGAGGGTGGTGGTAGGGCTGGCCTATATCTTAAAGTGTAGGTGTTCCATCAGGTCTGTGGGCTCATCGGGGAGTGTGCTCAGCCAGAGGGTGGATTTGTGGATGATGGCGATTCCTCCTCCCGGGCGGGTGGGGCGGTCCTTCTGGGAGATCTTGTATCCTTGGGGAATGGCGATGGCGATGTCCGGTCCCGAGGTGGTGTTGGTCCAGGTTTCGGTGAAGAATGCTATGTCCAGGGTGGTGCTGTCGAGGAGGTCCCAGATTTCGGTGGCGTGTTTGTGGAGTGATCAGACGTTGAGGAGGATGCATTGCAGGGTCTTTGGTTTGGTTGTGTTCTTGCGGGCGGGTTGTGCTGGGTCCGTGTTCCTGGCGGTGCTGCAGGTGTGCTGGCAGCAGTGACAGCCGAAGGGTCCGTGGGTGTCGGCTGGTGATGCTAGCTTGCAGTTGTTGTTGCGGCCTGGGTTGAGTGCGTGGAGTGCCGCTGGGTTGTAGCACTGGCGGTGCGGAGGTCCAGGGTTCCTGGCGCTGGTCGCGATTGGGTAGCGGACGGGCACAGACAGGCTTGCCTTTCGCATGCCTTCGGCGCGCCACTGGCGCACCCACTGCACGCGTCTGTTGCGCGGCCGCACAGCGGCCGCCATTAACTAGGGGTCGGGGAGGGCTGGACAGCTGGGAGGCGGGAGCGGGGAGGGGAACTGGCTCAGGCTGGTCACACTGGGGGGAGGGGCCGCAGGGGCAGCAGCGGCAGGAAAAATGGGGGAAGCAAGCAAAAGAAGAGGAAAAATGTAAAGAGTGAAAGGGTGAAAAAAGAAAAGAGAAAGATATACAGAGTAAAAGAGTGAAAAGAATAAAGGGTGAAACGGAGCAGAAAGCAGAAGAAAAATGCAATAAAGAGTGAGAGGGTGAGAAAGCTAAAGGGTGAAAATGGAGCAGAAAGGAGAGGTTGAAGGGGGCAGAAAGCGGAGCGAGAGAAAGGAGTCAGAGGTCCACTGGACCATCAGGGATGAGGTGCAGGTATAACCTGTGGGTAGAGGAGGGCCTCAAACACAAAACACTACGGGAGTGCAGGGGCTCAGGAGAGGCCTCACTTAATGGTGGAGCTGCGAGGGTGGGAGAGCAATTTCACTGACAATGAGTCAGAAAGAGGAAAGAGAGTTACAGAAACAGTCAAAAGAGGTGCAGAAAGAGGGAACAGGGGTGCAGACAGAGGCAAGAGAGGTGCAGAAAGAACCAACAGAGATGCAGAAAGAGGCAAGAGGGGTGCAGAAATGTACAAAAGAGTAGCAGACAGAACCAAGAACAGTGCAGAAAGAACGAACAGAGGTGCAGAAAGAGGCAAGAGGGGTGCAGAAAGAGGCAAGAGAAGTGCAGAAAAAAGCAAAAGAGGTGCAGAAAGAGGGGTGCAGAAAGAGGCAAGAGAGGAGCAGAAAGAGGCAAGAGAGGTGCACACAGAGGCAGGAGGGGTGCAGAAATTCACAAGAGAGGTGTAGAAAGAAGCAAGAGAAGTGCAGAAAGAAGCAACAGAGGTGCAGAAAGAGGTAAGAGGGGTGCAGAAAGAAACAAGAGAAGTGCAGAAAGAAGCAAGAGAGGTGCACAAAGAGGCAAGAGTGGTACAGAAAGAGGCAAGAGAAGTACAGAAAGAAGCAACAGAGGTGCAGAAAGAGGCAAGAAAACTGTAGAAAGAGGCAAGAGAGTTGCCGAAACAGGCAAGAGATGTGCAGAAAGAGGGAACAGGGGTGTAGAAAGAGGCAAGAGAGGTACAGAAAGAGGGAAGAGAGGTGTAGTAGGAGGGAAGAAGGGTGCAGAAAGAGGCAAGAGGGTGCAGAAAGAAGCAAGAGAGGTGCAGATAGAGGGAAGAAGGGTGCAGAAAGAGGCAAGACGTGCAGAAAGAAGCAACAGAATTGCAGAAAGAAGCAACAGAGGTGCAGAAAGAGGCAAGAGGGGTGCAGAAAGAGGCAAGAGAAGTGCAGAAAGATACAGGAGAGTAGCAGAAACAGGCAAATGAGGTGCAGAAAGAAGCAAGAGCAGTGCAGAAAGAACCAACAGAGGTGCAGAAGGAAGCAGGAGGGATGCAGAAAGAGGCAAGAGAAGTGCAGAAAGAAGCAACAGGGGTACAGAAGGAGACAAGAGAACTGCAGGAAGAGGCAAAAGAGTTGTAAAAACAGGCAAGAGAGGTACAGAAAAAGGGAACAGGGGTGCAGAAAGAGGGAAGAAGGGTGCAGAAAGAGGCAAGTGGAGTGCAGAAAGAAGCAAGAGAAGTGCAGAAAGAAGCAAGAGAAGTTCAGAAATAAGCAACAGAGGTGCAGAAAAAAGCGAGAGGGTACAGAAAGAGGCAAGAGATGCAGAAAGAAGCAACAGAGATGCAGAAAGAGGCAAGAGAGGTGCAGAAAGAGGGAAGAGGGGTGCAGAAAGAGGCAAGAGCAGTGCAGAAAGAACCAACAGAGGTGCAGAAAGAAGCAAGAGAAGTGCAGAAAGAAGCAACAGAGGTGCAGAAAGAGGCAAGAGGGGTGGAGAAAAAGGCAAGAGGGGTGCAGAAAGAAGCAACAGAGGTGCAGAAGGAGGCAAGAGAAGTGCAGAAAGAGGCAAGAGAGGTGCAGAAAGAGGCAAGAGAAATGCAGAAAGAAGCAAGAGAGGTGCAGAAAGAAGCAAGAGAAGTTCAGAAAGGAGCAACAGAGGTGCAGAAAGAGGCAAGAGGGGGCAGAAAGAGGCAAGAGAAGTGCAGAAGGAAGCAACAGAGGTGCAGAAAGAGGCAAGAAAAGTCAATCAATCAAGCAATCATGCGTTTGTTAAAGCATGACTACTCACCCGTGAGGGTCTCAAGGCGCTGGGGGGGAAGAGGGGTGCAGGTTCCAGCCCATCAAGGAGTGGGTCTGTCAAAGAGCCAAGTTTTGAGGTTTCTCGTGAAGATGGGGAGTGATGTTGTCTGTCTGAGGTGGAACGGTAGGGCGTTCCAGGCTCTGGCTGCAAAGAAGAAGGAGCGGCCTCCCAATCTGGTCTTTCTGGCATGGGGGACCACGGCGTAGGAGAGCTGGGTTGGTCGTAGGGTCCTTTGGGGTGCATGGAATTTGAGTCGGCTGTTCGGGTATGCTGGTCCGGTGTTGTGGAGGGCTTTGTGTGCGTGGGTGAGAATCTTGAAGGTGATTCTAGCCTCAATTGGGAGCCAGTGGAGTGTGCGCAGGTGCTGGGAGATATGTCTTGGCAGGTTGAGGACCAGTCTTGCGGCGGCGTTCTGGATGTATTGTAGCTTGCGGGTGAGGTTTTTGTTTATTCCGACATAGAGTGCGTTGCCGTAGTTGAGTCTGTTGGTGATGAGGGCGTGAGTGACGGTCTTTCTGTGCTCGAGGGGATCCATTTGAAGGTCTTACATAGGAGGCGGAGGGTGTAGAAGCAGGAGGATGCGACGGAGTTGATCTGGTGACCCTTGACCCTGCAAGGTAGGTCACTCCCCTCCGCACAGCACCGCCTGTGTGTCCTTGCCCCAGCTGCCGCTGCTGAGGAAGTTGGAGGCCCTCCTCCACCCGCAGGCTAACACCTGCGCCTTATCCCTGGTGGCCAGTGGTAGGCCGTAGGTTTGTACCTCATTGCTTGCCTTTATTGTATCCTTGTTTGCCTTTATTGTTTGCCTTCTGTTCCCCTCATTGCCCCCGTGTTTGTGAGCCCGTTTTGCCTTCTGTTCCCCTCGTTGCTCCCATTACTGTGAGCCCGTTTTGCCTTCTGTTCCCTTCGTTGCCCCATTACTGTGAACCCGTTTTGCCTTCTGTTCCCCTCGTTGCCCCCGTGAGTGTGAGCCCGTTTTGCCTTCTGTTCCCTTCGTTGCCCCCATTACTGTGAGCCCGTTTTGCCTTCTGTTCCCCTCGTTGCCCCCATTACTGTGAGCCCGTTTTGCCTTCTGTTCCCTTCGTTGCCCCCATTACTGTGAGCCCGTTTTGCCTTCTGTTCCCTTCGATGCCCCCATTACTGTGAGCCCGTTTTGCCTTCTGTTCCCCTCGTTGCCCCCATTACTGTGAGCCCGTTTTGCCTTCTGTTCCCCTCGTTGCCCCCATTACTGTGAGCCCGTTTTGCCTTCTGTTCCCTTCGTTGCCCCCATTACTGTGAGCCCGGTTTGCCTTCTGTTCCCCTCGTTGCCCCCATTACTGTGAGCCCATTTTGCCTTCTGTTCCCCTCGTTGCCCCTGTAATTCTGTGCCCATTTTTTGCTTTCTGTTCCCTTCGTCGCCCCTCACCGCTCCCGCTCCAGCCGCTGCGTCCCCTGCGGCCCCGCCCACTGACCGCCCATTCGCTGCCCCTGCCCTGCCTCCCGCCTCCCAGCTGCTCCTCCCTCCCACCTCCCCATATATGGCGGCCGCTGTGCGGCCGCGCTGCTGGCGCGCCGAAGGCAAGCCCGTCTGCGCCTGGACCGCGCCCAGCACCAGAACTCCTGGTCCCCGCGCCCACCATGACGCCCAGCTCCGCTATGACTCCAGCACCCTCCACGCACTCAGCACCGGACGACGATCGCGCACCTGCTTCCTGGCCGCCCCGAAGCGCACCCAAGGACCCTTCTCCTGCTGGAACTGCAGCTTCACCAGCACCCAGCCCGCCAACCCGCCGACCGGGAACAAACCCAACCACCTCAGTTGCATTCTTCTCAACACCCGCTCCGCCCGCAAACATGCCGTGGAACTCTGGGACCTACTTGACTCAACCTCCCTGACGTCGCATTCCTGACGGAGACCTGGCTGAACCCCTCCTCGGCACCCGACATCGCCATTGCCATCCCGGAAGGCTACAAGATCTCCCGCAGGGACCGCACCAACGGAGTAGGAGGAGGAATCGCCATCGTCCACAGGAACACTCTCAGAGTCTCGACCAACAACAACGACACCCTCAGCACTACCGAACACCTGCACTTCCAGATCCACACCGACCCCAACACCACCCTCAGAGGAACCCTCGTCTACAGACCCCCGGTCCCCGACCACAGTTCAGTGACTCCATCACCGACTTCGTCAGCCCTCACGCCCTCGCCTCCACGGACTACATCCTCCTCGGGGACCTGAACTTCCACCTCGAGAACAACAACGACACCAACTCTACCACCCTGATCGACAACCTCGCCAACCTCGGACTCAGACAACTCGTCACAACTCCCACCCACTCCGCCGGCCACACGCTTGACCCCATTTCCTCCACAAGCTCCCACGTCACCTTCAGTCACACCACCGAACTCCACTGGACCGACCATCGCTGAATCCACTTCACCTTCCAGAAAGCCACCACGCACCACCGCACCCAACAGATGCCTCGCCGCTGCTGGAGCAAAGTCACCGAAGACCAGCTAACCACCACCCTAGCCCGGTGCCCACCAGCCGACCCAACCGACCCCGACACCGCCGCCCGCAACCTCAGACAGTGGATCAACGACTGCACCAACACCCTCGCCCCGCTCAAGAAACCCCCCAACAGCCACACCAGCAAGAAAGCCAGCTGGTTCACTGAAGACTTCCGGGCCTCCAAGCAAACCTGCTGAAAGCTAGAGAAGAACTGGCACCGCGAACAAACACCGGACAGCTACGCAGCCCACAAGAACGCCACCCGCAGACACCATCACCTCATCAGATCCGCCAAAAGGGCCTCCTTCAAAGACCGCCTAGACAACAACACACACAACAGCAAAGAGCTCTTCAACATCGTGAAGGAACTCTCCAACCCCAGCTCCAACACCAACGACATCCCACCTTCGCAAGACCTGTGCAACTCGCTGGCCACCTTCTTCCATCGCAAGATCGCTGACATCCACGACAGCTTCAACACCACGATCGCCCCGACAACCACTGAGATCTCCGCCCCCACGACCAACATCCGCACCAACCGCCTGCTCTCCTGGACCAACATAAACGACGACGACACCATCAAGATCATTAACACCATCCACTCCGGATCTCCGTCAGACCCATGCCCACACCACATCTTCAACAAAGCCAGCACCGCCATTGCACCCCATCTCCGGAAAGCCATCAACATCTCCTTCGAGACAGCAACCTTCCCGGATAGCTGGAAGCACGCCGAGATCAACGCCTTACTCAAGAAACCCAAGGTGGACCCCAAGGACCTCAAGAACTTCCGGCCCATATCCCTGCTCCCGTTCCCGGTGAAGGTCATAGAGAAGACCGTCAACAAACAACTGACCCGCTACCTCGAGGAGAACAGCATCCTGGACCCGTCCCAGTCCGGGTTTCGCAGCAACCACAGCACCGAAACTGCCCTCATCGCCGCCACCGATGACATCAGGACCCTGCTAGACAACGGAGAGAACGCGGCCCTCATCCTCCTGGACCTGTCAACCGCCTTCGACATGGTATGCCACCACACACTACGCACACGCCTCCACACGCCGGAATCCAACAGAAGGCCCTGGACTGGACCACCTCCTTCCTCTCCGGCAGAACACAGAGCGTCCGCCTCCCCCCCTTCCGCTCTGAGGCCACCGAGATCATCTGCGGCGTACCCCAGGGCTCGTCCCTCAGCCCAATGCTGTTCAACATCTACATGGCACCACTCGCCCACGTCGCCCGACTGCACGACCTCAACATCATCTCTTACGCCGATGACACCCAGCTGATTCTCTCCCTCACCAAAGACCCCCACACCGCCAAAACAAACCTCCACGAAGGAATGAAGGCCGTCGCCGAATGGATGAGGAACAGCCGACTGAAGCTGAACTCTGACAAGACGGAGGTCCTCATCCTCGGATCCACCCCCTCGGCCTGGGACGACTCCTGGTGGCCGACCGCACTGGGAACAGCTCCAACACCCACCGACCACGCACGCAACCTAGGAGTCATCCTCGACTCCACCCTCTCCATGACTAAGCAGGTCAACGCCGTCTCTTCCTCCTGCTTCAACACCCTCCGCATGCTCCGCAAGATCTACAAGTGGATCCCCACCGAAACGAGAAGAACGGTCACCCAGGCCCTCGTCAGCAGCAGGCTGGACTACGGAAACGCCCTCTACGCTGGAGCCTCTGCCAAACTCCTGAAGCGGCTGCAACACATCCAGAACGCCTCTGCACGCCTGATCCTCGACATCCCTCGCCGCAGCCACATCACCCCTCACCTGAGAGACCTGCACTGGCTCCCCGTCAACAAGAGGATAACCTTCAAGCTCCTCACCCACGCACACAAGGCACTCCACAACACCGGACCTGCGTACCTCAACAGACGACTCAGCCTCTACACCCCCGCCCGCCAGCTTCGCTCCGCCGACCTCGCCACAATCCCCACATCCGAAGAGCGACCTCCGGTGGCAGATCCTTCTCCCACCTCGCCGCCAAAACCTGGAACACCCTCCCCATCCACCTACGGCAGACCCAAGACCTGCTGACCTTCAGAAGACTCCTCAAGACCTGGCTCTTCGAGCAGTAGCAGCACCCCTCCCCCCCCAGCGCCTTGAGACCCTCACGGGTATGTAGTGCGCTCTACAAATGCTATGATTGATTGATTGATTGATTGATTGATTGATCTTGAGCTCAGAGTCCAGGATGATTCCAAGGTTGCGTGCTTGGTCCTTGGGGGTGGGTGGGCTTCTGAGGGTGGGGGGCCACCAGGTGTCGTTCCAGGCATTGGGGTGTGGGCCCATGATGAGTACTTTTGTTTTGTCAGTGTTGAGTTGTAGGCAGCTGCTTTTCATCCATTTGGCGACGGCTTCCATGCCTTCTTGAAAGTTGTGTTTTGCTGCATTGGGTTCGTTGGATAAGGAGAGGATGAGTTGGTTGTCGTCTGCGTATGAAACAATGTTAAGTCCGTGGGTTCTGACGATGGGGGCGAGCGGAGCCATGTAGAAGTTGAAGAGCGTGGGGCTGAGGGAGGACCCCTGGGGGACTCCGCAGGTGGTTGGTGTAGGGTCCAAGAGGAAAGGAGGGAGTCTGACCCGCTGCGTTCTGCCGGAGAGGAAAGAGTGGATCCAGTTGAGGGCCTTGTCCCGGATCCCTGCATCGTAGAGTCTCCGTGTTAGGGTGTGGTGGGAGACTGTTTCGAAGGACGCTGAAAGGTCGAGGAGGATGAGGGCTACTGTTTCTCCTCTGTCCAGGAGGGAGCGGATGTCGTCTGTTGCGGTGAGGAGGGCAGTTTCTGTGCTGTGGTTTGTTCTGAAGCCGGATTGGGAGGAGTCGAGGATGTTGTGCTCTTCGATGAAGGTAGCGAGTTGGTTGTTAATGGCTTTCTTGATGACTTTCGCTGGGAACGGGAGCAGGGAGACGGGTCTGTAGTTTTTGAGGTCGGTGGGGTCCGCCGAGGGCTTCTTCAGGAGGGGTTGATCTCGGCATGTTTCGAGTTGTCGGGGAAGGAGGCTTTCGCCAGGGAGCGGTTGATGGTGTGGCGAAGCATGGGTGCGATGGTGTCGGCGGCTCTGTTGAAGATGTGGTGGGGGCAGGGGTCTGTGGGGGCCCCAGAGTAGATTGACTTCATCGTCTTCAGTGTGTCTTCGGTGGTGAGGGCTGTCCAGCTGTTAATCATTGGCTTCAGGGTGTCAGGGGTGGCTGGTGAGGGTTCAGTGTGTTGGTTGTCTTCGTCGAAGTTGTCGTAGATGTTCTTGATTTTGTGGTGGAAGAATGTGCTGAATTTGTTGCAGAGGTCTTGTGCGGGAGGAATGTCAGTAGACTCGCTGGTGGGTTGGGCGAACTCCTTGATGATGCTGAAGAGTTCTTTGCTGTTGTGTGCGTGTGTGGAGATTCTGTCTTCGATCGCTGTTTTTCTCGTATTTCTGATGAGTTGGTGGTGGGCGTTGGTGGCGGCTCTAAAGTTGTTGTGGGTTTCTGTGGATTTGGAGTTCCTCCAGGCCTTTTCGAGGCGGTGGCATGTGGGTCTGGACTCTCGGAGTTCGGTGGTAAACCAACTGGCTTTCTTGGTGTGTGTGTTGTTGTTCTTCTTGAGGGGGCTATGGTGTTGGCGCTGTTGGAGATCCATCTGTGCAGAGTACGGGCTGCGGTGTTGGGGTCGTCGTCTTCCACGGTGGTTGGGGTGGAGTTGCCGAGTGAGGAGGTGAGCTGGTCGGCGGTGATTTTGGTCCAGTTTCTTCGTGGGAGCAGGTGCTGGTGTCTGTGGATGGTGGGTGTTCTGAAGGTGAAGTGGATGCATCGATGGTCTGTCCACGGGAGTTCGGTGGTATGGCTGAAAGTGATGGAGTTTCCTGTTGTGAAGAGGGGGTCTAGGGTGTGTCCTGCTGAGTGCGTGGGTTCGGTCATGATCTGGCGGAGTCCAATGTTGTGGAGGTTGTCCAGGAGGGATGTGGTGTTGGGGTCTAGTTGGTTGTCGAGGTGGAAGTTGAGGTCTCCCAGCAGGGTGTAGTTGGTGGATGCGATGGCTTGCGGGAGATGATGTCCGTGATGGAGTTGGTGAAAGGTCCGTGGGATTGGGGGTCAGTAGACGAGAGTTCCTCGGAGGGTGGTGGTAGGGCTGGCCTATATCTTAAAGTGTAGGTGTTCCATCAGGTCTGTGGGCTCATCGGGGAGTGTGCTCAGCCAGAGGGTGGATTTGTGGATGATGGCGATTCCTCCTCCCGGGCGGGTGGGGCGGTCCTTCTGGGAGATCTTGTATCCTTGGGGAATGGCGATGGCGATGTCCGGTCCCGAGGTGGTGTTGGTCCAGGTTTCGGTGAAGAATGCTATGTCCAGGGTGGTGCTGTCGAGGAGGTCCCAGATTTCGGTGGCGTGTTTGTGGAGTGATCAGACGTTGAGGAGGATGCATTGCAGGGTCTTTGGTTTGGTTGTGTTCTTGCGGGCGGGTTGTGCTGGGTCCGTGTTCCTGGCGGTGCTGCAGGTGTGCTGGCAGCAGTGACAGCCGAAGGGTCCGTGGGTGTCGGCTGGTGATGCTAGCTTGCAGTTGTTGTTGCGGCCTGGGTTGAGTGCGTGGAGTGCCGCTGGGTTGTAGCACTGGCGGTGCGGAGGTCCAGGGTTCCTGGCGCTGGTCGCGATTGGGTAGCGGACGGGCACAGACAGGCTTGCCTTTCGCATGCCTTCGGCGCGCCACTGGCGCACCCACTGCACGCGTCTGTTGCGCGGCCGCACAGCGGCCGCCATTAACTAGGGGTCGGGGAGGGCTGGACAGCTGGGAGGCGGGAGCGGGGAGGGGAACTGGCTCAGGCTGGTCACACTGGGGGAGGGGCCGCAGGGCAGCAGCGGCAGGAAAAATGGGGAAGCAAGCAAAAGAAGAGGAAAAATGTAAAGAGTGAAAGGGTGAAAAAAGAAAAGAGAAAGATATACAGAGTAAAAGAGTGAAAAGAATAAAGGGGTGAAACGGAGCAGAAAGCAGAAGAAAAATGCAATAAAGAGTGAGAGGGTGAGAAAGCTAAAGGGTGAAAATGGAGCAGAAAGGAGAGGTTGAAGGGGGCAGAAAGCGGAGGCGAGAGAAAGGAGTCAGAGGTCCACTGGACCATCAGGGATGAGGTGCAGGTATAACCTGTGGGTAGAGGAGGGCCTCAAACACAAAACACTACGGGAGTGCAGGGGCTCAGGAGAGGCCTCACTTAATGGTGGAGCTGCGAGGGTGGGAGAGCAATTTCACTGACAATGAGTCAGAAAGAGGAAAGAGAGTTACAGAAACAGTCAAAAGAGGTGCAGAAAGAGGGAACAGGGGTGCAGACAGAGGCAAGAGAGGTGCAGAAAGAACCAACAGAGATGCAGAAAGAGGCAAGAGGGGTGCAGAAATGTACAAAAGAGTAGCAGACAGAACCAAGAACAGTGCAGAAAGAACGAACAGAGGTGCAGAAAGAGGCAAGAGGGGTGCAGAAAGAGGCAAGAGAAGTGCAGAAAAAAGCAAAAGAGGTGCAGAAAGAGGGGTGCAGAAAGAGGCAAGAGAGGAGCAGAAAGAGGCAAGAGAGGTGCACACAGAGGCAGGAGGGGTGCAGAAATTCACAAGAGAGGTGTAGAAAGAAGCAAGAGAAGTGCAGAAAGAAGCAACAGAGGTGCAGAAAGAGGTAAGAGGGGTGCAGAAAGAAACAAGAGAAGTGCAGAAAGAAGCAAGAGAGGTGCACAAAGAGGCAAGAGTGGTACAGAAAGAGGCAAGAGAAGTACAGAAAGAAGCAACAGAGGTGCAGAAAGAGGCAAGAAAACTGTAGAAAGAGGCAAGAGAGTTGCCGAAACAGGCAAGAGATGTGCAGAAAGAGGGAACAGGGGTGTAGAAAGAGGCAAGAGAGGTACAGAAAGAGGGAAGAGAGGTGTAGTAGGAGGGAAGAAGGGTGCAGAAAGAGGCAAGAGGGTGCAGAAAGAAGCAAGAGAGGTGCAGATAGAGGGAAGAAGGGTGCAGAAAGAGGCAAGACGTGCAGAAAGAAGCAACAGAATTGCAGAAAGAAGCAACAGAGGTGCAGAAAGAGGCAAGAGGGGTGCAGAAAGAGGCAAGAGAAGTGCAGAAAGATACAGGAGAGTAGCAGAAACAGGCAAATGAGGTGCAGAAAGAAGCAAGAGCAGTGCAGAAAGAACCAACAGAGGTGCAGAAGGAAGCAGGAGGGATGCAGAAAGAGGCAAGAGAAGTGCAGAAAGAAGCAACAGGGGTACAGAAGGAGACAAGAGAACTGCAGGAAGAGGCAAAAGAGTTGTAAAAACAGGCAAGAGAGGTACAGAAAAAGGGAACAGGGGTGCAGAAAGAGGGAAGAAGGGTGCAGAAAGAGGCAAGTGGAGTGCAGAAAGAAGCAAGAGAAGTGCAGAAAGAAGCAAGAGAAGTTCAGAAATAAGCAACAGAGGTGCAGAAAAAGCGAGAGGGTACAGAAAGAGGCAAGAGATGCAGAAAGAAGCAACAGAGATGCAGAAAGAGGCAAGAGAGGTTCAGAAAGAGGGAAGAGGGGTGCAGAAAGAGGCAAGAGCAGTGCAGAAAGAACCAACAGACGTGCAGAAAGAAGCAAGAGAAATGCAGAAAGAAGTGACAGAGGTGCAGAAAGAGGCAAGAGGGGTGCAGAAAGAGGCAAGACAAGTGCATAAGGAAGCAACAGAGGTGCAGAAAAAGGAAAGAAAAATGTAAAAAGAGGCAAGAGAGTTACAGAAACAGGCAAAAGAGGTGCAGAAAGAGGGAGCAGGGGTGCAGACAGAGGCAAGAGAGGTGCAGAAAGAACCAACAGAGGTGCAGAAAGAGGCAAGAGGGGTGCAGAAATGTGCAAGAGAGTAGCAGACAGACGCAAGAGCAGTGCAGAAAGAACCAACAGAGGTGCAGAAAGAGGCAAGAGGTGTGCAGAAAGAGGCAAGAGAAGTGCAGAAAGAACCAACATAGGTGCAGAAGGAGGCAAGAGAACTGCAGAAAGGGATGGGATTTGCAGAAACAGGCAAGAGAGGTGCAGAAACAGGCAAGAGAGGTGCAGAAAGAGGCAAGAGAGTTGCAGAAACAGGCAAGAGAGGTGCAAAAACAGGCAAGAGAGGTGCAGAAAAAGTAAACAGGGGTGCGGAAAGAGGCAAGAGAGGTGCAGAAAGAGGGAAGAAGGGTGCAGAAAGAGGCAAGAGGGGTGAAGGAAGAAGCAACAGAAGTGCAGAAAGAAGAAAGAGAAGTGCAGAAAGAAGCAACAGAGGTGCAGAAAGAGGCAAGATGGGTGCAGAAAGAGGCAATAGAGGTACAGAAAGAACCAACAGAGGTGCAGAAGGAGGCAAGAGGGGTGCAGAAAGAGGCAAGAGGGGTGCAGAAATTTCCAAGAGAGGTGCACAAAGAAGCAAGAGCAGTGCAGAAAGAAACAACAGAGGTTCAGAAGGAGCCAAGAGGGGTACAGAAAGAGGCAAAAGAAGTGCAGAAACAAGCAAAAGAGATGCGGACAGAGGCAAGAAAGCTGCAGAAAGAGGCGACAGGGGTGCAGAAAGAGGCAAGAGGGATACAGAAATTTGCATGAGAGGTGCAGAAAGAAGCAAGAGCAGTGTAGAAAGAAGCAAGAGAAGTTCAGAAAGAAGCAAGAGAGGTGCACAAAGAGGCAAGAGGGGTACAGAAAGAGGCAGAAGGGGTGCAGAAAATAGGAAGAGAACTGCAGAAAGAAGCAACAGAAGTGCTGAAAGAGGCACGAAGGGTGCAGAAAGAGGAAGGAGAATTGCAGGAAGAAGCAACAGAGGTACAGAAAGAGGCAAGAGTGGTGCAGAAAGAACCAACAGAGGTGTGAAGGAGGCAAGAGGGGTGCAGAAAGAGGCAAGAGGGGTGCAGAAAGAGGCAAGAGCAGTGCAGAAAGAACCAACAGACGTGCAGAAAGAAGCAAGAGAAGTACAGAAAGAAGCAACAAAGGTGCAGAAAGAGGTAAGAGAGGTGCAAAAAAAGGCAAGAGGGGTGCAGAAAGAAGCAACAGAGGTGCAGAAGGAGGCAAGAGAAGTGCAGAAAGAGACAAGAGAGGTGCAGAAAGAGGCAATAGGAGTGCAGAAAGAAACAAGAGAGGTGCAGAAAGAGGCAAGATCAGTGCAGAAAAAAACAACAGAGGTGCAGAAGGAGCCAAGAGGGGTACAGAAAGAGGCAAGAGAAGTGCAGAAAGATCGCAAGAGAGTAGCAGAAACAGGCAAAAGAGGTGCAGAAAGAAGCAATAGCAGTGCAGAAAGAACCAACAGATGTGCAGAAGGAGGCAAGAGGGGTGCAGAAAGAGGCAAGAGGGGTGCGGAAATTTCCAAGAGAGGTGCACAAAGAAGCAAGAGCAGTGCAGAAAGAAAACAACAGAGGTGCAGAAGGAGCCAAGAGGGGTACAGAAAGAGGCAAAAGAAGTGCAGAAACAAGCAAAAGAGGTGCAGAAAGAGGCAAGAGGGGTGCAGAAAGAGGCAAGAGAAGTGCATAAAGAAGCAACAGAGGTGCCAAAAGATGCAAGATAGGTGCAGAAAGAGGGAAGAGGGGTGCAAAAAGAGGGAAGAGGGGTGCAAAAAGAGGGAAGAGGGGTGCAGAACGAGGCAAGAGGGGTGCAGAAAGAAGCAACAGAGGTGCAGAAAGACGCATGAAAAGTGATGAAAGAGACAAGAGAGATGCAGAAACGAAACAGGCAAAAGAAGTGCAGAAAGAGGCAAGAGAAGTGCTGAAAGAAGCAACAGAGGTGCAGAAGGAGGCAAGCGAACTGCAGAAAGAGGCAAGAAAGTTGCACAAACAGGCAAACAAAGTACATAAAGTTGGAACAGGGGTGCAGACAGAGGCAAGAGAGGTACAGAAATAGGGAAGAGGGGTGCAGAAAGCGGCAAGAGGGGTGCAAAAATTTGCAAGAGAGGGGCCGAAAGAAGCAAGAGGAGTGCAGAAAGAACCAACAGAGGTGTAGAAAGAGGCAAGAGGAGTGCAGAAAGAGGCCAGAGAAGTGCAAAAAGAAGCAACAGAGGTGCAGAAAGAGGCAAGAGAACTGCAGAAAGAGGGAACAGGGGTGCAGAAAGAGGCAAGAGAGGTGCAGAAAGAGGGAAAAGTGGTGCAGAAAGAGGCAAGAGCTGTGCAGAAAGAACCAACAGAGGTGCAGAAAGAAGCAAGAGAAGTGATGAAAGAGACAAGAGAGTTGCCGAAACAGGCAAAAGAAGTGCAGAAAGAGGCAAGAGAAGTGCTGAAAGAAGCAACAGAGGTGCAGAAAGAAGCAAGAGAAGTGATAAAACAGACAAGAGAGTTGCAGAAAGAAACAAGAAAGGTGCAGAAAAAAGGTAGAGAAGTGCAGAAAGAGGCAGTACACGTGCAGAAAGAGGCAGGAGAGGTGCAGAAAGAGGCAAGTGAGGTGCAGAAAGAGGGAAGAGAGGTGCAGACAAAAGCAAGAGAGGTGTAGAAAGAAGCAAGAGTAGTGCAGAAAGAACCACCAAAGGTGCAAAGAGGCAAGAGGCGTGCACAAAGAGGCAAGAGGGCTGCAGAAATTTCCAAGCGTGGTGCACCACGATGCAAGATCAGTGCAGAAAAAAACAACAGAGGTGCAGAAGGAGCCAAGAGGGGTACAGAAAGAGGCAAGAGAAGTGCAGAAAGATTGCAAGAGAGTAGCAGAAACAGGCAAAAGAGGTGCAGAAAGAAGCAATAGCAGTGCAGAAAGAACCAACAGATGTGCAGAAGGAAGCAAGAGGGTTGCAGAAAGAGGCAAGAGGGTGCAGAAATTTCCAAGAGAGGTGCACAAAGAAGCAAGAGCAGTGCAGAAAGAAAACAACAGAGGTGCAGAAGGAGCCAAGAGGGGTACAGAAAGAGGCAAAAGAAGTGCAGAAACAAGCAAAAGAGGTGCAGAAAGAGGCAAGAGGGGTGCAGGAAGAGGCAAGAGAAGTGCAGAAAGAAGCAACAGAGGTGCTGAAAGAGGCAAGAGGGGTGCAGAAAGAGGCAAGAGAAGTGCATAAAGAAGCAACAGAGGTGCCAAAAGATGCAAGATAGGTGCAGAAAGAGGGAAGAGGGGTGCAAAAAGAGGGAAGAGGGGTGCAAAAAGTGGGAAGAGGGGTGCAGAACGAGGCAAGAGGGTGCAGAAAGAAGCAACAGAGGTGCAGAAAGACGCATGAAAAGTGATGAAAGAGACAAGAGATGCAGAAACGAAACAGGCAAAAGAAGTGCAGAAAGAGGCAAGAGAAGTGCAGAAAGAAGCAACAGAGGTGCAGAAGGAGGCAAGAGAACTGCAGAAAGAGGCAGGAAAGTTGCACAAACAGGTAAACAAAGTGCATAAAGTTGGAACAGGGGTGCAGACAGAGGCAAGAGAGGTACAGGAAGAGGGAAAAGTGGTGCAGAAAGAGGCAAGAGCTGTGCAGAAAGAACCAACAGAGGTGCAGAAAGAAGCAAGAGATGTGATGAAAGAGACACGGGAGTTGCCGAAACAGGCAAAAGAAGTGCAGAAAGAGGCAAGAGAAGTGCTGAAAGAAGCAACAGAGATGCAGAAAGAAGAAAGAGAAGTGATAAAACAGACAAGAGAGTTGCAGAAAGAAACAAGAAAGGTGCAGAAAAAAGGTAGAGAAGTGCAGAAAGAGGCAGTACAGGTGCAGAAAGAGGCAGTACAGGTGCAGAAAGAGGCAGGAGAGGTGCAGAAAGAGGCAAGTGAGGTACAGAAAGAAGCAAGAGAGGTTCAGAAAGAAGCAAGAGAAGTGCAGAAAGATGCAAGAGGGGTTCAGAAATGAAGGAAGTGACCCGATTAGGGCCACCTGGGTCACTCGCGACCACCTCTCAGCCTTCCAAGAAATGAAGAGTCGATGACGCAGTAGAGAATACAAACCAAGCTAGTTTTTAGTAATTGCGCTGCAACGGAGTCCAGTCTGACCAGCCTCAAGAGATAGCTGCCGAGGGCCTCACTCCCCCCTAAATAACATCAGATATTATACATTTCCAGTTCCCTAAGAACACGCCCAGGCTGGAAAATTCCAGTCCGGGCACTTGTGAACAAAGGAGACACAGAGAGATGAGCTGCCACCTGCAGAACGGGTACATCTTTCACATTCTCAAGGTTGCCTTGCTTGAGCTCAGCGCTCTTCAACGTGGGAGCAAGGATAAGAGGGAGGAAAGGCATGCAATGGCAGAATAAACCATTCATTAGTACATTAGGATACAGCCTTGAATATGATACAGAGAAATAACTCGAAGCTGCCTTTTTCGCTGAGGCAGACAAATAATGTGGCAGAGTCTTACTTTCGATCACAGTACAAAATGGCGCCTAGAGACAAAATGGCGCCGCAAATGCTAACTTAACTCGCAAAATGCTAGAAGAAGTCAGCTATATGCATTTTCAGTCCAACAGACTCTCCTTTTAACATTTGCTAACAATTTTGTCTATACTAGCATGACAGGGAAATCATTAATTGCAAGGTGATACATATGCACACTATTATTCAAAAATACCCTCGTCAATATTCATTAAGTCATGGACAGTTTGCATCATCATAACTGAGGGCTTAGTATCTTGCCTTGGGACCTGGGGTGCAGGTGTTAACTTGCTAACACAATATGTACAGCAGGTTGGGAGACAATTAATACACAGGCAACAATCGAAAATAACACCTGCAATGGCTATTAGGAAAATGAGTATTTTCCAACCCCAGGAGGCTATCACACCCCAGAGCCAACCAGAAAGGGACCAAGTGCCATTCTCTTGGTGAATATCAGATGCAAGTCGGTGTAACTTCTGTATTGCTGCATAGACATTCGGAGCATGGTCTGGTATGTACACACAGCAGCTACTACCGATGACGCGACATGCCCCACCCCGATCAGCAAGGATGACGTCTAACACCATCCTGTTTTGAAGGGCAACAAGTCTCGTAACCTGAAGCTCAGCTGTGATATTGGTCAGTATTCCTGCCGTTGTGTTAATAACTCCCTCTACAACTCTTGTGAGTCTGCGAATGTTAGGGCTATTTGACATAGGACCCCAGAAAGGCAGAATACCTTTCATAGCATCAGTAAACTGCTGCAGAGTGGTGTCTGTCTGATCAATGTCTTCAGTGTTAATAACCCTTCTAACTCTGGACAAGGATAAGCTTCTACAGTACAGTCGATGGTCTCTGTGATAAGTGGACGGTGCTATATACACTAGGGGGAGGAGGAAAGAAACATAACAGATGCCGGACCATCCCCTGGGAAGCAATACATAGGCCTGAGACCCACAAACTAAGTAGACATTGTGGGGTGGAACTAAAGGCGGACTATCGGTCGTGTTCAAGTCATAAGTATAATTGCAAATACTATCTCCCACTTTAACATTCCCAAAACCTTGGACACAGAAACTAGATGTTGTGTTAACTATTGGCACAGGCATCGCTTTGTCCTGAGTAATATTACGCATGTGGAAGGACCTAAACTATTCAGTAACATTGAAGTCGTGGAAATCCATCATCTCATTCTGGAGCCACGTAATATTCTTTTTGACTTCAAATACTTTCATACAGGCATCTGGATGCAAAGTATCAGGGGCCCCCTGTTCTCCGGGAGTAAACCCTTGGTGCACACTGATGTACTTTAACACAGTCTCATAATCATCATAAGTTATGTTCATTGCATCAGCATGGTAATGGATATACACCATGGTAAACAACTGGAACTAGGCCTCGCAGCTCCCTAAATAAGAGAGAGGTAGGGACATCAATAAATAATTTTTGTGCATTACAGAAGGGAGCAGGCCACAAACCCAGCAATCAGTAACATTAGTGGTATGATGCGCCTGATGAAGCATCTGCAAGAAACCATTATCAACATACGTTTGTCTATGTCTCTCCTTGTGAGGGGTCAAAGTGACAAATACATGCTCAGGGGGAACAGGAATAGTACCAATCAAGGAATACACAGGATGTTTCTCTTCAAGGAACCATATGACCCCAAACGCGACTATCAAAGAGATCAAAACAATTATTATAAAAACTGCCTTCGTTTTGGTAGACCAACTCGACCAACTGGGACCATTTTGCTCAAAACGTGGCGTTGCTAAGGGCTATTCTTCATCCATAACGAGGCGGCCAAATGGGTACATTTTTTTTTCTTTTTTTTTTTACATATATATAAGTATCAATCTACCAGAGGAAAGTTCGTACTATGGAGCCAAGGATTGTGAAAAAGGCACACAGTCCAGTGTCCTTCCGAGCCTCACTGGTAGACTCCTATTGTCCATCAACGTTGGTGCTATTGAGCACTTCTCGGTGGGGCTGTGCGATCACAGCCCTTTCTGTCTCTTCACTCAGGATAGGGCACCCTCCCTCCTGGGAAAACACCCCCGACTTATCCTGTCCAGTGTCTCGGACAATGCACCAATCTCCCTTTCCCTGCTCTCTCATTGGTACCGCAAACAAGGTACATACACCCTATTCTTCATCCATGAAGTCCATCCCTACTAATCTGACTTTTCCTTTGGTGCACTGTCCCTCCTCCGGGGACACAAATTGTACCTAGCCACTCCAGGCACTGTGTCGTCACGAAAAAGAATCTTAAATTCAGAGGGGGCAAGGGATTGATATTCAAGCTCCCGTGGGCCAGATAGAGAGGGATCCTGGGCAGCCCTTATTTCTGGGGGAACCGCCTCATTCAAAGCATTTTCATTCTCCTCCTCCGTCTGGGCCCATGTCAGTCAAGCGTCAGAAAAAGGAACAAAGCGTGGTACCTTCTCCGTTTCGTGGTCCCCTATGCCATCAAGGACCCACCGATCATAGGGGAGAGGCAGCGGCATTCTCCGGCAATGTGATGAGTGGATCCAGTGCTTCCGGCCAGCCACCTTTACTGCCGTCCGGGTAGCGAGAAGGACCTGCAGGGGTCCTTTCCAACATGGCTCCAAGCACCCCTTCCTCTGGAAGTTGTGAATCAGGACATAGTCACCAAGTTGAATGCTGTGCCCTGGCCCCTCAGGTATTGGCGGCAACGCCTCATGGATCTGTTGATGAATAGAACGCAAATTTTTAGTCAACTCACATAAATAGTCTACAAGCAACAAGTATTCAATTTCTGAAAAATGGCGGGGCCGTGGGACGCCCCAGACATTTGCGAGATGGCCGAAAACGACCTCATATGGGGACAATCCTGTTCTAGAGTGGGCTGTCGCCCTTGTGGACAACAGGGCTAGGGGTAACGCATCTGGCCATTGCAATCCTGTGCTCTCCTTGATCTTTGCCAACTTCAGCTTGAGAGTACCATTGTACTTCTCAACCAAACCTGCCGACTGGGGATGGTTTGCTGCGTGAAACTTTTGCTGGATGTGCAGACCATCGCACACCAGCTGAATAACCTTTGAGTTGAAGTGACTTCCGCTATCACTCCAAATCAAATGGGGCAAGCCGAAGCACAGGAAGAACTCTTTTAAAAGGGCCTACGCCGTTGCTATGGCTCTGTTTTATTTAGTGGGATAAGCCTCAATCCATTTGCTGAACGCACAAACAACCACCAGTACATATTTCAAGTTGTAGACTCGTTCCATTTAGATAAAATCCATCTGGAGAACCTCGAAAGGGAAAGAGGGTGGTGCAAAGTTACCGGAAGGTGTAGGGGTACCTTTTCCAGGGTTATGTATCATACAGACCATATAATACTTCACTAGATGAGCAGCTACCTTAGGAATGTTATCGTTCTGCCACACAGGGTCCAATAGTATACATATTCCCTTTGCACTAATGTGGGCTGGCCCATGCACCATAGTGACTACTGGGAGTACATATGCGTCTGGTAACATCCATCTCAGGTTCTCTGATTTGTGAGTCCAACACCCCTCATCGTCTAGCCATCCTGTTCTCTCCTGCCACATTGCTAGCTCCTCAATTGTTGCCTCGCTCTGAATTTCCTTCATATTTTCCAATGTATCTTCAAACATTGCATTATCGGGTACCCATCTAGCAGGACCCGCCACAAACATTCTTTTCATTTTCGATCGGGCTGTCTCCTTAGTTGTCTGGTCTGCAAACGCATTTCCCCTCCCCACATCATCAGTATTTGTCTTGTGGGCACTACACTTTACTATTGCTAACTTTTTAGGAAGTGTCAGGGCTGACAAAAGCCTGTAAATCAGTGGGCCATTTTGGATTTTTAACCCATGTGAAGTCAGGAAGCCTCTCCCTGCCCAGAGCCGCCCGAAGTTATGAGCGACTCCAAATGCGTACTGACTGTCAGTGTAAATATTGACAGCCAGTCCCTCACTCAACTCACAGGTGTGAAGGAGGGCAACCAACTCTGCAGCTTGGGCCGAATGATAAGGAACTCGTGATGTCTCGACTACTGTGTGTAAGGTAGTGATGGCGTACGCTGCAGTTGTTGTGCCATCTGGTAGTTTGAAACAAGAGCCATCGACATATAGTTCCCCTTGGGGCTCGGACAAGGGAACATCAGTCAGGTCTACCCATCCCTTCGTCTCTTCTTCAGTGCGGAAAATGCAGTCATGCACGTCCGCGTCCTCACTCTCAGAAGGGATGGGTAGTAACGTGGCTGGGTTCAGAGTGGCACATCTTTTGATGGTGATGTGTGGTGCAAACAGGGTCAATTCGTAGCCAGTCAGACGCACACTGGTGAGGTGCTGCATCTTTGTTCTGTTCAAAAGTGTGTCCACAGCATGCGGTACCATGACTGTGAGATCAGTATCAAGGACGAGCCCTGCCGATTGTCAGATTAAGACGGCCACGGCCGCAACTGCTCTTAGACAGCTCTTAGACAGCAGCCCGATAGTATCAGGCATAGGCTCCATCCTAGAACCCCTGTCCAAATTTGCTGATGCCTTTCTGCGTCCCCTCATCCAAAAAACTGGGACCTATCTAAAGGACATGAAAGCGGTCCTCCAACTACTCCAAGACACCTCTTTCGACCCTGACAAACAACTCCTAATGGGGCTCGACGTGGAGAGCTTATACACGAGTGTGCCACATGATGAGAAATTAAACATAATCGAGGAAATCCTTTTCTCCACCACATGGGATTACCAGACACCCCGCAGTCTAGTAATGGAGTGTGTCTCATTGGCCCTCACCAAGAATTTTTTCCAGTTTGAGGACACCCTATACTTACAGAAACATGGGACCAGTATGGGGAGCACATTTGCTCCCAGTCTAGCTGGTCTCTATGTACATCATCTTGAGACTAACAAAATCCTACATCAAGTCAACCCATTCTGGCACAACATAAAAACCTGGAAGAGGTATATTGACGACGTGTTGGTGATTTGGGAAGGAGACATCCCCTCTACTGAAGCCTTTATGGTCTGGCTAAACCAACAAAACTCCTTCCTCAGATTCACCAACACCACGTCATGTCAAAACCTAGTATTTCTAGATTTCAACATATATCCAGACAGTGGCACTCTGAAAACCACAACGCATTTCAAACCTACCGCCAAAAACTGTCTATTGTTATACGATAGCTTCCACCCTCGCCACCTACGTGACAACCTCCCCTACGGACAGTTTCTTCGCTTGCGGAGAAACTGCACTGAATTGAGGGATTACAAAAGACAGGCTCTGGATCTAAAAACCAAGCTCAAAAATCGGAATTACCCAACGAGAATCATCGATAAAGCAATGAAAAGGTCCCGCAATAACAACAGAGAGGCCCTTCTGGAAGAAAAAGTACAAAAAGAGCAAGAGGAGAGACCTATCTGTGTCACCACATTTAACATCCACTCTAACCAAATATCAAAGATCGTGAACAAGCACTGGAGGTTCTTGACTTGTGGGAGTCTGAACTTAGAAAAACCTATGTTCGCCCATAAGAGGGGAAGAACCTTAAAAGACATGCTAGTCCACACGAGACCACACACAGGCCTACCTACAACAACTAGGAACCCGCTCCTCCATCCAATCCAGGGGCACCACCCATGTGGTAATTGTAGCAATTGCCCTCTCACCAAGAAAAGCAGACAAATCATATTCAGGAATGTCAGTGAATGGGAACAAAGAAGGTTCACAAACTGCAACAGCAGGAACGTAATATACATGATCACATGCCCGTGCGAATTAGAGTACATTGGAATGACATCACGACCCATCAAAATCCGGATTGGGGAGCATAAAAGCAACGTCAGGTGTAAGAGGAGCACCACCAAGATGGCCACACACTACCTAACAAACCAACACACAGTGGACGACCTTCAGTGGACGGTCATTGAACAAATACAAACCGAGAGTGCCCTATTTGAGAAGGGACAACGATGGGTGTTCCGTCGGGGCACCCACATAGAGGGCCTCAACAATGAAATAACCTGGAGTCAGTTCACTTGAATTTTTCCGGTGAAAATACCCACTTCAAGGGAAGCATCAAGATACCCCCGTATCTGACTTTCTAAATTCCGTGAATCTGATAAAACCTTGGAACCACCAACATATGATTATTCAAGGGATATTGTTCCTAGAATAATTCTTCTTTTTTTGTTTTTTCTAATAACTGACCACAAGTTGATTTCTCCCCAAATCATATCTTATTATTGGGACTCCCCACACGGGGTTGAGGGGCAGCTTTAGCTATGGTATCCCCCCTTTTTTTTTAGGTTAACTGTGTGTCAATACCTTTTCCTGCAACAACCTTGAGCCTATAAACCATGGCCATTTACCCCTCCATGTGTATACCACCACCCATAATGAAGAACTCTTTCTCCTAATGAAGGACACATCGATTTTTGAAATGTCCTCCCTTTTCCTGTTTATCATAATTTTATAACACCTTTTTAAGAACTTGGCAATTTTTTGTAATTAAATTATTTCCCCCCCCCCCCTTTTTTTCAGTTTTTTTCGCTTTCTTCCAACCGACTGGAAAGCGATAAGTTTGAACACCCTGACCACGTATCTTTTGAGCGGTCTAGTCAAAAATCACCGCTACCGGAAGTGTTCCTACGTCCACTTCCGCCCTGTCAACCAAGTAAACTTCATTTCCCGACCGCGAGCAGTGGAGCGGTCCAGTCTACCACGACCGGAAGCAGTCCTCCAACTCCTTCCGGGTCGACATTGGCAGTGTAGTCATGACGCTCTGCTGCCTATCGCACCTGAACACAGTTAGACCAATCAGAGGCACTACAAATAGTAGCACCCTCGCGGCTTCAGTATATCGACGGAGCCGCGAGGAGTGGAGCCTTGAGCAACGACAGCTTAGCCGATACGAAGATAAGAGTGGCCTGGGACTCTTCTTGTTTACCGACTAGATTCTGACCACATCATTTTTTACAGAGTGCGATACTGGCGCGTGGGTCCCCCGTTCTAAGGCTCATGGGGCATTGTTATATCCACAAACAAGTATGTGGTTGTTTATTTTCTTTACTTTAGTTTATTTTCTTTACATCATTTACCTTCGTTTTTCAGATCATGACAGCTTGTGCCATAATAGATTTATTGACTTCTATTTCCTCGCAGACTCCTGAACTTTTCCCTATAGAGTGTGTGATTTATGTTGTGTGTTTGTATGTCTTGTATTGTCCCTTTATTTTACAGGGCACGACACAAGTAGTAAATCCTTACGCTTAGAATATAGTGGAATAATACAGACCACTTTTTTCATAGGTCATCACGACTGCGTTGGGCATGCATCGCATACCTACGTTTTTAACTACTGTGTTTTTCTTACAGATTGCCAACTAGGAACTACCCTGGGTATTGTATATATGACTAAAGACGAGTCGGTCTTGTTTGTCACGTAGTATTATCTACTCATACATATATCATTTTTTGAAATTTCTCAACATTGTCTTGTGAGAGCAAAGGGGATCAGATGCCTTGTCCTGAAGAAGAAGCAGCACGCTTCGAAACATGTTGACATACACAGGAGGCATTGCACATTGAAGCAACATACCTCCGACTCACCTTTTTAATAATACCGGCTCGACGGAATATTAAAATGTTCTAATTCACAAGAGCTAGGTATTTTTTAAACTCACTTTCCTATTCACTCCTGACCCTTTTCACTCATTCCTACACAACACATAGTCGTGACATCAGTGCTCCCACGTAGTCCTAGGTCATAGCACGCCCCGTCCCGCAGCAGGGCGGGAAGACCCCTATGATGAAGCATGACATCAAGGGCCCTTTTGGTGTGTGAGGGGTATTTAAGAAACACTATGTGCTTCCCACCATTGTAGGTAATGCACATGACTCTTAAATTGTAATTCTCCTTTCTTCTCGCACAACCTCCTTAGGGTGGATCCTATTGTTTATTATACATTGCAAGAGGAGGACGTATCCACCTCCAGTGTCCATATGTTGGACACTACCTCTTCACTCCCTATTTTGTTAAAAAGTGATATTAAGACAGCGTGCAGCTGTGGGAGAACACCAGAAGTATTGGTATTGGAAAGCATCGGTGCACATACCGATATTTGAAAGTGGCCACTGTACCTCTTTCTTACACAAACACACACACACACATACCCACACCTCTACAGAATCAGACATACACACCACGTAAAAGCCTTACTGAGTGCTACCCTTTGTGAAGACCATCCCACAATGGCTGAGGGCACTGGCCTCACCTTCGGAGAAGAAGAGGTGGATGGAATCTTAGCAGCCATTAACCCTTTTGAGGGGTTGAGCAGCAGAGACCCGGGCCTTAACAGCGCAGACTGGGATGAATTAGACAACCTGAGGAGAACCCAGATAAAAACGGCCCTGCATGGTCTCTTAATGAATGAATACCTGAGGGCCAATGCAGCACCACAAAGCCTGATAGTCCGGAATGAGCCGTTTATATTTCAAAATGACAAGTCATTTAGGAAGGACTGGTCACTAATATCGTGGCACTGTACCCGCAACTGGCTGGTTCTAATAATAAAGACAGCAAAAAGACTGGCACAAGAACTCAAGATAGACATCCAGAAGTTGGAAGTACAGTTGAAAAGCTACCAGTCCCCGTCTGTCTTAAAGAAACGTTTGGAGGAACTTAACCAGCAGATGACAGAGTTTGAGGTCACACTCAAACAAAGCAAGTTTAACAAATTAAAAAAGGACACGGCTCGCTTCAGCAATGAGAGAGTGTACCCATACACACGGGATGACTACACGGCCAGGGACACTAACAGCGATCAGGGCACGGACAGTGACGGATCAGATGCTAGTTCCAACAGCTCAAACTCCAGCAGAAGGAACAGATACCGTAACCAACGAGGTGTTCCCCCACACCAACGACCCTACAATCCTAGACGCAGGGGGTGGGGCAACTATCAAGGACCACCTTCCTACCCACCATACCCCTTTGGACCACCACCAATGGGAGGTCCTTACCAACACTGGGGACAGGAATATGACTACAACTATTATGGGCCACCGCCTTTTTTAGGGTCACGCCCAGGACACCGGAGAGGCAGGAACAGGAGAGGCAACAATGTCCATTGGACGACAGAGGAAGAAGAGAACCCACGGGTCTCAACGAGGAGCATGATGGGCTCATCGAGCATCCAACCGTCCACAAGCAAAAGGGGCAATTAGTTGTAAACCTGACAGAGCATGAACTCACAGAGGTGTAGACGAAAGTCCTGGAGAAAGGTGTCAGGTTTCACTCGGTTACCGCGCCTGCCTGGGTGTAAAGACTACACTACCCAGAGGCATTAGGGGCGGAGCCAGCGTTATAAAAGGACGCGAAGCACGTTCAGTGAACGTGCGTAATTCTGGAAGTGATTCTGACCTTCCTCGGCTCGACCGGACGTTGGAGCCGCGATATTCCCGAATGGAGTTATCGGGTACTAAAGCAGGAGTGTTGGAATATTGTTATTGGCAAGGCTGTTGGTGATGAAAGTAGGAGTGGAGAAGCTCCGGGGCGCCAGACAGCGAGCGCATTCGACATTTGGCATTTGAGTAAAGCAGTGTGCTGTTCTTCCACGCTGACGGCTTAGATGTAGCGGTGAAGGAACCGCGATGTCAACGGAGTTCCTGGAACCTTCCCAGGTCGAAGATCACGGTGAGTGAACCGCGAGATCTTCAGAAGGGAAAGGAGTTTTCTGGACTTCGGTTATAATTTTTACTACAGGCTCGTTTTCAAGATTCAGTACTTTGTGCTATCAGCAGTTGAGTGAGGATTCCCCTTGGCTAAACTCAGGAAGCATATATTAGAGTTCTCAGACATTGGATGCAAATTCGGACTTCCAAGGAACGAGACTTTGTGTTTTGTTTATTTTGACATTTTTTTTTTCTTTTTATATTTTGGCCTTATTATGCGTGAAGGTGAGCATCAGGGAACCCCGTTCATGATATGGTTTGGGTACGTGTGTAATCACATATGCTTGTGTTAATTCACTCTTTTTTGTTGTAGACTTATCTACCCTTGGAGACTGGTTGTTCTCATTGGCTATACAGGCTGGTTGTAGTCATACGGTGGATAAGGTAATTATGCACATATAGTGAGACCACATGAGAGTAGCATATGGCGTATGTATAGTTACCTTGTGTATCTTTGTATTTCAGGTTCTTCTCCCTGCTGTTCCTTTCCCTCACTTGATCGCCCTACAGTTCCGTGTAATAATTTAGGAGTGTGGGGATGTCAAGGGGTGGACCCCATATTGCATCATCCGGATCCCGAGGAGTACACAGGCCTTGACAGAATTACGCACCCACGATAGGTTACTCCTCCCGGTCCGGGTGCGGCAGTACATGGCGTCCATGGACGATGTGGTCCAAGCATTGGCCGCAGTGCAACAAGAGCTGGCGGCCTCTAGACTTGAAACCGCGGCCTTGCGTGAAAGGGTAGACAGGTTGGCAAGGAATCCTTTTGATGTAGCCACCTCCAGCACTCCACAGATACAGGTCATGGTACCTCCTCCTATACCGTTGGCTAGCCCAGAAAGATATGCGGGTGACCCATTAAAGATTCAGGTGTTTTTAACTCAAGTCATGCTCCACTTCTCCTGTAAACCTTCAGCCTTTCTGACCAATCACTCCCGAGTGGCTTTTGCAATCTCGTATTTGGTAGGAGATGCCGCTAATTGGGCAGTTCCGTTGGTGAGGAGCAATGACCCCGTGTTATCTGACTGGGATGCTTTCAGGGCCACCTTTGAGAGGGTGTTCGATAGGAGGACCACTACTTTTAGCGCCGATAGAGAGCTGCTTGAATTAAGGCAAGGGAGACAGGAACTAGTTACCTACCTCACTAAGTTCAATCGGTTGGTAGCGGAAGCAGCATGGCCCGAGGAGAAAAGAATGTATCTATTTTATCAGGGTTTGTGCGATGAGCTGAAAGATGTGATAGCCCGGATTGATCCGCAACCTGTTACTTGTTCTGAGTTGATTAATCTAACGCTGAGACTGGATGGTCGCATGTCTGAGAGAGGCGGAGACAGGCATAAATATGATAGGTCCTTCAATAAGTCAGACAGGTTTGACCAGAAAGAAACAGGGTCCACTGACACGGGAGGTGAACCCATGGAGGTAGGGGCCATTAGAGCTCCACTCTCGAGACTCGAGCGAGAGAGCCGACGTACACAAGGGCTGTGTATGTACTGTGGGAAAAGAGGGCATTTCGTACGTGACTGCCCATCGAAACCCAGGTCACAGGGTTATTCCTACAGGAATAAGAAGGCTGCAGTGTCAGCAGTAGGTATAGTTCCCGGAACTACAGGTACCGCTCCTTCGGCACTAGTTGGTGAGAAAGAGTGGAAGATTCCTTCCTTGTCGATCAACAGGGTGAAAGATACCGAAACCCACATAGTGTTGGCAGTGGGGGTGGAGTATAAACAACAAGTGCATCAAGTGCTAGCCATGTTAGATTCCGGAGCAACGGGTAATTTTATTGATAGTGGGTTGGTAGAACACTTGGCAGTAGGTAGGGTACCGCGTGACATCCCGAGGAGGTACTGGCGGTGGATGGTAAACCCTTGAAGTCAGGTCTCATCACTGAACAAACAGAATATCTTAAACTATCTATAGAAGATGGGACAAAACAGCATCTGGAGGTAATAGCTTTGAACATCATAGATGCCCCACAATCAATCAATCAATCAATCATGTCACTTATAAAGCGCACTACATACCCGCGAGGGTCTCAAGGCGCTGGGGGAAGAGGGGGTGGTGCTGCTACTGATCGAAGAGCCAGGTCTTGAGGAGTCTTCTGAAGGCCAGTAGGTCTTGGGTCTGTCGGAGGTTGGTGGGGAGGGTGTTCCAGGTCTTGGCGGCGAGGTGGGAGAAGGATCTGCCGCCGGCGGTCGTTTTCCGGATGCGGGGGACTGTGGCGAGGGCGAGGCTGGTCGAGCGGAGCTGGCGGGTGGGGGTGTAGAAGCTGAGTCGTCTGTTGAGGTAGGCTGGTCCGGAGTTGTGGAGTGCTTTGTGTGCGTGGGTGAGGAGCTTGAAGGTTATCCTCTTGTTGACAGGGAGCCAGTGCAGGTCTCTCAGGTGGGGTGTGATGTGGCTGCGTCGGGGGATGTCGAGGATAAGACGTGCAGAGGCGTTCTGGGTGCGTTGCAGCTGTCTCAGGAGCTTAGCCGTCGTTCCTGCGTAGAGGGCGTTTCCGTAGTCCAGCCTGCTGGTGACGAGGGCCTGGGTGACTGTTTTTCTTGTTTCGGTGGGGATGCACTTGAAGATCCTGCGGAGCATTCGGAGGATGTTGAAGCAGGATGAGGAAACGGCGTTGACCTGCTTAGTCATGGAGAGGGTGGGGTCGAGGATGACCCCTAGGTTGCGTACGTGGTCGGTGGGTGGCGGGGCTGTTCCCAGTGATGTTGGCCACCAGGAGTCGTCCCAGGCTGAAGGGTTGGAACCAAGGATGAGGACCTCCGTCTTGTCCGAGTTCAGCTTCAGGTGGCTGGTCCTCATCCATTCGGCGACGGACTTCATTCCTTCGTGGAGGTGGGCTTTGGCGGTGTGAGGGTCTTTGGTGAGGGAGAGGATCAGCTGGGTGTCGTCGGCGTAGGAGATGATGTTGAGGTTGTGCTGTCGGGCGACGTGGGCGAGGGGTGCCATGTAGATGTTGAACAGCGTTGGGCTGAGGGAGGAGCCTTGGGGTACGCCGCAGATGATCTTGGTGGCCTTGGATCGGAAGGGGCGAGGCGAACGCTTTGTGTTCTGCCGGAAAGGAAGGATGTGGTCCAGTCCAGGGCCTTCTCTTGGATCCCGAGCGTCGTGAAGGCGTGTTCGTAGTGTGTGGTGGCAGACCGTGTCGAAGGCGGCTGATAGGTCCAGGAGGATGAGGGCTGCTGTTTCTCCGTTGTCTAGCAGGGTCCTGATGTCATCGGTGGCGGCGATGAGGGCGGTTTCGGTGCTGTGGTTGCTGCGGAAGCCGGACTGGGAAGGGTCCAGGATGTTGTTCTCCTCAAGGTAGCGGGTCAGTTGTTTGTTGACGATTTTCTCGGTGACCTTCGCGGGGAACGGGAGAAGAGAGATGGGTCGGAAGTTCTTGAGGTCCTTGGGGTCTGCCTTGGGTTTCTTGAGTAAGGCGGTGATCTCGGCGTGCTTCCAGCTTTCCGGGAAGGTTGCTGTCTCGAAGGAGATGTTGATTATTTTCCGGAGATGGGGCGCGATGGCTGTACTGGCTTTGTTGAAGATGTGGTGAGGGCACGGGTCTAGCGGTGAACCGGAGTGGATGGTGTTCATGATCTCGCTGGTGTCCTCGTCGTTGATGTTGGTCCAGGAGAGCAGGCGGTTGGTGGTTGTGGGGGCAGTGGTCTCGGTGATTGCCGGGGCGGTCGTGGTGTTGAAGCTGTCGTGGATGTCGGCGATTTTGCGGTGGAAGGAGGTGGCCAGTGAGTCGCACAGGTCTTGCGACGGCTGGATGTCGTTGGTGTTGGAGCTGGTATGAGGTTATACTGGGGATGCCATGGTTTTGGCACCACAACCCCACCATAGACTGGAAGACCAAAACAGTACGGTTTCTGTCCGAAGAATGCGAAGAAAACTGTATGCAGGACCATAAGTCACAAGCTATGGCCCTCGCTTCCCCTTTTTGTGTGGCTACGGCAGCAGAGAAGGAAGTAGTGTTGCCGGAAGAGTATGCTCAGTTTCAGGATGTTTTCAGCAAGACACAGGCAGAACAGCTACCGCCTCACAGGGAGTATGATTGCCAAATCGATTTGATTGAGGGAGCTACCATTCCTGTTTGTAGGGTTTATGCTTTGTCCGAACCTGAGACCCGCCATCTCAGAGAATATCTGGATAGGTTCCTGGAAATCGGTTTTATCAGACACTCATGTTCTCCGGCGGCCTCTCCTCTTTTCTTTATAGCTAAGGCCAGTGGCGAGCTCAGAGCGTGTTGCGATTACAGGATGTTGAACAAAAACACAGTGCGGAACCGGTATCCTTTACCGCTTATCTCAGTCTTATTGGATCAAGTACGGGAAGCCACGATTTACACTAGACTAGACTTGAGAGGGGCATATCACTTGGTATGCATCCGAGAGGGGGATGAGTGGAAAACTGCCTTTAAAACACGCTATGGGTTATACGAATATACTGTAATGCCGTTCGGGCTATGTAACGCCCCGGCGGCATTTCAGTATTTTCTAAATGACGTATTGAAAGACTATGTTGACCGTTTTGTTGTCGTATATATAGACGATATATTGGTGTATTCTGGGTCAATGGAGGAACATAACAACCATGTCATCTTAGTGTTGGAGAAACTGAGAGAATATCGTTTGTTTTGCAAACTGAGCAAATGCGAGTTTGGGGTGAAAGAAGTTGAATTCCTAGGGGTAATGTTGTGTCCCGAAGGTTTGAACATGTCGGAACGCAAGGTAAAGGCAGTACAAGAATGGCCCGTTCCCAGGAGCACGAGAGACGTTCAATGCTTCCTGGGATTTGCGAACTACTATCGCAGGTTCATCATGAATTTCTCTCAGACAGCTGTCCCCATCACCAGATTGCTTAGAAAGGGGTTCCCTTTCTATGGACCCAGGAGGCGTCAGAGGCGTTTGCCTGTTTGAAACAGGCGTTCACCACTGCTCCAGTGCTCAGACATCCCCAGTTGGAGGTGCCTTTTATCGTGGAAGCCGATGCTTCGGATGAGGCTATTGGAGCCATTCTCTCACAGAGAGACAAAGACACCGGCCAACTGCATCCCGTTGCTTACCTTTCCAAGAAACTGAGTATGGCGGAAAAGAATTACACTATCGCTGAGAAGGAACTGTTGTCCATAAAAAGGCGTTTCAGGAATGGCGACATTATTTATGGGGGCCCGTTCTCCTATTACCGTGTATTCTGATCACCGAAATCTGCAGTATATGAAAACGGCGCGGCATCTCACACAGAGACAGATGAGGTGGACTTTGTTCTTTGCGGAATATGATTTTATCATTACTTTCCGACCAGGAACGGAGAACCGCAAGGCTGATTCACTATCAAGACAGGAAACAGCTGTAGAAACCCTCACTCAGGCACCTGCAGCCATAATCGATCCGGCTAAAGTTGTATGCGTCCTAAGGGCCGACAACTTCCTTCAAGAAGTGAGCAGGAACAAATCAGTCAGTCAGTGGGAGACCTGGGCTAGTGAAGAAGCGAAGCACCACATTAAACAAGGCCTGCCATTTCAGAATGATAAACTGTATCTCCCTACAGAGGACTTACGAAAAAAGGCATACAACTGGTGTCATGTATCTCCCTTGGCTGGCCATCCGGGAATACGTAAAACCGTACAGTTGGTCCAACGTTACTTTTGGTGGGAATCGTTACGTAAGGATGTGTGTTCATGGGTTGCGCTATGTGAAGACTGCGCAAGAGGGAAGGGTGACAACACCAGAAAAAGAGGAAAGCTCAGGCCGATGCCAACTCCTCACCAGCCATGGCAGAACATCAGCCTGGATGTTATCACTGGGTTACCTGTGGATCGGGGTTTTTCTGCTATTCTAGTAGTAGTAGATAGTCTTACGAAAATGGGCCACTTTATACAGTGTAAGAATCTACCTACGGCAGGACAGACAGCACAACTACTGATGGAAAATGTGATACGACTGCATGGATTGCCACAGGTCATCGTGTCCGACGGAGGCCCACAGTTCGTAGCTAGTTTCTGGAAGACATGGTGTAGAGCTTTGAAGATCGATTCGGCTGTCTCAACCAGTTTTCACCCACAAACGGATGGACAGACCGAAAGGGTGAACCAGACGCTGAAGAAATATCTTAGGTGTTATGCTCAAGAGGCCCAAGAGTCATGGGTGTCCCTGTTATGGATGGCGGAGCTATCGTATAACAACGCAGTACATTGTTCTATAGGGGTATCCCCGTTCTTGGCGAACTACGGGTACTATGCGAAGACCATGCCCATAGCCTTACCTGAGGACTTGGGTAATCAGCCTTCTGTGCAGGCGCACATTGAGTCCCTACGTTCTGTCCATAGAGAAGCCAGACGACGGCTGATAGTAGCTAAACAGGAGTACAAACGATGGGCAGATCGACACAGGATAGACGGTCCTCAGTATCAGGTCGGGGATCGGGTGTGGTTGTCCACCAAGAACATTAAGTTCAAGCTACGAAGCGTGTTTCACCCCAGGTTCATTGGTCCTTACACCACTGTGAAACAGGTCAATCCTGTGGCCTACAAGTTGAAGTTACCTGGCAGTCTTCACATTCATCCTGTATTCCACTGCGGTCTCCTGAAACCAGCATCAGGTGCACGGCGGCGAGCACCTCCTCCGGTCTCATGCGACGGGGGATTGGAATATGAGGTGAGGAGAGTTCTGGATTCCCAGTATTGGAAGGGCAAGCTATGGTTCCTCATCTCCTGGAAGGGATATACCGCGGAGGATGATTCCTGGGAGCCTTGTTCCAACGTGCATGCCCCCGAAGCAGTGAAGTCCTTCTACCGCAGGTACCCCTCCAAACCTGCCTCTAGGAGGCGCTAGGCGGGGGCATACTGTCAGGTTTCACTCGGTTACCGCGCCTGCCTGGGTGTAAAGACTACACTACCCAGAGGCATTAGGGGCGGAGCCAGCGTTATAAAAGGACGCGAAGCACGTTCAGTGAACGTGCGTAATTCTGGAAGTGATTCTGACCTTCCTCGGCTCGACCGGACGTTGGAGCCGCGATATTCCCGAATGGAGTTTTCGGGTACTAAAGCAGGAGTGTTGGAATATTGTTATTGGCAAGGCTGTTGGTGATGAAAGTAGGAGCGGAGAAGCTCCGGGGCGCCAGACAGCGAGCGCATTCGACATTTGGCATTTGAGTAAAGCAGTGTGCTGTTCTTCCACGCTGACGGCTCAGATGTAGCGGTGAAGGAACCGCGATGTCAACGGAATTCCTGGAACCTTCCCAGGTCGAAGATCACGGTGAGTGAACTGCGAGATCTTCAGAAGGGAAAGGAGTTTTCTGGACTTCGGTTATAATTTTTACTACAGGCTCGTTTTCAAGATTCAGTACTTTGTGCTATCAGCAGTTGAGTGAGGATTCCCTTGGCTAAACTCAGGAAGCATATATTAGAGTTCTCAGACATTGGATGCAAATTCGGACTTCCAAGGAACGAGACTTTGTGTTTTGACATTTTTTTTTTCTTTTTATATTTTGGCCTTATTATGCGTGAAGGTGAGCATCAGGGAACCCCGTTCATGATATGGTTTGGGTACGTGTGTAATCACATATGCTTGTGTTAATTCACTCTTTTTTGTTGTAGACTTATCTACCCTTGGAGACTGGTTGTTCTCATTGGCTATACAGGCTGGTTGTAGTCATACGGTGGATAAGGTAATTATGCACATATAGTGAGACCACATGAGAGTAGCATATGGCGTATGTATAGTTACCTTGTGTATCTTTGTATTTCAGGTTCTTCTCCCTGCTGTTCCTTTCCCTTCCTTTCCCTCACTTGATCGCCCTACAGTTCCGTGTAATAATTTAGGAGTGTGGGGATGTCAAGGAGTGGACCCTGTATTGCATCATCCGGATCCCGAGGAGTACACAGGCCTTGACAAAAGGACTGGGTTTCGCACCCACCAATAGGATGGATAAATTCAGAATACACGTGGAAATGAAGGAATTCATTCGCAAATTAAAACTGTGGGCGTTCTTAAAAGAGAAAGACACAACCATGGAAGAAACCTCCGATACAGGATTACGACAAAAATCCAATTTCACACCTCCAGACTCCACATTACCAGTAGAGTTACTGGCTTTTGAAAAAGCGGTCATGGAAGAACTGGGACATCTACCCACACAGGACACCACCTTTTTCCAAAACACATCCAAGGTTGAGAAGGAGGCCATACAACAACTGGCCTCCAACAGTGAGATCATAATTAAGCCAGCGGATAAAGGTGGCGCCATTGTGCTTCAAACAGCATTGGCCTATGACGCTGAATGTAGAAAACTTCTAGGAGACAGGAGAAACTATGAGATCCTGCACAATGACCCGACTGAATCACTAAGGATCCGGATAATGGGGATGGTGGAAGAAGCAATGGCACACAACTGGCTGTCCAAAAAAGAGGGAGAATTCCTGAGCCAAAAATCACCTAGAACACCATACTTTTACACCATCCCCAAGATTCATAAGAACCTACAACAGCCACCAGGCCGCCCGATAGTATCAGGCATAGGCTCCATCCTAGAACCCATGTCCAAATTTGCCGATGCCTTTCTGCGTCCCCTCATCCAAAAAACTGGGACCTATCTAAAGGACACGAAAGCGGTCCTCCAACTACTCCAAGACACCTCTTTTGACCCTGACAAACAACTCCTAATGGGGCTCGACGTGGAGAGCTTATACACGAGTTTACCACACGACGAGACATTAAACGTAATCGAGGAAATCCTTTTATCCACCACATGGGATTACCAGACACCCCGCAGTCTAGTAATGGAGTGTGTCTCATTGGCCCTCACCAAGAATTTTTTCCAGTATGAGGACACCCTATACTTACAGAAACATGGGACCAGCATGGGGAGTACATTTGCTTCCAGTCTAGCTGGCCTCTATGTACATCATCTTGAGACTAACAAAATCCTACATCAAGACAACCCATTCTGGCACAACATAAAAACCTGGAAAAGGAATATTGACGACGTGTTGGTGATTTGGGAAGGAGACATCCCCTCTACTGAAGCCTTTATGGTCTGGCTAAACCAACAAAACTCCTTCCTCAGATTCACCAACACCACGTCATGTCCCAAAACCTAGTATTTCTAGATTTGAACATATATCCAGAGAGTGGCACTCTGAAAACCACAACGCATTTCAAACCTACCGCCAAAAACTGTCTATTGTTATACGATAGCTTCCACCCTCGCCACCTACGTGACAACCTCCCCTACGGACAGTTTCTCCGCTTGCAGAGAAACTGCACTGAATTGAGGGATTACAAAAGACAGGCTCTGAATCTAAAAACCAAGCTCAAAAATCGGAATTACCCAACGAGAATCATCGATAAAGCAATGAAAAGGGCCCGCAATAACAACAGAAAGGCCCTTCTGGAAGAAAAAGTACAAAAAGAGCAAGAGGAGAGACCTATCTGTGTCACCACATTTAACATCCACTCTAACCAAATATCAAAGATCGTGAACAAGCACTGGAGGTTCTTGAACTGTGGGAGTCTGAACTTACAAAAACCAATGTTCGCCCATAAGAGGGGAAGCAACTTAAAAGACATGCTAGTCCACACGAGACCACACACAGGCCTACCTACAACAACTAGGAACCCGATCCTCCATCCAATCCAGGGGCACCACCCGTGTGGTAATTGTAGCAATTGCTCTCTCACCAAGAAAAGCAGACAAATCAAATTCAGGAATGGCAGTGAATGGGAACAAAGAAGGTTCACAAACTGCAACAGCAGGAACGTAATATACATGATCACATGCCCGTGCGGATTAGAGTACATTGGAATGACATCACAACCCATCAAAATCCGGATTGGGGAGCATAAAAGCAGCGTCAGGTGTAAGAGGAGCACCACCAAGATGGCCACACACTACTTAACAAACCAACACACAGTGGACGACCTTCAGTGGACGGTCATTGAACAAATACAAACCGAAAGTGCCCTATTTGAGAAGGAACAATGATGGGTGTTCCGTCTGGGCACCCACATAGAGGGCCTCAACGATGAAATACCCCGGAGTCAGTTCACTTGAATTTTTCCGGTGAAAATACCCACTTCAAGGGAAGCATCAAGATACCCCCGTATCTGACTTTCTAAATTCCGTGAATCTGATAAAACCTTGGAATCACCAACATATGATTATTCAAGGGATATTGTTCCTAGAATCATTCTTTTTTTTTTGTTTCTTCTAATAACTGACCACAAGTTGATTTCTCCCCAGATCATATCTTATTATTGGGACTCCCCACACGGGGTTGAGGGGCAGCTTTAGCTATGGTATCCCCCCTTTTTTAGGTTAACTGTGTGTCAATACCTTTTCCAGCAACAACCTTGAGCCTATAAACCATGGCCATTTACCCCTCCATGGGTATACCACCACCTATAATGAAGAACTCTTTCTCCTAATGAAGGACACATCGATTTTTGAAATGTCCTCCCTTTTCCTGTTTATCATAATTTTATAACACCTTTTTAAGAACTTGGCTTTTTTTGTAATTAAATTATTTCTCCCCCCCTTTTTTTTCGTTTTTTTCGCTTTCTTCCAAGCGACTGGAAAGCGATAAGTTTGAACACCCTGACCACGTATCTTTTGAGCGGTCTAGTCGAAAATCACCGCTACCGGAAGTGTTCCTACGTCCACTTCCGCCCTGTCAACCAAATAAACTTCATTTCCCGACCGCGAGCAGTGGAGCGGTCCAGTCTACCACAACCGGAAGCAGCCCTCCAACTCCTTCCGGGTCGACATTGGCAGTGTAGTCATGAAGCTCTGCTGCCTATCGCACCTGAACACAGTTAGACCAATCAGAGGCACTACAAATAGTAGCACCTCGCGGCTTCAGTATATCGACGGAGCCGCGAGGAGTGGAACCTTGAGCAACGACAGCGTCCCAGATCGTGTAAGTACGGCTTAGCCGATATGAAGATAAGAGTGGCCTGCGACTCTTCTTGTTTACCAACAAGATTCTGAGCACATCATTTTTTACAGAGTGCGATACTGGCACGTGGTTCCCCCCGTTCTAAGGCTCATGGGGCATTGTTATATCCACAAACAAGTATGTGGTTGTTTATTTTCTTTACTTTAGTTTATTTTCTTTACATCATTTACCTTCGTTCTTCAGATCATGACAGCTTGTGCCATAATAAATTTATTGACTTCTATTACCTCGCAGACTCCTGAACTTTTCCCTATAGAGTGTGTGATTTATGTTGTGTGTTTGTATGTCTTGTATTGTCCCTTTATTTTACAGGGCACGACACAAGTAGTAAATTCTCACGCTTAGAATATAGGGCCAGATGTAGGTGGCCAAATACCGAGCGCTAACCCTGAAATTCGCAGAATTCCAGCGTTAGCGATCACTATTTGGCAGCGAGCAATGTAGGTGAGTTTAAACCTACTAGCAAAATAAGGAATCGCTAAATTGCGATTCCTTATTTTGCTCTTGCATTTAAGGAATCGGAAATTGCGATTCCTTAAATGCAATGTAAGTTGCACAAAAGTAAGTGCACTTTAGCCTTAAGGAATCGCTAATTACCACCAACTTCAAGTTGGTGGTAATTAGCGATTTCCTTTAAAAAAGCAATTTTTGCTTTTTTTAAAGTGCCACGTGGCACACATTCATGCCTTTAGGGCATGTATGTGCGCCACATGTGCACACATGCACATTTCAGGGGTGCAACAGGGTGTCCTTTTGACACCCTGGCACCCTTGAAATAGCGCCCGCTATTTGCCATTCTTTAATAGCGAATCGCTATTAGTGAATATCTTCCCATTCATTCCTATGGGCCTCCTAGCCCATAGGAATGAATGGGTAGGTATTCCTTATTAGCTAATCTCTATTAGCGATTCGTTATTAAGGAATGTTAAGGAATCGCTAATATTTTAGCAATTCCTACCTACATTCAATTTTGCGAGTCCTTAATAGCGATTCGCTAAAAATCGCTATTAAGGACTCGCAAATGTAGGATTACCTACATCAGGCCCATAGTGGAATAATACACACCACTTTTTTCATAGGTCATCACGACTGCGTTGGGCATCCATCGCATACCTACGTTTTTAACTACTGTGTTTTTCTTACAGAATGCCAACTAGGAAATACCCTGGGTATTGTATATATGACTAAAGGCCGAGTCAGTCTTGTTTGTCACGTAGTATTATCTACTCATACATATATCATTTTTTGAAATTTCTCAACATTGTCTTCTGAGAGCAAAAGGGATCAGAAGCCTTGTCCCCAAGAAGAAGCAGCACGCTTCGAAACATGTTGACATACACAGGAGGCATTGCACATTGAAGCAACATACCTCCGACTCACCTTTTAATAATACCGGCTCGACGGAATATTACAATTTTCTAATCCACAAGAGCTAGGTATTTTTTAAACTCACTTTACTATTCACTCCTGACCTTTTTCACTCTTTCCTACACCACACACAGTCGTGACATCAGTGCTCCCACGTAGTCGTAGGTCGCAGCACACCCCGTCCCGCAGCGGGGCGGGAATACCCCTATGATGAAGCATGACACCAAGGGCCCTTTTGGTGTGTGAGGGGTATTTAAGAAACACTATGTGCTTCACACCATTGTAGGTAATGCACATGACTCTTAAATTGTAATTCTCCTTTCTTCTCGCACAACCTCCTTAGGGTGGATCCTATTGTTTATTATACATTGCAAGAGGAGGACGTATGCACCTCCAGTGTCCATTTGTTGGACACTACCTCTTCACTCCCATTTTGTTAAAAAGTGAGTTTGAAACAAGAGCCATCGACATATAGTTCCCCATGGGGCTCGGAGAAGGGAACATCAGTCAGGTCTACCCGTCCCTTCGTCTCTTCTTCAGTGCGGAAAATGCAATCATGCACGTCCGCGTCCTCACTCTCAGAAGGGAGGGGTAGTAACGTGGCTGGGTTCAGAGTGGCACATCTTTTGATGGTGATGTGTGGTGCAAACATGGTCAATTCGTAGCCAGTCAGACGCACACTGGTGAGGTGCTGCATCTTTGTTCTGTTCAAAAGTGTGTCCACAGCATGCAGTACCATGACTGTGAGATCAGTATCAAGGACGAGCCCTGCCAATTGTCAGATTGAGACGGCCATGGCCGCAACTGCTCTTAGTCAGCTCGGGAGGGCTCTGGCGACGTTATCCAAAAGCGCAGAGAAATAGGCACACAGCCTTTGCTTACCTCCAAAGGCTTGTGTTAAGACAGAGAGCGAGCAGCCAGCTGCTTCATGTACATACAACACAAACGGCTTTTGGTAGTCTGGTGTGCCATGCACAGGCGCAGAGGAAAGTGCTATTTTTAGTTGCTCAAAAGCTTGTTGGCATTTATGCGTCTAAGGCAAAGGTTCATGCTCATCCTTAGTGGTTAGTTGCAGTAGGGGTTTTGTTAGTAGGGAATAGTTAGGAATCCAGTGGCCACCATACGAGGTAATACCTATAAAAGCTCGCACATCCCGCTGCGTCTTGGGATGGGCATTTTAGCAACAGCATTAATAAGCTCAGGTGTTAGTCTCCTTCCCTCCTTCGACAGTAGGTGACCTAAGTAGGTGACCTCCTGTCGACAGTACTGGAATTTTGAAAGGGACACTTTATGTCTGTGATGTGCCAAATGTAGCAATAATTTAACCGTTGCGTCTTTGCAATCTTCTGCAGTGTCGGAAGCTAGCAATAGGTCATCGACGTACTGTAGCAACACATTACCTGGGAGAAGTGTGAGGGAATCCAATTGGCTTTTTAAAGCTTGACTATATATGCTAGGACTTTCAGTATACCCCTGAGGAGCACAACAGAATCGGAAACTTCTGCCGACCAGAGTGAACCCAAAAAGGTGCCGGCTATCTGGGTGAATAGGTTTGCTAAACAAACCATTTTTCAAATCAATCACAGAAAATAATTTTGCAGTGGAGGGAATCATTGTCAGAAGGGCAGTGATGTCAGGGACCACCGGGAACTGGGGATCCACTATTTTATTAACATCTAGTAAATCAATCACAAAACGATAGACATCAGGATGGGCATTAGGGGAATCCGAGGGTGCCTTCTTAAGGATGGGGAGAATAGGGCTATTACACACATTCGCTGATGTCTCCTCAACAACCCCTGACTTAACCAAATCCTGTATAATCTGTAACAAAGCTCGCTCCCCCGCCTACAGTATTTTGTACTGGGGGATACAAGGCAACACAGCGTTGTCTTTTACCTTAATAGAGACCGGAGGTATCTGCAACAATCCTACATCTGTATCACCTGTGGCCCACAACGTGGGCGGCACATCCTTGAATTCAGCAGGGAGCTGCACATATTTGGAAAGACACTGTTTGGTACTAGTCACATTCGGTCCTATTGTCATATAGACATCATCCGGGGAACAAGAAATTGTAGCATGCAATTTCTTCAAAAGATCTAGTCCCATTAAATACTCTCCACAATTTGTTGTCAGTAAAAATGGCGAATATATGGTAAAGGGGCCAATACTCAAAGCAAGGGGTTTGGAAATGGGTCTCACGACCGGTACACCTGAAAAACCTACCGACACATTACATTGGCCAGACAGAGCTGCCCCAGGGACCAGTGAACAAGAGACAGAGCTTTTCATTGCACCCGTATCCACCAGAAATATTTTCTCAGAGCCATGCAAATCCACTGTGACGTAAGGACCACGCTGATCTACAGGTATCTGGACTGGTCCCTCACCATGTCCCTGTCTGTCCTAGCTATAGGACATCCCTGTCACCTCATCCATATCATAGTCATCATGGTAATACTGCTTTCCTCGAGGGTCATTAAAAAAGTTTTGGTCAGAACGATTCTAAAGACTCATCTGCCTGAACCCCATCACGACCACGTCCACCACGACCCCGTCCTCTAGGGCCCCGTCCTCTGGGGGCTGCAACTTTCTGCAATGATTCCGGGCACTCACTTTGTCAATGCCCCTCCTTTTTACAATACGCACATTGGTTCGGCCCCACAAGTGTACTATTCCTACCAGTGCGAGGCAGCTGCTGAGTCGAACCGGTGCCACGTCCTCTACCATTCCCCCTAGCTGCCTGCTGCATCAACACCTTCGTTTTCAATTCCTTATTTTTCCTTTCCACCTTTTCCTTCCCCTCATTTTCCCTGTGCTCATAGTACTGCGCCATACTCAATATCACTGAAGGGGAGGAGGTGGTCCACGTGCTCTACAAAGTCTGCAACTGGGTAGCGATCTCTGGAAGCAAATTTGTAACAAATCTATTAACGAACAATCAGACACCTCCTTCCATTGGCAAATCCTGCCCACTGAAATCCAAAAATACCCCTTCAAACCTGGTGAAAAAATCAAACACACTTTCATCTTTCTTCTGACGACATGCTGTTAACTTATCCCAATCGACCTGCCTCAGTAGTATTAGGGCATGCATATAGGTAATAATATGACTCGGCAAAGCTAGTATCTCAGCCCTAGGCTTCTCACCAGGTTTCCTCTCCTTATCCCAAGCCCTGATCTCATCCCAAGTGCCACCCAACTCCACAACGTGGTCCTGCATATGCACCTGTCTCCAAATATCCACTGGTACCAATAATCCCAAAAACATCTCAATATCTGCCAACGTCATCACTGTCAACGAGGCAGCCTCTGTGAATTCTTTGTAATATGCAGTCGGATTTTTCCTAGGGTCGGGCAACTGACTCTTAAGAAATAAAACCTCACTCCTTTTCCATGGAGTGTAAACCCATTGTTCTTGAAAATGGGCCTCTACTCGCTGCCTGACAACAGCATTCTGCTGATTACGCAGCTCCGGTATCTCGGGGTGAAAAATAGGATGTGCTTCCCTCATCGGAAACTGAGACCCTGTTGTTGGTGTTTTCTGATGCAGCCTACCTCGATAACCAATCAGTGTGGCAACATTACTAAAAACGTCATTAGGAGCCAGGTCAGCGGCATACACATGGTCCCGGATGTCATAAAGTATTTGAGGTGAAACACCATTAAAACATTGTTCCCACAACCTGATTAATGTGGCCGACATATGCTTGAGGGCGTGCTGCTGCACAAATGGCTCATAATCTTTCATCACACTCCACACATCCTCCACACTATAAATCAGACACCGGGCCCACTGTGCAGCCTGATCAGCCACCATCTTCTTTTCCTCATTTCCCACATAGGATCGAATCAGCACCTGCCCCATTCGTTCTTGAGCAGCTGTCCTAACACCCTCATCGGGTCCATGCACCGGTGTCCCAATGTTCAACAATGTCGGGGAAGAGACATTTGAGGAAGACACAATAGATGGAGGGGCAGACACAAGTGTTAACAATGGATGTGTTGAGGGTGTAAGTGATGGAGAGAGAGCATAAGCGGAAACTATAGGCGTAGCAGGGAGACTCGCAGTTATGGCATCTGTAGCATGTGAAGCTAGAGAAAGAATGGGAGGTGCCGTAGCCAAAGCAGACGGGTCAGGGGCAGAAGAACCCGTGATGGAAACAGAAGGGGCAGAAGACTAAGGTGTGGGGACAACAGGGTATATTCTCAGCGGGGCATAGGGAGGAGGAGGTCAAGAGTCTAATAGCTCCTCCACAAATGTATCACCCTCCTCTCAAGCGACATAGGATTTGTCACATTGCAGTCGAAATTTTCTATCAGCGCATTCTATCCCTTTTTCTATTTTCTCTCTATCATACGCTACTGCTTTCTGAGTTACTGTCTGCATCTTTCCTCACCTGGCCTCTTTTTTCTGCTCTTATGCGCCTCTGCCTAGGTTCCTTTTGCCATACCTGAAGAGAATCAAACATCCACTGTCTACTTCGTTTTGCAAACAATTTATCCTGCAGGAAATTCAATTTTTGTTCATCAAAGGTACCTGTTAGTGGCCACTGCAGCTCGACATTGTCCCTCGTATATTTGTGCCACAATGTACTAAACATAATAGGGCCAATGCCGTGCTTGACGTACATGTCAAAATTCGGTGTGCCCTCTGGAGGTGCAGGTTGTCTCTCCTCCAGTCGAGCATCAGAGGAGCAACAATGACATTTCAAACACCACAATCTACTCAAACAAGGCATCTTAATATAAGAGGCGTTCACCCTTCGTACCAGTCGAATAACTAGCAAGTACACCTCTGACACTACAAGTCAGTCCTCAGACTGCACCAAGAAGACAGGCTCAAGCCCCAGGCATTTTCAAGAGTAAGCCAAATTCAATAGATCGCCTGGCAGAGTGCCTGCAGACACTCTGGGGTCGATTCCGATCTCGGCCGGTAGGGCACCGAATCGGATTCGGCTTTACCGGATCCGATTCGGAGCCCTCTTTCCCGACCGATTCGTACGTGCGTCCGGGCGAGCGAGTACGATGGGAGCGCACACGAATTCGCCGACCGACTCGTTCGCGGGACCCAACCGCTCCGACCGACTCGCACGGACACGACTCGCACCGCGCAATGGAGACGTTCCCCGGCCGGGCAAGTACGATGCGCGCCTCGAGCAGTCCGACCGACTCGCGCAGTCCGGCTCCAAAGAGCAGTCGGAGCCGCACTTTGGGGTCCGTGTCGGACCCCCTGTACGTGTAGCCGCGCGAGTCACACACAGGGGGACCCATGGGTCCCCCTACCTGTGCATGTACGGCGCGAGTCGCTTCGACGCGTACCCGCTGTAGGGGGCGCCCTTGTTCGCCTCGCACCCATTGAGTCAATGCGAGCCCGCGTACGCATTGTACGACCGGCTCCCATTGACTTCAATGGGAGTCCGACCGAATCGAGTCCGATGGCATATGTACGCATCGTACTCGTTCGGTCGGGCTGCTAGGGTCCGATTCGGTCGGAAATCTCTCCGGGTCCGGCTCGGTCGGAGAGATTTCCTGCCCGAATCGGAATCGGCCCCTAAGTGTCTAAATGGTCCGCAGACCTACCAAAATCAAGCAAGCCAGAAAATATGGTCCTCAGACCATACCCAAACTTATTCAAGAATGGCGCCACGGTTACCAGAAATCAAGACAAACTCACCTGGTGCACACAGGTCAAGCAAAGCTATTCTCCACTGCCGACTCTACAGACCAAACGGTCAGATCCAAGGGTTTTGCCTTTTAGGACCCCAGCCAAGATGACCACTGGGCGAGGCACTGCCCGATCAGACAGGCGGGGCAGCTGCGAGAACTAAGCTATGTCTTGTGGGGATCCCCGATCTGCCCAACCGACCGGACGCGACCCCGTCTTCTTCACCCGTCTGCGGGCGAAGATGGGTCACCTGGTGGGGTCCCTGTTTGGGCACCAACTGAAGGAAGTGATCCGATTAGGGCCACCCGGGTCACACGTGACCACCTCTCGGCCTTCCAAGAAATGAAGAGTCGATGACGCAGTAGAGAATACAAACCAAGCTATTTATTAGTAATTGTGCTGCAGCGGAGTCCAGTCTGACCAGCCTCAAGGGATAGCTGCCGAGGGACTGACTCCCCCCAACATAACATCAGATATTATACATTTCCAGTTCCCTAAGAACACGCTCTGGCTGTAAAATTCCAGTCCGGGCACTGGTGAACAAAGGAGACACAGAGAGATGAGCTGCCATCTGCAGAACGGGTACATCTTATCACATTCTCAAGGTTGCCTTGCTTGAGCTCAGTGCTCTTCAACGTGGGAGCAAGGATAAGAGGGAGGAAAGGCATGCGATAGAAGAATAAACCATTCATTAGTACATTAGGATACAGCCCTGAATATGATACAGAGAAATAACTCAAAGCTGCCTTTTTTGCTGAGGCAGACAAGTAATGTGGCAGAGTCTTACTTTCGATCACAGTACAAAATGGCGCCTAGAGACAAAATGGCGCTGCAAATGCTAACTTAACTCGCAAAATGCTAGAAGGAGTCAGCTAGACGCATTTTCAGTCCAACAGAAGGAGGCAAGAAAACTGCAGAATGAGGCAAGAAAGTTGGACAAACAGGCAAACAAGGTGCAGAAAGATGGAACAGGGGTGCAGACAGAGGCAGAGGGGTGCAGAAATTTGCAAGAGAGGTGCCGAAAGAAGCAAGAGGAGTGCAGAAAGAACCAGCAGAGGTGTAGAAAGAGGCAAGAGGAGTGCAGAAAGAGGCAAGAGAAGTGCAGAAAGAAGCAACAGGGGTGCAGAAAGAGGCAAGAGAGGTGCACAAAGAGGGAAGAGGGGTGCAGAAAGAGGTTTGGGTGCAGAAAAAGCAAGAGAGGTGTAGAAAGAAGTAAGAGAAAAGAGAAGTGCAGAAAGAACCACCAGCGGTGCAGAAAGAGGCAAGAGGGGTGCAGAAAGAGGCAAGAGAAGTGCAGAAAGAACCAACAGAGGTGCAGAAAGAGGCAAGAGAGGTACAGAAACAGGCAAGAGAGGTGCAGAAAGAGGGAAGAGGGGTGCAGAAAGAGGCAAGAGAGGTGCAGAAAGAGGGAAGAGGGGTGCAGAAAGAGGCAAGAGGGATGCAGAAAGAAGCAACAGAGGTGTCAAAAGAAGCAAGAGAAGTGATGAAAGAGACAATAGAGTTGCAGAAACAGGCAAAGAAAGTACAGAAAGAGGCAAGAGAAGTGCTGAAAGAAGCAACAGAAGTGATAAAACAGACAAGAGAGTTGCAGAAAGAATCAAGAAAGGTGCAGAAAAAAGGAAGAGAAGTGCAGAAAGAGGCAAGAGAGGTGCAGAAAGAGGCAGGAGAGGTGCAGAAAGAGGCAAGTGAGGTGTGGACAGAGGCAAGAGGGGTGCAGACAGAGAGAAGAGAAGTGCAGAAATAGGAAGGGAAGTGCAGAAAGAGGAAGAGGTGTGCAGAAAGAGGGAAGGGGGACACAGAAAGAGGCAAGAGGGGTGCAGAAAGAAGCAACAGAGGTGCAGAAAGAGGCAAGAGAAGTGCAGAAAAAAACAACAGCGGTGTAGAAAGAGGCAAGAGAAGTGCAGAAAGAGGCAGGAGAGGTACAGAAAGAGGGAAGAGGGGTGTAGAAAGAGGCACAAGGGGTGCAGAAAGAGGCATGCAGGGTACAGAAAGAAGCAACAGAGGTACAGAAAGAGGCAAGAGATGTGCTGAAAAAAAACAACAGTGGTGCAGAAAGAGGCAAGAGAAGTACAGAAAGAGGCAAGAGAGGTACAGAAAGATGGAATATGGGTGCAGAAAGAGGCACAAGGGGTACAGAAAGGGGCACGAGGGGTGCAGAAAGAAGCAAGAGAAGTGATAAAACAGACAAGAGAGTTGCAGAAAGAAACAAGAAAGGTGCAGAAAAAAGGAAGTGAAGTGCAGAAAGAGGCAAGAGAGGTGCAGAAAGAGGCAGGAGAGGTGCAGAAAGAGGCAAGTGAGGTGCAGACAGAGGCAAGAGGGGCGCAGACAGAGAGAAGTGCAGAAATAGGAAGAGAAGTGCAGAAAGAGGAAGAGGTGTGCAGAAAGAGGGAAGGGGGACACAGAAAGAGGCAAGAGGGGTGCAGAAAGAAGCAACAGAGGTGCAGAAAGAGGCAAGAGAAGTGCAGAAAAAACAACAGCGGTGTAGAAAGAGGCAAGAGAAGTGCAGAAAGAGGCAGGAGAGGTACAGAAAGAGGGAAGAGGGGTGCAGAAAGAGGCACAAGGGGTGCAGAAAGAGGCACGAGGGGTGCAGAAAGAAGCAGCAGAGGTGCAGAAAGAGGCAAGAGATGTGCTGGAAAAAAAAACAACAGTGGTTCAGAAAGAGGCAAGAGAAGTACAGAAAGAGGCAAGAGAGGTACAGAAAGATGGAATATGGGTGCAGAAAGAAGCACAAGGGGTACAGAAAGTGGCACGAGGGGTGCAGAAAGAAGAGAAGTGTAAAAAGAAGCAACAGAGGTGCAGAAAGAAGGAAGGAGGGTGGAGAAAGATGCAAGAGAAGTACAGAAAGAAGCAACAGAGGTGCAGAAAGAGGGAGCAGGGGTGGATAAAGAGACAAGAGAAGTGCAGAAACAAGCAACAGAGATGCAGAAAGTGGTAAGAGGGGAGGAGAAAGACGCGAAAGAGGGGTGCAGAAAGAAGCAAGAGAGGTGCAGAAAGAAGCAAGAGAAGTGCAGAAAGAAGGAACAGAGGTGCAGAGAGAGGCAAGAAAGGTGCAGAAAGAGGGAAAATGGGTGCAGAAAGAGGCATGAGGGGTGCAGAAAGAAGCAAGAGAAGTGCAGAAAGAAGCAACAGAGGTGCAGAAAGAGGGAAGAGGGGTGCAGAAAGATGCAAGAGGGAAGCAGAAAGAAGCAAGAGAGGGGGTCCTTAGGGGCCAACTAGCCTACCTGCTACCTCCAGTAAGTACCACACAGTGGGATTGCTGAGAGGTGGACACAGGCTATGTCCCCTTTCTCCACCACTCTGCAAACGCACCTCCTGGTGCACTGCTGCTCGGGTAATGAAGTCCACTTCAGTCCTGAGGTCTTCAGGACATATGAGGACCTCATCGCCCCACCAGCAGTGCGCCAAGAGGTGTGTTTGCAGAGTGGTGTAAAAAGGGGCATGGCCTCGGACCACCTCTCAGCAATTCCACTGTGTGGGGATTACTGGAGGTACCTGGTGGTCTAGTTGGCCTCTAAGGACCCTTAGGATTGAAGGGGACTTAATCCCCCAATTCAGAACGTGACAGGAGGTGCATTTGCACAGTGGTGGAGGGAGGGGGGCGGTGCCTCTGGCGAGATGCCGGCTTTTTACATTTGCTTTTTGGAAGGGGGGCTGTGTGGCCACTTCTGGCCCCGGGGATCCCATCCCCCGGGGCTGGCCCTCACTTTGGGGACCACGGGGGGAGCCCCATTGCCCCCGCGGTCTCTGCCGGCTCACCGCCTCCTGTGGGAGCCGGCATTGCTTTTGGACAAGGGGAGCTGCTAACATGCAGCTCCCCTTGTCCATAAGCAATCTGCTTCACTTCATGGAAGCCAGGACGAATTCGGTCAAAACATTTTTAAAAAAAAGCTTTTTTTGACCCCCTGAGCAGGCCTAGGGGGTCAGGGTGTTTCTACCCTGCCCCCGTTTCTTGTTTTTTATCCTCTTTTTACTGTTTTTTTGTGACTCGGTTTTACCAAGTCTCACGATGGCTGTCAACAAACACTTCCTGGTTTGTAATGTTGACAGCCAATAAAAATGAAGCTTGTGCTCGGGAGGGTTCGCGAATCCTCCTCGGTCACCAGATATCAATATTTTTATTTTTTCAATTTCTCAGGAACCACTGAACGGATGTACACCATTTTAATAAAGTACGCTTTCTGAACCAAGAGCTACCTTTTTGCCAAATTTGGTGTAATTCCGTTCAGCAGTTCAGGCTGTAGCTTTGTCTAAAGTTCATAAGGAAATTAACATGGAGAAAAAGTGGTTTGGGACCCCCCTTTTTTCTTGGCCCCCACTCGACGAATCACCCCAAAACTTTCAAGACAGGAGCTGACCTGAGTGAACCATTAGTTTTGAAAATTTCGCGAAGATTCTCTTCTTGAATAGAAACAAGGTCCTAACTATAACTACCTACTGGAGACCGCCAGTAGGTAATATATATATATATATATATATATTCACTGAAAAAACCACAAGTTTCAGGGACATTATAGTTAGTTGGACATTTCATTCGTACAAAACCAGAGAAATTCAGCCGTTATAGTTAGTTCAGCTAACTATAACTCGCGCCCCCGCAATGCACTGCTGATGGCGTCACATATTACATCATTCATGACATGGTCAGTGGCATCACTGATGACATCACTGATGACATCTCAAATGACATCACTGATGACATCACTGATGACATAATCCATGTGATAATCTGATGCACCTCCTCACACCCTAATATAACCTTTGATACACCCACTCTAAAAAACAGACTACCATTTTCAAAACCATAGACAGACCAATACCAGTTACTACATACGCACTCACTGATTCCTAGGTCTACACACACATCCACTCATTCACCCATACAGTCACTCATACATGCAGTCACTCATCAATACAGCACTACCATATGCACTCATACACCTATACAGACAGTCACACACCACCACTCACCCATAGAGTTACTCACACACCTAGTCAGTCATGCAAAGAATCAATCACACTCCCATTTACTCACCTATACAGTTATACACACACCACCTCACCTATTCATACAGATACTAACACATACTTACTCTCTTATACAATCACTGACACAAGCACACACTCATCCATACACCCACTCTCACAATCACTCACTCTCACATATAGTCATTTATATACTCCAACACTCACATATACTGCCTCTCACATATGTAGTTACTCACACATATACCACTGAGACATCCATTCACTCACCAACACAGCCATACACATACTCACTCTCCCATACAGCCCTTCACAGACACACTCTTGAACCCATACACCCAGTGAATCACCCACTCATACATCTATGCACAAAGTCACACCCCCCCACCCACACAGACACTCAGGCACCCAAACAGACACTCAGGTAACCAATCAATAACCCATATAGACACTCATATAGCTACTCACCAACCCATGCAGCAGCTTACAAAACAACAGACAGACTGATACAGACATTCACACAGTTTAGTCACTAACCCATGCATTTAGTAAGACACATTTAATCACTCACTTATACAGTCAGTCACGCACCTACTAAATCCTCCATTCAGACACTTATACACCCACTCATTCTTCAATACACCTTGGTGTATATATATATATAAAACATATTTAAACTTTATAGAAACACACAGTCAGTGGATGATGTCATCAGTGATGTCATCAGTGATGTCATTTGAGATTTCATTAGTGATGTCACTGACCATGTCATGAATGATGTAATATGTGACGTCATCAGCAGCGCTTTGCTGGGGCGCGAGTTATAGTTAGCTGAACTAAGTATAACGGCCGAATTTCTCTGGTTTTGTACGAATGAAATGTCCAACTAACTATAACGTCCCTGAAACCTGTGGTTTTTTCAGTGAATTTCTAAGGTTTTTTAAATGCTAATTTCTAACTATAACGTGCCTGAAACCTATGGTTTTTTCAGTGAATTTCAAAGGTTTTTAAAATGCAAATTTCAAACTATAACGTCTCTGAAACCTTTGGTTTTTTCAGTGAATTTCAAAGGTTTTTTAAATGATGTTTTGTAACTGTTATATGTTAAAAATATTTTTACATTAGTTTTTATTTGTTGTAAAAATAATATAATGTTTTTCTTTTCTAAAATATATATATATATATATTTTTTTTGCAAAAAAGTGGAGTCGCGTAGCGATTGTGTACCTACCTCGGTGTGTGCGCGGATTCAAGCCGCCATATTGGTAAAGTCATGGAGGATACGCGTTTGATATGCAACGGGTGCGTGGTGTCCGGCCCCGCATAACGTCACGTACGTATGAGGTTGCACCGGGTGCGCGACTCCCGTAAAATGTTTTTATTTTAAAAGTATATGTATATAACTTTAATATGTGTTTTAAACCAAGAGATTATATCAACTAATTTGAAGAAGCATATATTAGTAATTTTATTAAAGGTATATTAGTGTTAAGTATATTTTCTGAACTTCGCGATGGATGCACGTGTGGTATGCGACGGGTGCGCGGTGTCCGGCCCCGCGTAACGTCACCTACGTATGTGGTCGCGCTGGGTGCGTGACTCCCATCAAATGTTTATGTTTTAAAAGTATATGTATATAACTTTAGTATGTGTTTTAAAGGAAGAGATTATCTAAAGTAATTATAAAATTGATATATTTCTATTTGGAATAAAGTTATATTATTGTTAAATACATTTTTCTTAAGTCGTGCCGGGTGCGCGCCGGGTGCGCGCACCCCATGTGATTTCAAAAGAAAGCATTTCATTGGTTTACAAGGTTTTGTTTCTAGAATATGAAGGACCCCCTCCCTTTTTTTTCATTCCTTTGACTGCATCTTAGGAGACACACCTGTTGTGTTTTTTTTCTAGGTTGTACATTTTTTGGGTGTTTTTTGAACAACTCAAAAAATGGCTTCTTCATCTGAAACTGTCAATTTGGCAACAGAAGAAGAAGAGTTGGAGGACCCAGTGAAGAAGAGGAAGGAGTCTGTGTATGGACCTTCTTTACGATTCCTGAGGGGGAAAAGAAGGTTAATGCAAGGAAAGTTAGCTGCACGCTATGTTCCAGGGTCCTTTCATGTGGAAGTGAAAAGAAGTATTCCTGCGGCACTTCCAGTATGATGAAGCACCTGCAGACACTGCATCCTCGTCATCTGGCCCGTGAGCAACATCGTCGCGCCCAGGAAGCAGAGCAGCATGATGACCAAACTGCTGGACCGAGCACCTCTGCAACAAACCGTGGACTCGACATCCGTCCCGAGTTCACAAACTTAGAACAGCGCTGCATCAAGTGCAAGACTGTAGTTTGTTATGGCGAGCAGTCTGTTGATGCTGTGGTTTCTGCTGCAAGAAACCACTCTTGTTAATTTTTTTTTTTTTGTTGCATTTTTTCTTGCAATGATAGTTGAATTGCAAAGTTGGACAGGTTGTTTTGTTGTTTCCCTTTTTTTTTAAAAACACCAAAAAAAATTACAAAATAGTTAAAAAAACACAAAAAAATCATACAATTGAAAAAAGAAGAAAAAAACGGTTCTGTTTAGTACCACCTACTCTGTTAAAAAAAAGAGCAATAAGTGTATGGTAATGCCTGGATGATTGCATGAGTACATATGTAGAGCTTGAGTGATTGAAAGAGTGCATGGGTAGTGCATAAGTGATTGCATGAGTGCATCACTAGTGCCTGTGTGATTGAATGAGTGAATTGGTAGTGCCTGGCTGATTGCATGAGTGCTTTGGTAGTGCCTGAGTGATTGGATGAGTGCATGGGTAGTGCCTGTGTGACTGGACGAGTGTATGGGTAATACCTGGGTGGTTACATAAGTGCATGAGTAGTGCCTGTATATTAGGACATGTGGATGGGTAATGTCTGGATTATTGCATAAGTGCATGGGTAATGCTTGGGTGTTTGCATTAGTATATAAGTGGTGCTTGGGTGATTGGAATACTGTATCAGTAGTGATTGGGTGATTGTATGAGTGTATCAGTAGTGCCTGGGTTATTGCATGAGTACATAGGTAGTGTTTGAGTGATTGGAAGATTGCATAGGTAGTGCCAGGGTGATTGCATGAGTGCATCAGTAGTACGTATGTGCTTGTATGAGTGTATGGATAGTTTTTGTCTGATTGGACGAGTGGAGGGTAATGCCTGGGTGATTGCATAACTGCATCAGTACTACATAGGTGCTTGTATGAGTGCAAGGGTAATGCCTGCATGATTTGAGGAGTGCATGGGTAGTGACAGGGTGATTCCTGGACTGCATGGGTACTACCTGGGTAATTGAAGGAGCGAATGAGTAGTGTCTAGGTGATTAGAGGACTGCATGGGTTGTGCTCAGGAGATTGTAGCAGTGCATGTGTTAGTGCCTGGGTCATTGCATGAGTACATGGGTACTGACTGGATGATTAGAGTACTGCAAGGAGAGTGCATGGTGAATTTATAAGTGCTTGGGTTTTGGTGGAGTGATTGGATAAGTACATGGTCCTGGCTGGGAGTTTGGAGCAGTGCATGGGTAGTGACAGGGTGATTGCTGGACTGCATGGGTACTACCTGGGTAATTGAAGAAGTGAATCAGTAGTGTGTAGGTGGTTAGAGGACTGCATGGGTAGTGCTCAGGGGATTGTAGCAGTGCATGTGTTAGTGCCTGGGTCATTGCATGAGTACATAGGTAGTGACTGGATGATTAGAGTACTGCAAGGAGAGTGCATGGTGAATTTATAAGTGCTTGGGTATTGGCCGAGTGATTGGATAAGTACATGGTGCTGAATGGGTGATTGGAGGAGTGCATGGGAAGTGACAGGGTGATTGCTGGACTGCATGGGTACTACCTGGGTAATTGAAGGAGCGAATGAGTAGTGTGTAGGTGGTAAGAGGACTGCATGGGTAGTGCTCAGGGGATTGTAGCAGTGCATGTGTTAGTGCCTGGGTCATTGCATGAGTACATGCGTACTGACTGGATGATTAGAGTACTGCAAGGAGAGTCCATGGTGAATTTATAAGTGCTTGGGTATTGGCGGAGTGATTGGATAAGTACATGGTGCTGAATGGGTGATTGGAGGAGTGCATGGGAAGTGACAGAGTAATTGCTGGACTGCATGGGTACTACCTGGGTAATTGAAGGAGCGAATGAGTAGTGTGTAGGTGGTTAGAGGACTGCATGGGTAGTGCTCAGGGGATTGTAGCAGTGAATGTGTTAGTGCCTGGGTCATTGCATGAGTACATGGGTAGTGACTGGATGATTAGAGTACTGCAAGGAGAATGCATGGTGAATGTACAACTGCTTGGGAATTGGCGAAGTGATTGGATAAGAACATACTGCTGGCTGGGTAATTGGAGCAGTGCATGGGTAGTGACAGGGTGATTGTTGGACTGCATGGGTACTACCTGGGTAAATGAAGGTGCAAATGAGTACTGTCTAGGTGGTTAGAGGACTGCATGGTAGTGCTCGGGATTGTAGCAGTGCATGTGTTAGTGCCTGGGTCATTGCATGAGTACATGGGTAGTGCCTGGATGATTAGAGTACTGCAAGGAGAGTGAATGGTGAATTTATAAGTGCTTGGGTACTGGCGGAGTGATTGGATAAGTACATGGTGCTGAATGGGTGATTGGAGGAGTGCATAGGAAGTGACAGGGTGATTGCTGGACTGCATGGGTACTACAGGGTAATTGAAGGAGCAAATGAGTAGTGTGTAGGTGGTTAGAGGACTGCATGGGTAGTGCTCAGGGGATTGTAGCAGTGCATGTGGTAGTGCCTGGGTCATTGCATGAGTACATGGGTAGTGACTGGATGATTAGAGTACTGCAAGAAGAGTGCATGGTGAATTTACAACTGCTTGGGAATTGGCGAAGTGATTGGATAAGAACATGGTGCTGGCTGGGTGATTGGAGCAGTGCATGGGTAGTGACAGGGTGATTGTTGGACTGATTGGGTACTACCTGGGTAAATGAAGGTGCAAATGAGTACTGTCTAGGTGGTTAGAGGACTGCATGGGTAGTGCACAGGTGATTGTACCACTGCATGTGTTAGTGCCTGGGTCATTGCATGAGTACATGGGTACTGACTGGATGATTAGAGTACTGCAAGGAGAGAGCATGGTGAATTTATAAGTGCTTGGGTTTTGGCGGAGTGATTGGATAAGTACATGGTCCTGGCTGGGTGTTTGGAGCAGTGCATGGGTAGTGACAGGGTGATTGCTGGACTGCATGGGTACTACCTGGGTAATTGAAGGAGTGAATCAGTAGTGTGTAGGTGGTTAGAGGACTGCATGGGTAGTGCTCGGGGATTGTAGCACTGCATGTGTTAGTGCCTGGGTCATTGCATGAGTACATGGGTACTGACTGGATGATTAGAGTACTGCAAGGAGAGTGCATGGTGATTTTTAAGTGCTTGGGTATTGGTAGAGTGATTGGATTAGAACATGGTACTGGCTGGGTCATTAGAAGAGTGCACGGGGAGTGACAGGGTGATTTCTGCACTGCATGAGTACTACCTGGGTAATTGAAGGAGCAAATAAGTAGTGTCTAGGGGGATAGAGGACTGCATGGGTAGTGCTCAGGGGATTGTAGCACTGCATGTGTTAGTGCCTGGGTCATTGCATGAGTACATGGGTAGTGACTGGATGATTAGAGTACTGCAAGAAGAGTGCATGGTGAATTTATAAGTGCTTGGGTTTTGGCGGAGTGAATGGATAAGTACATGGTCCTGGCTGGGTGTTTGGAGCAGTGCATGGGTAGTGACAGGGTGATTGCTGGACTGCATGGGTACTACCTGGGTAATTGAAGGAGTGAATCAGTAGTGTGTAGGTGGTTAGAAGACTGCATGGGTAGTGCTCGGGGGATTGTAGCACTCCATGTGTTAGTGCCTGGGTCATTGCATGAGTACATGGGTACTGACTGGATGATTAGAGTACTGCAAGGAGAGTGCATGGTGATTTTTTAAGTGCTTGGGTATTGGTAGAGTCATTGGATTAGAACACGGTACTGGCTGGGTCATTAGAAGAGTGCACGGGGAGTGACAGGGTGATATCTGCACTGCATGAGTACTACCTGGGTAATTGAAGGAGCAAATAAGTAGTGTCTAGGGGGATAGAGGACTGCATGGGTAGTGCTCAGGGGATTGTAGCACTGCATGTGTTAGTGCCTGGGTCATTGCATGAGTACATGGGTAGTGACTGGATGATTAGAGTACTGCAAGAAGAGTGCATGGTGAATTTATAAGTGCTTGGGTTTTGGCGGAGTGAATGGATAAGTACATGGTCCTGGCTGGGTGTTTGGAGCAGTGCATGGGTAGTGACAGGGTGATTGCTGGACTGCATGGGTACTACCTGGGTAATTGAAGGAGTGAATCAGTAGTGTGTAGGTGGTTAGAGGACTGCATGGGTAGTGCTTAGGGGATTGTAGCAGTGCATGTGTTAGTGCCTGGGTCATTGCATGAGAACATGGGTAGTGACTGGATGATTAGAGTACTGCAAGGAGAGTACATGGTGAATTTATAAGTGCTTGGGTATTTACGGATTGATTGGATAAGTACATGGTGCAGAATGGGTGATTGGAGGAGTGCATGGGAAGTGACAGGGTGATTGCTGGACTACATGGGTACTACCTGGGTAATTGAAGGAGCGAATGAGTAGTGTGTAGGTGGTTAGAGAACTGAATGGGTAGTGCTCAGGGATTGTATCAGTGCATGTGTTAGTGCCTGGGTCATTGAATGAGTACATGGGAAGTGACTGGATGATTAGAGTACTTCAAGGAGAGTGCATGGTGAATTTACAACTGCTTGGGAATTGGCGAAGTGATTGGATAAGAACATGGTTCTGGCTGGGTGATTGGAGCAGTGCATGGGTAGTGACAGGGTAATTGTTGGTCTGCATGGGTACCACCTGGGTAAATGAAGGTGCAAATGAGTACTGTCTAGGTGGTTAGAGGACTGCATGGGTAGTGCACAGGTGATTGTACCACTGCATGTCTTAGTGCCTGGGTCATTGCATGAGGACATGGGTAGTGACTGGATGATTAGACTACTGCAAGGAGAGTGCTTGGTGAACTTATAAGTGTTTGGGTATTGGTAGAGTGATTGGATTAGAATATGGTACTGGCTGGGTCATTAGAAGAGTGCACAGGGAGTGACAGGGGGATTTCTGGACTGCATGAGTACTACCTGGGTAATTGAAGGAGCAAATGAGTAGTGTCTAGTTGGTTAGAGGACTGCATGGGTAGTGCTCAGGGGATTGTAGCACTGCATGTGTTAGTGCCTGGGTAATTGCATGAGTACATGGGTAGTGACTGGATGATTAGAGTACTGCAAGAAGAGTGCATGGTGAATTTAAAAGTGCTTGGGTTTTGGCGGAGTGATTGGATAAGTACATGGTCCTGGCTGGGTGTTTGGAGCAGTGCATGGGTAGTGACAGGGTGATTGCTGGACTGCATGGGTACCACCTGGGTAATTGAAGGAGTGAATCAGTAGTGTGTAGGTGGTTAGAGGACTGCATGGGTAGTGCTCAGGGGATTGTAGCAGTGCATGTGTTAGTGCCTGGGTCATTGCATGAGTACATGGGTAGTGACTGGATGATTAGAGTACTGCAAGAAGAGTGCATGGTGAATTTATAAGTGCTTGGGTTTTGGCGGAGTGATTGGATAAGTACATGGTCCTGGATGAGTGTTTGGAGGAGTGCATGGGAAGTGACAGGGTGATTGCTGGACTGCATGGGTACTACCTGGGTAATTGAAGGAGCAAATGAGTAGTGTGTAGGTGGTTAGAGGACTGCATGGGTAGTGCTCAGGGGATTGTAGCAGTGCATGTGTTAGTGCCTGGGTCATTGCATGAGTATATGGGTACTGACTGGATGATTAGAGTACTGCAAGGAGAGTGCATGGTGAATTTATAAGTGTTTGGGTATTGGCGGAGTTATTGGATAAGTACATGGTGGTGATTGGAGGAGTGCATGGGAAGTGACAGAGTGATTGCTGGACTGCATGGGTACTACCTGGGTAATTGAAGGAGCGAATGAGTAGTGTGTAGGTGGTTAGAGGACTGCATGGGTAGTGCTCAGGGGATTATAGCAGTGCATGTGTTAGTGCCTGGGTCATTGCATGAGTACATGGGTAGTGACTGGATGATTAGAGTACTGCAAGGAGAATGCATGGTGAATTTTCAACTGCTTGGGAATTGGCGAAGTGATTGGATAAGAACATGCTGCTGGCTGGGTGATTGGAGCAGTGCATGGGTAGTGACAGGGTGATTGTTGGACTGCATGGGTACTAGCTGGGTAAATGAAGGTGCAAATGAGTACTGTCTAGGTGGTTAGAGGACTGCATGGGTAGTGCTCGGGATTGTAGCAGTGCATGTGTTAGTGCCTGGGTCATTGCATGAGTACATGGGTAGTGACTGGATGATTAGAGTACTGCAAGGAGAGTGCATGGTGAATTTATAAGTGCTTGGGTATTGGCGGAGTGATTGGATAAGTACATGGTGCTGAATGGGTGATTGGAGGAGTGCATGGGAAGTGACAGTGTGATTGCTGGACTGCATGGGTACTACCTGGGTAATTGAAGGAGCAAATGAGTAGTGTGTAGGTGGTTAGAGGACTGCATGGGTAGTGCTCAGGGAATTGTAGCAGTGCATGTGGTAGTGCCTGGGTCATTGCATGAGTACATGGGTAGTGACTGGATGATTAGAGTACTGCAAGGAGAGTGCATGGTGAATTTACAACTGCTTGGGATTTGGCAAAGTGATTGGATAAGAACATGGTGCTGGCTGGGTGATTGAAGCAGTGCATGGGTAGTGACAGGGTGATTGTTGGACTGATTGGGTACTACCTGGGTAAATGAAGGTGCAAATGAGTACTGTCTAGGTGGTTAGAGGACTGCATGGGTAGTGCACAGTTGATTGTACCACTGAATGTGTTAGTGCCTGGGTCATTGCATGAGTACATGGGTAGTGACTGGATGATTAGAGTACTGCAAGGAGTGTGCATGGCGAATTTATAAGTGCTTAGGTTTTGGTGGAGTGATTGGATTAGAACATGGTACTGGCTGGGTCATTGGAAGAGTGCACGGGGAGTGACATGGGGTTTGCTGGACTGTACGGGTACTTCCTGGGTAATTGAAGGAGCGAATGAGTAGTGTGTAGGTGGTTAGAGGGCTGCATGGGTAGTGCTCAGGGGATTGTAGCAGTGCATGTGTTAGTGCCTGAGTCATTGCATGAGTACATGGGTACTGACTGGATGATTAGATACTGTAAGGAGAGTGCATGGTGAATTTATAAGTGCTTGGGTTTTGGCAGAGTGATTGGATAAGTACATGGTCCTGGCTGGGTGTTTGGAGCAGTGCATGGGTAGTGACAGGGTGATTGCTGGACTGCATGGGTACTACCTGGGTAATTGAAGGAGTGAATCAGTAGTGTGTAGGTGGTTAGAGGACTGCATGGGTAGTGCTCGGGGCATTGTAGCACTGTATGTGTTAGTGCCTGGGTCATAGCATGAGTACATGGTTACTGACTGGATGATTAGAGTACTGCAAGGAGAGTGCATGGTGATTTTTTAAGTGCTTGGGTATTGGTAGAGTGATTGGATTAGAACATGGTACTGGCTGGGTCATTAGAAGAGTGCACGGGGAGTGACAGGGTGATTGCTGCACTGCATGAGTACTACCTGGGTAATTGAAGGAGCAAATTAGTAGTGTCTAGGTGGTTAGAGGGCTGCATGGGTAGTGCTCAGGGGATTGTAGCAGTGCATGTGTTAGTGCCTGGGTCATTGCATGAGTACATGGGTACTGACTGGATGATTAGAGTACTGCAAGGAGAGTGCATGGTGAATTTATAAGTGCTTGTGTTTTGGTGGAGTGATTGGATTAGAACATGGTACTGGCTGGGTTATTGGAAGAGTGCACGGGGAGTGACAGGGGGATTGCTGGACTGCATGGGTACTTCCTGGGTAATTGAAGGAGCGACTGAGTAGTGTGTAGGTGGTTAGAGGGCTGCATGGGTAGTGCTCAGGGGATTGTAGCAGTGCATGTGTTAGTGCCTGGGTCATTGCATGAGTACATGGGTACTGACTGGATGATTAGAGTACTGCAAGGAGAGTGCATGGTGAATTTATAAGTGCTTGTGTTTTGGCGGAGTGATTGGATAAGTACATGGTCCTGGCTGGGTGTTTGGAGCAGTGCATGGGTAGTGACAGGGCGATTGCTGGACTGCATGGGTACTACCTGGGTAATTGAAGGAGTGAATCAGTAGTGTGTAGGTGGTTAGAGGACTGCATGGGTAGTGCTCGGGGGATTGTAGCACTGCATGTGTTAGTGTCTGGGTCATTGCATGAGTACATGGGTACTGACTGGATGATTAGAGTACTGCAAGGAGAGTGCATGGTGTTTTTTTAAGTGCTTGGGTATTGGTAGAGTGATTGGATTAGAACATGGTACTGGCTGGGTCATTAGAAGAGTGCACGGGGAGTGACAGGGTGATTGCTGCACTGCATGAGTACTACCTGGGTAATTGAAGGAGCAAATAAGTAGTGTCTAGGTGGTTAGAGGACTGCATGGGAAGTGCTCAGGGGATTGTAGCACTGCATGTGATAGTGCCTGGGTCATTCCATGAGTACATGGGTAGTGACTGGATGATAAGAGTACTGCAAGAAGAGTGCATGGTGAATTTATAAGTGCTTGGGTTTTGGCGGAGTGAATGGATAAGTACATGGTCCTGGTTGGTTGTTTGGAGCAGTGCATGGGTAGTGACAGGGGATTGCTGGACTGCATGGGTACTACCCGGGTAATTGAAGGAGCGAATGAGTAGTGTGTAGGTGGTTAGTGGACTGAATGGGTAGTGCTCAGGGGATTGTAGCAGTGCATGTGTTAGTGCCTGGGTCATTGCATGAGTACATGGGTACTGACTGGATGATTAGAGTACTGCAAGGAGAGTGCATGGTGAATGTATAAGTCCTTGGGTATTGGCGGAGTGATTGGATAAGTACATGGTGCTGAATGGGTGATTGGAGGAGTGCATGGGAAGTGACAGAGTAATTGCTGGACTGCATGGGTACTACCTGGGTAATTGAAGGAGCGAATGAGTAGTGTGTAGGTGGTTAGAGGACTGCATGGGTAGTGCTCAGGGGATTGTAGCAGTGCATGTGTTAGTGCCTGGGTCATTGCATGAGTACATGGGTAGTGACTGGATGATTAGAGTACTGCAATGAGAATGCATGGTGAATTTACAACTGCTTGGGAATTGGCAAAGTGATTGGATAAGAACATGCTGCTGGCTGGGTGATTGGAGCAGTGCATGGGTAGTGACAGGGTGATTGTTGGACTGCATGGGTACTACCTGGGTAAATGAAGGTGCAAATGAGTACTGTCTAGGTGGTTAGAGGACTGCATGGGTAGTGCTCGGGATTGTAGCAGTGCATGTGTTGGAGCCTGGGTCATTGCATGAGTAAATGGGTAGTGACTAGATTATTAGAGTACTGCAAGGAGAGTGCATGGTGAATTTATAAGTGCTTGGGTATTGGCGGAGTGATTGGATAAGTACATTGTGCTGAATGGGTGATTGGAGGAGTGCATGGGAAGTGACAGGGTGATTGCTGGACTGCATGGGTACTACCTGGGTAATTGAAGGAGCAAATGAGTAGTGTGTAGGTGGTTAGAGGACTGCGTGGGTAGATCTCAGGGGATTGTAGCAGTGCATGTGGTAGTGCCTGGGTCATTGCATGAGTACATGGGTAGTGACTGGATGATTAGAGTACTGCAAGGAGAGTGGATGGTGAATTTACAACTGCTTGGGAATTGGCGAAGTGATTGGATAAGTACATGGTGCTGGCTGGGTGATTGGAGCAGTGCATGGGTAGTGACAGGATGATTGTTGGACTGATTGGGTACTACCTGGGTAAATGCAGGTGCAAATGAGTACTGTCTAGGTGGTTAGAGGACTGCATGGGTAGTGCACAGGTGATTGTACCACTGCATGTGTTAGTGCCTGGGTCATTGCATGAGTACATGGGTACTGACTGGATGATTAGAGTACTGCAAGGAGAGTGCATGGTGAATTTATAAGTGCTTGGGTTTTGGCGGAGTGATTGGATAAGTACATGGTCCTGGCTGGGTGTTTGGAGCAGTGCATGGGTAGTGACAGGGTGATTGCTGGACTGCATGGGTACAACCTGGGTAATTGAAGGAGTGAATCAGTAGTGTGTAGGTGGTTAGAGGACTGCATGGGTAGTGCTCGGGGGATTGTAGCACTGCATGTGTTAGTGCCTGAGTCATTGCATGAGTACATGGGTACTGACTGGATGATTAGAGTACTGCAAGGAGAGTGCATGGTGATTTTTTAAGTGCTTGGGTATTGGTAAAGTGATTGGATTAGAACATGGTACTGGCTGGGTCATTAGAAGAGTGCACGGGGAGTGACAGGGTGATTTTTGCACTGCATGAGTACTACCTGGGTAATTGAAGGAGCAAATAAGTAGTGTCTAGGGTTATAGAGGACTGCATGGGTAGTGCTCAGGGGATTGTAACACTGCATGTGTTAGTGCCTGGGTCATTGCATGAGTACATGGGTAGTGACTGGATGATTAGAGTACTGCAAGAATAGTGCATGGTGAATTTATAAGTGCTTGGGTTTTGGCGGAGTGAATGGATAAGTACATGGTCCTGGCTGGGTGTTTGGAGCAGAACATGGGTAGTGACAGGGTGATTGCTGGACTGCATGGGTACTACCTGGGTAATTGAAGGAATGAATCCGTAGTGTGTAGGTGGTTAGAGGACTGAATGGGTAGTGCACAGGTGATTGTACCACTGCATGTCTTAGTGCCTGGGTCATTGCATGAGTACATGGGTAGTGACTGGATGATTAGAGTACTGCAAGGAGAGTACATGGTGAATTTATAAGTGCTTGGGTATTTACGGATTGATTGGATAAGTACATGGTGCAGAATGGGTGATTGGAGGAGTGCATGGGAAGTGACAGGGTGATTGCTGGACTACATGGGTACTACCTGGGTAATTGAAGGAGCGAATGAGTAGTGTGTAGGTGGTTAGAGAACTGAATGGGTAGTGCTCAGGGGATTGTATCAGTGCATGTGTTAGTGCCTGGGTCATTGAATGAGTACATGGGAAGTGACTGGATGATTAGAGTACTTCAAGGAGAGTGCATGGTGAATTTACAACTGCTTGGGAATTGGCGAAGTGATTGGATAAGAACATGGTGCTGGCTGGGTGATTGGAGCAGTGCATGTGTAGTGACAGGGTAATTGTTGGACTGCATGGGTACTACCTGGGTAAATAAAGGTGCAAATGAGTACTGTCTAGGTGGTTAGAGGACTGCATGGGTAGTGCACAGGTGATTGTACCACTGCATGTCTTAGTGCCTGGGTCATTGCATGAGTACATGGGTAGTGACTGGATGATTAGAGTACTGCAAGGAGAGTGTTTGGTGAACTTATAAGTGTTTGGTTATTGGTAGAGTGATTGGATTAGAATATGGTACTGGCTGGGTCATTAGAAGAGTGCACGGGGAGTGACAGGGGGATTGCTGGACTGCATGAGTACTACCTGGGTAATTGAAGGAGCAAATGAGTAGTGTCTAGTTGGTTAGAGGACTGCATGGGTAGTGCTCAGGGGATTGTAGCACTGCATGTGTTAGTGCCTGGGTCATTGCATGAGTACATGGGTAGTGACTGGATGATTAGAGTACTGCAAGAAGAGTGCATGGTGAATTTAAAAGTGCTTGGGTTTTGGCGGAGTGATTGGATAAGTACATGGTCCTGGCTGGGTGTTTGGAGCAGTGCATGGGTAGTGACAGGGTGATTGCTGGACTGCATGGGTACCACCTGGGTAATTGAAGGAGAGAATCAGTAGTGTGTAGGTGGTTAGAGGACTGCATGGGTAGTGCTCAGGGGATTGTAGCAGTGCATGTGTTAGTGCCTGGGTCATTGCATGAGTACATGGGTAGTGACTGGATGATTAGAGTACTGCAAGAAGAGTGCATGGTGAATTTAAAAGTGCTTGGGTTTTGGCGGAGTGATTGGATAAGTACATGGTCCTGGCTGGGTGTTTGGAGCAGTGCATGGGTAGTGAGAGGGTGATTGCTGGACTGCATGGGTACCACCTGGGTAATTGAAGGAGTGAATCAGAAGTGTGTAGGTGGTTAGAGGACTGCATGGGTAGTGCTCAGGGGATTGTAGCAGTGCATGTGTTAGTGCCTGGGTCATTGCATGAGTACATGGGTAGTGACTGGATGATTAGAGTACTGCAAGAAGAGTGCATGGTGAATTTATAAGTGCTTGGGTTTTGGCGGAGTGATTGGATAAGTACATGGTCCTGGATGGGTGTTTGGAGGAGTGCATGGGAAGTGACAGGGTGATTGCTGGACTGCATGGGTACCACCTGGGTAATTGAAGGAGCAAATGAGTAGTGTGTAGGTGGTTAGAGGACTGCATGGGTAGTGCTCAGGGGATTGTAGCAGTGCATGTGTTAGTGCCTGGGTAATTGCATGAGTACATGGGTACTGACTGGCTGATTAGAGTACTGCAAGGAGAGTGCATGGTGAATTTATAAGTGTTTGGGTATTGGCGGAGTGATTGGATAAGTACATGGTGGTGATTGGAGGAGTGCATGGGAAGTGACAGAGTGATTGCTGGACTGCATGGGTACTACCTGGGTAATTGAAGGAGCGAATGAGTTGTGTGTAGGTGGTTAGAGGACTGCATGGGTAGTGCTCAGGGGATTGTAGCAGTGCATGTGTTAGTGCCTGGGTCATTGCATGAGTACATGGGTAGTGACTGGATGATTAGAGTACTGCAAGGAGAATGCATGGTGAATTTTCAACTGCTTGGGAATTGGCGAAGTGATTGGATAAGAACATGCTGCTGGCTGGGTGATTGGAGCAGTGCATGGGTAGTGACAGGGTGATTGTTGGACTGCATGGGTACTAGCTGGGTAAATGAAGGTGCAAATGAGTACTGTCTAGGTGGTTAGAGGACTGCATGGGTAGTGCTCGGGATTGTAGCAGTGCATGTGTTAGTGCCTGGGTCATTGCATGAGTACATGGGTAGTGACTGGATGATTAGAGTACTGCAAGGAGAGTGCATGGTGAATTTATAAGTGCTTGGGTATTGGCGGAGTGATTGGATAAGTACATGGTGCTGAAGGGGTGATTGGAGGAGTGCAAGGGAAGTGACAGGGTGATTGCTGGACTGCATGGGTACGACCTGGGTAATTGAAGGAGCAAATGAGTAGTGTGTAGGTGGTTAGAGGACTGCATATGTAGTGCTCAGGGGATTGTAGCAGTGCATGTGGTAGTGCCTGGGTCATTGCATGAGTACATGGGTAGTGACTGGATGATTAGAGTACTGCAAGGAGAGTGCATGGTGAATTTACAACTGCTTGGGATTTGGCGAAGTGATTGGATAAGAACATGGTGCTGGCTGGGTTATTGAAGCAGTGCATGGGTAGTGACAGGGTGATTGTTGGACTGCATGGGTACTAGCTGGGTAAATGAAGGTGCAAATGAGTACTGTCTAGGTGGTTAGAGGACTGCATGGGTAGTGCTCGGGATTGTAGCAGTGCATGTGTTAGTGCCTGGGTCATTGCATGAGTACATGGGTAGTGACTGGATGATTAGAGTACTGCAAGGAGAGTGCATGGTGAATTTATAAGTGCTTGGGTATTGGCGGAGTGATTGGATAAGTACATGGTGCTGAATGGGTGATTGGAGGAGTGCATGGGAAGTGACAGGGTGATTGCTGGACTGCATGGGTACGACCTGGGTAATTGAAGGAGCAAATGAGTAGTGTGTAGGTGGTTAGAGGACTGCATGGGTAGTGCTCAGGGGATTGTAGCAGTGCATGTGGTAGTGCCTGGGTCATTGCATGAGTACATGGGTAGTGACTGGATGATTAGAGTACTGCAAGGAGAGTGCATGGTGAATTTATAAGTGCTTGGGTTTTGGCGGAGTGATTGGATAAGTACATGTTCCTGGCTGGGTGTTTGGAGCAGTGCATTGGTAGTGACAGGGTGATTGCTGGACTGCATGGGAACTACCTGGGTAATTGAAGGAGTGAATCAGTAGTGTGTAGGTGGTTAGAGGACTGCATGGGTAGTGCTCGGGGGATTGTAGCACTGTATGTGTTAGTGCCTGGGTCATAGCATGAGTACATGGGTACTGACTGGATGATTAGAGTACTGCAAGGAGAGTGCATGGTGACTTTTTAAGTGCTTGGGTATTGGTAGAGTGATTGGATTAGAACATGGTACTGGCTGGGTCATTAGAAGAGTGCACGGGGAGTGACAGGGTGATTGCTGCACTGCATGAGTACTACCTGGGTAATTGAAGGAGCAAATTAGTAGTGTCTAGGTGGTTAGAGGACTGCATGGGTAGTGCTCAGGGGATTGTAGCACTGCATGTGATAGTGCCTGTGTCATTGCATGAGTACATGGGTAGTGACTGGATGATTAGAGTACTGCAAGAAGAGTGCATGGTGAATTTATAAGTGCTTGGGTTTTGGCGGAGTGATTGGATAAGTACATGGTCCTGGATGGGTGTTTGGAGGAGTGCATGGGAAGTGACAGGGTGATTGCTGGACTGCATGGGTACTACCTGGGTAATTGAAGGAGCAAATGAGTAGTGTGTAGGTGGTTAGAGGACTGCATGGGTAGTGCTCAGGGGATTGTAGCAGTGCATGTGTTAGTGCCTGGGTAATTGCATGAGTACATGGGTACTGACTGGCTGATTAGAGTACTGCAAGGAGAGTGCATGGTGAATTTATAAGTGTTTGGGTATTGGCGGAGTGATTGGATAAGTACATGGTGGTGATTGGAGGAGTGCATGGGAAGTGACAGAGTGATTGCTGGACTGCATGGGTACTACCTGGGTAATTGAAGGAGCGAATGAGTAGTGTGTAGGTGGTTAGAGTACTGCATGGGTAGTGCTCAGGGGATTGTAGCAGTGTATGTGTTAGTGCCTGGGTCATTGCATGAGTACATGGGTAGTGACTGGATGATTAGAGTACTGCAAGGAGAATGCATGGTGAATTTTCAACTGCTTGGGAATTGGCGAAGTGATTGGATAAGAACATGCTGCTGGCTGGGTGATTGGAGCAGTGCATGGGTAGTGACAGGGTGATTGTTGGACTGCATGGGTACTAGCTGGGTAAATGAAGGTGCAAATGAGTACTGTCTAGGTGGTTAGAGGACTGCATGGGTAGTGCTCGGGATTGTAGCAGTGCATGTGTTAGTGCCTGGGTCATTGCATGAGTACATGGGTAGTGACTGAATGATTAGAGTACTGCAAGGAGAGTGCATGGTGAATTTATAAGTGCTTGGGTATTGGCGGAGTGATTGGATAAGTACATGGTGCTGAATGGGTGATTGGAGGAGTGCAAGGGAAGTGACAGGGTGATTGCTGGACTGCATGGGTACGACCTGGGTAATTGAAGGAGCAAATGAGTAGTGTGTAGGTGGTTAGAGGACTGCATATGTAGTGCTCAGGGGATTGTAGCAGTGCATGTGGTAGTGCCTGGGTCATTGCATGAGTACATGGGTAGTGACTGGATGATTAGAGTACTGCAAGGAGAGTGCATGGTGAATTTACAACTGCTTGGGATTTGGCGAAGTGATTGGATAAGAACATGGTGCTGGCTGGGTTATTGAAGCAGTGCATGGGTAGTGACAGGGTGATTGTTGGACTGCATGGGTACTAGCTGGGTAAATGAAGGTGCAAATGAGTACTGTCTAGGTGGTTAGAGGACTGCATGGGTAGTGCTCGGGATTGTAGCAGTGCATGTGTTAGTGCCTGGGTCATTGCATGAGTACATGGGTAGTGACTGGATGATTAGAGTACTGCAAGGAGAGTGCATGGTGAATTTATAAGTGCTTGGATATTGGCGGAGTGATTGGATAAGTACATGGTCCTGGCTGGGTGTTTGGAGCAGTGCATTGGTAGTGACAGGGTGATTGCTGGACTGCATGGGAACTACCTGGGTAATTGAAGGATTGAATCAGTAGTGTGTAGGTGGTTAGAGGACTGCATGGGTAGTGCTCGGGGGATTGTAGCACTGTATGTGTTAGTGCCTGGGTCATAGCATGAGTACATGGGTAGTGACTGGATGATTAGAGTACTGCAAGGAGAGTGCATGGTGATTTTTTAAGTGCTTGGGTATTGGTAGAGTGATTGGATTCGAACATGGTACTGGCTGGGTCATTAGAAGAGTGCACGGGGAGTGACAGGGTGATTGCTGCACTGCATGAGTACTATCTGGGTAATTGAAGGAGCAAATTAGTAGTGTCTAGGTGGTTAGAGGACTGCATGGGTAGTGCTCAGGGGATTGTAGCACTGCATGTGATAGTGCCTGGGTCATTGCATGAGTACATGGGTAGTGACTGGAAGATTAGAGTACTGCAAGAAGTGTGCATGGTGAATTAATAAGTGCTTGGGTTTTGGCGGAGTGAATGGATAAGTACATGGTCCTGGCTGGGTGTTTGGAGCAGTGCATGGGTAGTGACAGGGTGATTGCTGGACTGCATGCGTACTACCTGGGAAATTGAAGGAGTGAATCAGTAGTGTGTAGGTGGTTAGAAGACTGCATGGGTAGTGCTCAGTGGATTGCAGCAGTGCATGTGTTTGTGCCTGGGTCATTGCATGAGTACATTGGTAGTGACTGGTTGATTAGAGTACTGCAAGGAGAGTACATGGTGAATTTATAAGTGCTTGTATATTTGCGGAGTGATTGGATAAGTACATGGTGCTGAATGGGTGATTGGAGGAGTGCATGGGAAGTGACAGGGTGATTGCTGGACTACATGGGTACTACCTGGGTAATTGAAGGAGCGAATGAGTAGTGTGTATGTGGTTAGAGGACTGAATGGGTAGTGCTCAGGGGATTGTAGCAGTGCATGTGTTAGTGCCTGGGTCATTGCATGAGTACATGGGAAGTGACTGGATGATTAGAGTACTGCAAGGAGAGTGCATGGTGAATTTACAACTGCTTGGGAATTGGCGAAGTGATTGGATAAGAACATGGTGCTGGCTGGGTGATTGGAGCAGTGCATGGGTAGTGACAGGGTGATTGTTGGACTGCATGGGTACTACCTGGGTAAATGAAGGTGCAAATAAGTACTGTCTAGGTGGTTAGAGGACTGCATGAGTAGTGCACAGGTGATTGTACCACTGCATGTCTTAGTGCCTGGGTCATTGCATGAGTACATGGGTAGTGACTGGATGATTAGAGTACTGCAAGGAGAGTGCATGGTGAACTTATAAGTGCTTGGGTATTGGTAGAGTGATTGGATTAGAACATGGTACTGGCTGGGTTATTGAAGCAGTGCATGGGTAGTGACAGGGTGATTATTGGACTGCATGGGTACTAGCTGGGTAAATGAAGGTGCAAATGAGTACTGTCTAGGTGGTTAGAGGACTGCATGGGTAGTGCTCGGGATTGTAGCAGTGCATGTGTTAGTGCCTGGGTCATTGCATGAGTACATGGGTAGTGACTGGATGATTAGAGTACTGCAAGGAGAGTGCATGGTGAATTTATAAGTGCTTGGGTATTGGCGGAGTGATTGGATAAGTACATGGTGCTGAATGGGTGATTGGAGGAGTGCATGGGAAGTGACAGGGTGATTGCTGGACTGCATGGAGTACGACCTGGGTAATTGAAGGAGCAAATGAGTAGTGTGTAGGTGGTTAGAGGACTGCATGGGTAGTGCTCAGGGGATTGTAGCAGTGCATGTGGTAGTGCCTGGGTCATTGCATGAGTACATGGGTAGTGACTGGATGATTAGAGTACTGCAAGGAGAGTGTATGGTGAATTTATAAGTGCTTGGGTTTTGGCGGAGTGATTGGATAAGTACATGGTCCTGGCTGGGTGTTTGGAGCAGTGCATTGGTAGTGACAGGGTGATTGCTGGACTGCATGGGAACTACCTGGGTAATTGAAGGAGTGAATCAGTAGTGTGTAGGTGGTTAGAGGACTGCATGGGTAGTGCTCGGGGGATTGTAGCACTGTATGTGTTAGTGCCTGGGTCATAGCATGAGTACATGGGTACTGACTGGATGATTAGAGTACTGCAAGGAGAGTGCATGGTGATTTTTTAAGTGCTTGGGAATTGGTAGAGTGATTGGATTAGAACATGGTACTGGCTGGGTCATTAGAAGAGTGCACGGGGAGTGACAGGGTGATTGCTGCACTGCATGAGTACTACCTGGGTAATTGAAGGAGCAAATTAGTAGTGTCTAGGTGGTTAGAGGACTGCATGGATAGTGCTCAGGGGATTGTAGCACTGCATGTGATAGTGCCTGGGTCATTGTATGAGTACATGGGTAGTGACTGGAAGATTAGAGTACTGCAAGAAGTGTGCATGGTGAATTAATAAGTGCTTGGGTTTTGGCGGAGTGAATGGATAAGTACATGGTCCTGTCTGGGTGTTTGGAGCAGTGCATGGGTAGTGACAGGGTGATTGCTGGACTGCATGGGTACTACCTGGGTAATTGAAGGAGTGAATCAGTAGTGTGTAGGTGGTTAGAGGACTGCATGGGTAGTGCTCAGGAGATTGCAGCAGTGCATGTGTTAGTGCCTGGGTCATTGCATGAGTACATTGGTAGTGACTGGATGATTAGAGTACTGCAAGGAGAGTATATGGTGAATTTATAAGTGCTTGGGTATTTGCGGAGTGATTGGATAAGTACATCGTGCTGAATGGGTGATTGGAGGAGTGCATGGGAAGTGACAGGGTGATTGCTGGACTACATGGGTACTACCTGGGTAATTGAAGGAGCGAATGAGTAGTGTGTAGGTGGTTAGAGGACTGAATGGGTAGTGCTCAGGGGATTGTAGCAGTGCATGTGTTAGTGCCTGGGTCATTGCATGAGTACATTGGAAGTGAATGGATGATTAGAGTACTGCAAGGAGAGTGCATGGTGAATTTACAACTGCTTGGGAATTGGCGAAGTGATTGGATAAGAACATGGTGCTGGCTGGGTGATTGGAGCAGTGCATGGGTAGTGACAGGGTGATTGTTGGACTGCATGGGTACTACCTGGGTAAATGAAGGTGCAAATGAGGACTGTCTAGGTGGTTAGAGGACTGCTTGGGTAGTGCACAGGTGATTGTACCACTGCATGTCTTAGTGCCTGGGTCATTGCATGAGTACATGGGTAGTGACTGGATGATTAGAGTACTGCAAGGAGAGTGCATGGTGAACTTATAAGTGCTTGGGTATTGGTAGAGTGATTGGATTAGAACATGGTACTGGCTGGGTCATTAGAAGAGTGCACGGGGAGTGACAGGGGGATTGCTGGACTGCATGAGTACTACCTGGGTAATTGAAGGAGCAAATGAGTAGTGTCTAGTTGGTTAGAGGACTGCATGGGTAGTGCTCAGGGGATTGTAGCACTGCATGTGTTAGTGCCTGGGTCATTGCATGAGTACATGGGTAGTGACTGGATGATTAGAGTACTGCAAGAAGAGCGCATGGTGAATTTATAAGTGCTTGTGTTTTGGCGGAGTGATTGGATAAGTACATGGTCCTGGCTGGGTGTTTGGAGCAGTGCATGGGTAGTGACAGGGTGATTGCTGGACTGCATGGGTACCACCTGGGTAATTGAAGGAGAGAATCAGTAGTGTGTAGGTGGTTAGAGGACTGCATGGGTAGTGCTCAGGGGATTGTAGCAGTGCATGTGTTAGTGCCTGGGTCATTGCATGAGTACATGGGTAGTGACTGGATGATTAGAGTACTGCAAGAACAGTGCATGGTGAATTTATAAGTGCTTGGGTTTTGGCGGAGTGATTGGATAAGTACATGGTCCTTGATGGGTGTTTGGACCAGTGCATGGGTAGTGACAGGGTGATTGCTGGACTGCATGGGTACTACCTGGGTAACTGAAGGAGTGAATCAGTAGTGTGTAGGTGGTTAGAGGACTGCATGTGTAGTGCTCAGGGGATTGTAGCAGTGCATGTGTTAGTGCCTGGGTCATTGCATGAGTACATGGGTAGTGACTGGATGATTAGAGTACTGCAAGAAGAGTGCATGGTGAATTTATAAGTGCTTGGGTTTTGGCGGAGTGATTGGATAAGTACATGGTCCTTGATGGGTGTTTGGAGCAGTGCATGGGTAGTGACAGGGTGATTGCTGGACTGCATGGGTATTACCTGGGTAACTGAAGGAGTGAATCAGTAGTGTGTAGGTGGTTAGAGGACTGCATGTGTAGTGCTCAGGGGATTGTAGCAGTGCATGTGTTAGTGCCTGGGTCATTGCATGAGTACATGGGTAGTGACTGGATGATTAGAGTACTGCAAGGAGAGTGCGTGGTGAATTTATAAGTGCTTAGGTATTGGCGGAGTGATTGGATAAGTACATGGTGCTGAATGGATGATTGGAGGAGTGCATGGGAAGTGACAGGGTGAATGCTGGACTGCATGGGTACTACCTGTGTAATTGAAGGAGCGAATGAGTAGTGTGTAGGTGGTTAGAGGACTGCATGGGTAGTGCTCAGGGGATTGTAGCAGTGCATGTGTTAGTGCCTGGGTCATTGCATGAGTACATGGGTAGTGACTGAATGATTAGAGTACTGCAAGGAGAGTGCATGGTGAATTTTCAACTGCTTGGGAATTGGCGAAGTGATTGGATAAGAACATGGTGCTGGCTGGGTGATTGGAGCAGTGCATGGGTAGTGACAGGGTGATTGTTGGACTGCATGGGTACTACCTGGGTAAATGAAGGTGCAAATCTGTACTGTCTAGGTGGTTAGAGGACTGCATGGGAAGTGCTCAGGGGATTGTAGCAGTGCATGTGTTAGTGCCTGGGTCATTGCATGAGTACATAGGTAGTGACTGGATGATTAGAGTACTGCAAGGAGAATGCATGGTGAATGTACAACTGCTTGGGTATTGGCAAAGTGATTGGATAAGAACATGCTGCTGGCTGGGTGATTGGAGCAGTGCATGGGTAGTGACAGGGTGATTGTTGGACTGCATGGGTACTAGCTGCGTAAATGAAGGTGCAAATGAGTACTGTCTAGGTGGTTAGAGGACTGCATGGGTAGTGCTCGGGATTGTAGCAGTGCATGTGTTAGTGCCTGGGTCATTGCATGAGTACATGGGTAGTGACTGGATGATTAGAGTACTGTAAGGAGAGTGCATGGTGAATTTATAAGTGCTTGGGTATTGGCGGAGTGATTGGATAAGTACATGGTGCTGAATGGGTGATTGGAGGAGTGCATGGGATGTGACAGGGTGATTGCTGGACTGCATGGGTACTACCTGGGTAATTGAAGGAGCAAATGAGTAGTGTGTAGGTGGTTAGAGGACTGCATGGGTAGGTCTCAGGGAATTGTAGCAGTGCATGTGGTAGTGCCTGGGTCATTGCATGAGTACATGGGTAGTGACTGGATGATTAGAGTACTGCAAGGAGAGTGCATGGTGAATTTACAACTGCTTGGGAATTGGCGAAGTGATTGGATAAGAACATGGTGCTGGCTGGGTGATTGAAGCAGTGCATGTGTAGTGACAGGGTGATTGTTGGACTGATTGGGTACTACCTGGGTAAATGAAGGTGCAAATGAGTACTGTCTAGGTGGTTAGAGGACTGCATGGGTAGTGCACAGTTGATTGTATCACTGCATTAGTTAGTGCCTGGGTCATTGCATGAGTACATGGGTAGTGACTGGATGATTAGAGTACTGCAAGGAGAGTGCATGGCGAATTTATAAGTGCTTAGGTTTTGGTGGAGTGATTGGATTAGAACATGGTACTGGCTGGGTCATTGGAAGAGTGCACGGGGAGTGACAGGGGGATTGCTGGACTGCATGGGTACTTCCTGGGTAATTGAAGGAGCGAATGAGTAGTGTGTAGGTGGTTAGAGGGCTGCATGGGTAGTGCTCAGGGTATTGTAGCAGTGCATGTGTTAGTGCCTGGGTCATTGCATGAGTACATGGGTACTGACTGGATGATTAGAGTACTGCAAGGAGAGTGCATGGTGAATTTATAAGTGCTTGGGTTTTGGCGGAGTGATTGGATAAGTACATGGTCCTGGCTGGGTGTTTGGAGCAGTGCATGGGTAGTGACAGGGTGATTGCTGGACTGCATGGGTACTACCTGGGTAATTGAAGGAGTGAATCAGTAGTGTGTAGGTGGTTAGAGGACTGCATGGGTAGTTCTCGGGGGATTGTAGCACTGCATGTGTTAGTGCCTGGGTCATTGCATGAGTACATGGGTACTGACTGGATGATTAGAGTACTGCAAGGAGAGTGCATGGTGATTTTTTAAGTGCTTGCGTATTGGTAGAGTGATTGGATTAGAACATGGTACTGGCTGGGTCATTAGAAGAGTGCACGGGGAGTGACAGGGTAATTGCTGCACTGCATGAGTACTACTTGGGTAATTGAAGGAGCAAATAAGTAGTGTCTAGGTGGTTAGAGGACTGCATGGGAAGTGCTCAGGGGATTGTAGCACTGCATGTGATAGTGCCTGGGTCATTCCATGAGTACATGGGTAGTGACTGGATGATTAGAGTACTGCAAGGTGAGTGCATGGTGAATTTATAAGTGCTTGGGTTTTGGCGGAGTGAATGGATAAGTACATGGTCCTGGCTGGGTGTTTGGAGCAGTGCATGGGTAGTGACAGGGTGATTGCTGGACTGCATGGGTACTACCTGGGTAATTGAAGGAGCGAATGAGTAGTGTGTAGGTGGTTAGAGGACTGAATGGGTAGTGCTCAGGGGATTGTAGCAGTGCATGTGTTAGTGCCTGGGTCATTGTATGAGTACATGGGAAGTGACTGGATGATTAGAGTACTGCAAGGAGAGAGCATGGTGAATTTACAACTGCTTGGGAATTGGCGAAGTGATTGGATAAGAACATGGTGCTGGCTGGGTGATTGGAGCAGTGCATGGGTAGTGACAGGGTGATTGTTGGACTGCATGGGTACTACCTGGGTAAATGAAGGTGCAAATGAGTACTGTCTAGGTGGTTAGAGGACTGCATGGGTAGTGCACAGGTGATTGTACCACTGCATGTCTTAGTGCCTGGGTCATTGCATGAGTACATGGGTAGTGACTGGATGATTAGAGGACTGCAAGGAGAGTGCATGGTGAATTTATAAGTGCTTGGGTTTTGGCGGAGTGATTGGATAATTACATGGTCCTGGCTGGGTGTTTGGAGCAGTGCATGGGTAGTGACAGGGTGATTGCTGGACTGTATGGGTACTACCTGGGTAATTGAAGGAGTGAATCAGTAGTGTGTAGGTGGTTAGAGGACTGCATGGGTAGTGCTCGGGGGATTGTAGCACTGCATGTGTTAGTGCCTGGGTCATTGCATGAGTACATGGGTACTGACTGGATGATTAGAGTACTGCAAGGAGAGTGCATGGTGATTTTTTAAGTGCTTGGGTATTGGTAGAGGGATTGGATTAGAACATGGTACTGGCTGGGTCATTAGAAGAGTGCACGGGGAATGACAGGGTGATTTCTGCACTGCATGAGTACTACCTGGGTAATTGAAGGAGCAAATAAGTAGTGTCTACGTGGTTAGAGGACTGCATGGGTAGTGCTCAGGGGATTGTAGCATATACTCTTAAGCGCATTATAACCTCACGTTAAATGCTAACTTTGGGATGGCTGCAAGGAAACATGTCGTGTTTGGTGTCAAACATCTTAGAATACTACCCCCCCGCCAGTTCTGGCGGCAGCGGCGGGGGTAGCATTCCACCCTTCTAGAGGGAGAGACATGTACACACCGGTATACCCGGTACTGACTTTGCAAAGCCCAGGCATCACAAAATGGATGCTGGTGCCACAGACACAAGTCTGGCCTCCTGCTGCTGACCGAAACTCCGGCAGGGAAGGCTTGGACAATAGGTTTACTGTTGCAGGGAGGTGTAACCACCTCCCAGACAGGCTGATGAGTATTGGGGCTGGGTGGGTGCACTCTCTGAGTGCTTTGAAGTCCAGCACTGGGGGCACACTTGGTGTCCCTGTGCATATGCCAGTTCAAACCGGTTGCAGGGGCTACCTGCCCCTGCTCTGGCACGAAACTGGACAAAGGGAATGGGTGTAACCACCCCTCTTCCCTGACCCTCCCATAGGTGGGTCCCCAGAGTATGTCCAACCCCCTAACTTAGTATAAGTATGGGACCCCAGTCCTTAGGACTGGAGATTACCCTGGATGAAACTCTGACACTGAATCCTGGACCTTCGATGTTCTACCTGAAGATTAGAGGACTGAAGAATCTCCCTTGGGGTCAAGGAGTGACTCCCCTGCTTGGCAGGCACCTTAGAAGCAATTGTCCGGTCTGCATCGCCAAAGCTCCCGCTGGACGCCGAAGTCTTTGCATCACCAGAGATTTCCAGACTTCCCCGAGGCTGTCCTGAGACCCCAGAAAAGCTGAGGCCCGTATCTGTCGTGGGTAATGTGGAACCGTGACCCCTGGACACCGAGTACCTTTGCAAGTGCATCCTCTTCTAGGTCTCCCACGAAGTTGTGCTTTGGGCTTCTAGTAGCCCCTGCCTCCAGCACCGACTGCACTGAAGATCACTGGCCTCCACTCCACGAGTGTCCTGTGAGCCAGCTCCAAGTGCGTCCACTCAAGGCTCCTTTGCGGTCGCTAGTCCGTTGGCTAGTGGGCCCTCCCGAAGGCAACTCTTTTTTTGATTGGGCTTCCCTGGTTGCTCCAGACATGCCCTGACTTACCCTCGCTGGGTGAGTCCCCCAGTCCTTGCTGGTCTGCATCAACATCCTTTCTTTGTTTCTACAAGACTTGCCGTTGCCAAGGTTTGTTGGGTCCAATCCGGTCGCCGACACCTCTGCAATCGACAGACATTTGTGGCGCAGCTCGAATCCAGCTCCTTACCATCATCGACACCTCCTGGACCTCGTGGCTGAAGAGTCAAGACAACTGTCAACCTACCTGAAGCACCCGACATCGGTGGGCATCTGCTCATCGCCTTCCTGGTCACTGGCTAGTGACCCAGACTCTGTCCCCTCTGCTTTCAGGTTCTTAAGA